>RSEE01000010.1:997500-1002656 GCA_003971905.1 Moniliella sp. 'wahieum'
CACACCCCGTGTTCACAGCAACGTTCCCACTCAATCCAACACCGCAGCCTAGCCAGCGATCCCTCCAGTTGCCCCCGCCGACCCGCGAGAGTCAGCGCGGCAACCAATGCCTTGCCAAGGAGCTTGCGCCCCCCAGCGTCACAATCCAACAATGTCAGGACAAGCCAACGGCAAGCCCATCCACAACCTACTCCAGCCAGCCTCCCGAGGGGAGGCCGATCCCACAAGCCCAAACAACTCACCCGCCGCCATACGCGCCCGGTTACGAGTGGCTGCCGCAGACAGCCCCCGGCCCAGACACTAGGTGGCGAGATGCATCCAAAGTCAAGTATACTTTCCAATTGGCAACCTCTCGCGCCGTGCCGTAGCTGCAGCCCAGGCACCACGCCAGCATCCACAGGGAAAAGAGATTCCCCCCGCACACACTGACCCAGCGCCTCGACCACGGCTTCCGCCCCCACAAAATGCAGCCAACCAGGGTCAGTCGTCCTCCCTGCTGTCCTGCCGGCCAGCAGCCAAGCAACACACGCACCCAAGCAGCAGAGCCACCCAGCCGCGCAGCCGTCCGGCCACAGACCTTCAGAGCAACCAAGAAAACAAACCAACCAGCTGTTCTGCAGGACAACAACTGAGCAACCACGCAGCCAAGCGCAGCCACCCAGCAAACATGGCAGCCCGGCAGCAATCCTGCAGAGCAAACCAACCAACCAACTGACCAGCCAACCAGCCAGCCGTCCTGCAAAACAGCCACTATGCACACCACACAACCAAGCAGCAGAGCCACCTGGCAGCATGGCAGTCCGGCAGCAAATCCTGCAGAGCAACCAGCCAACCAACCAATCAGCCAACTGACCAACCAACTGAGCAGCCAACCAACCAGCTGTCCTGCAGAAAAGCCACTATGCACACCACACAACCAAGCCAAAGCCACCTGGCAGCATGGCAGTCCGGCAGCAAATCCTGCAGAGCAACCAACCAGCCAACCAATCAGCCAACCAACCAGCAAACCAACCAAGCATGGGCATCCCGCCAGTCTCCATTAATTCCCAGCCGCTGCAGCAGCACCGGCACCAGGCCGCGTGCACAACTGTGAATAAATTCCCAATTGCACACACTCACCCAATGCCTCGACCACCACACCAACCAAGTACCAACAGCGCCCACAGAACACGACCCCCGCACCAGACCACTGAACAGTCCCACGACCAACCAAGCGGCTCACGTTATTCCGTCTCGTCGCTCAGAAGCGAGTACCCAGATGTACGCAAATTGCCCAGCCAACCACAGTTCTGCACCGAAATCCAATGCAAAAGCCAGAGATAACCCCTCAGGAAAGCCTACGAACCTATTCCAGCCATAAAATGGCGAAAAAGGGATTTCCATATTTTGCCCTCGGGACCACCACCCCCTCCATATAGTACAACAATATCCACCCCCCTGCGACCGCCACCTCAGCGATCACCGCTCAGCCCCAGGGGCTAAGGAGACTAGCCTGTGACAACTAGAGAGCAGCCGCTGGACGGCCCGGGGGACACTGCACGGGTGCTGGCAGGCGGGGGCACACTGCCCGGGTGCTGGCAGGCGGACGACCGGTGATTTTGATCTGAACCGCTGACCATTTGCCACGCCCCGTCGTATTGGAAAATCAATTTTAAATGCATGCAGCACGCAATTCTGTAGGGTTGAACTTGCGCGGCGAATACTCGCCAACCGTTACTCCCCCCGCTGGGGTCAATTAATATGAGTTGTAGCGGGGGTCACCCCCACCTCGGGTGCAAGTGGTGCAGACAGCGCACAACTTGCCGGCACCGGTGCAGCCTCCAAGTTTTGCTGTATTTTCCTGCACAGCTCCTGTGCGTTGGAGCTACAGCTGGGGGTACTAATTGGACATTGTCACGTCTGTCAGGAGTACCTCTGGTGAAAATATGCAGACGGTAGGTCCAATACTGTGGGAGCTATGGCGGTTGGAAGTTTTGAGCAGAGGTGTACACCGGGTGCAGCTCCTCCATGGGTGGTGCTACCGCCGTGGTGTATTAGAGGGAAGTGTAGAGGGAGGGAGGGACTACTGCTGTGCAAAGTGGGGCAGCGAGGGGTACAATACTCACCGAGCTACAACGGTTGGTAGGTATCAACAGTACTGAATCGACACTGCACGTTTGCAGACACTGCCCGGGTGCTGGCCTCGAGTTAAGAATACAGCCGCTGGACAGCCAGGGGACACTGCACGGGTGCTGGCAGGTGCTGGCCGGCGGGCGGACACTGCCCGGGTGCTGGCAGGCGGACGACCGGCGATTTTAATCTGACCGGCTGACCAGTCTGTCCGGTCGGTGCGGTGATGTCAGGCAACGGTGACCGGCTGACCGGTCTGTTCGGTCGGTGCGGTGATGTCAGGCAGTGGGTGACACCGCCCCGCCGTATTGCAAAGTCGAGTATGACAGGCGAATATTCAGTAGGGTTGAACTTGCGCGGCGAATAACTCGCCAACCGTTGTTCCCCCCGCTGGGGCCAATTAATATTAGTTGTAGCGGGGGGTCACCCCCACCTCGGGTGCAAGTGGTGCAAGCAGCGCACAACTTGCAGGGCACCGGCGAGCCCTCCAAGTTTTGACGTATTTTCCTGCATAACTCCTGGATGGTTGGAGCTACAGCCGGGAGTACTAAGTGGGACGGTAGAGGGAGGGCAGAGTACCTCTGCTGAAAATATACCGCCGGGGGGTGCAGTACTGTTGGAGATATGGCGGTTGGAAGTTTTGAGCAGAGGTGTACACCGGGTGCAGCTGCTCCATAGTGGTGCTACAGTCGGGATGTATTAGTGGGAAGTGTAGAGGGAGGGTGGGAGTACCGCTGTGCAAAGTGGGGCGGCGGTAGGTACAATACTCACCGAGATACAACGGTGGGTTGGTATATACAGGGGTGTAGGGTGAATGGTACTAAGTGAGGTGTACTAGGGTTGCTGCTGTGGCGGAAGTGCACTAATGGGACTTGGTGAGTGAGGCTGGGAGTACGTCTGAGGGAAGTGGCGCAGCTGTCGGATGAGTACCCATGGAGGGGTGACGGTTGGTAGGTGGTATCGACAGTATATATGGTCCCATAGGGTGAAGAGCACGGAGGGAAGCACAGACACACCCCCCATGTGCTGCTACCCCGGAAGTGCACTAATGGGACTTGGTACGGCAGCCTAGGACTAGCGCTGGCCGAAGTGGGGCAGCTGGGGGTGAGTGGTCATGGAGGGGTGACGGTTGGTAGGTGGTACCGACAGTATATGTCCTATATAGGGTGAAGAGCACGGAGGGGACGACATCTCCCTCCCCAAGTGCCGCCTGCCTGGAAGTGTACTAATGGGACCTGGAGAGGGAGCTATGGACTAGAGCTGGCGGGAGTGGGACAGCTGTCGGGTGAGTACTCAAGGAGGGGTGATGGTTGGAAGGTGGTACCCTTGGTATATGGCCCTATAGGGTGAAGGCCGCCGAGGGAAGCATGACCGCTCCTCAACCGTTGGTCCGACGGGCGGGGTGTTTCTAATTGGACCTCTAGAGGACGGGAGGGACTAGCGCTGGGTGGAGTGGGGGCAGCTGTAGGTGAGTGCCCACGGCGGGGTGACGGTGTACACATGGTCCTATAGGGTAAGGTGGTGAGGGAAGCACGATAGCTCCTCGACGGTGGGAGCTGCGGCTGGGGGGCTCTAATTGGACTTGTAGAGGAGGGATTGGACTAGTGCTGGGTGGAGTGGGGCAGCTGTAGGGTGGGTACCCAGGAGGGGTGCACCACTGAAGGTACTATGAGCGCTATAGGGTGAGCATGCGGGGGAAGTGTTGTAGCGCCCTAACGGTTGGAGCTACGGCCAAGTGGTATTAGAACGAAGTGGAGAGGGGGTTCGGAGGAGGTGTGGGCGGAGTGGGGGCGCGGGGGGAAGAGGTGTAGGCATGGGCGGGGGGTCGAAGATGGGGGTATTATGGGCTGTAGCACCCCAACGGTGGCCGATGGGGCGGGGTGTATTAGTACGGGGGGGAGCCCTACCCACGAAGGGTGGGTGTGCAAAAGGGAGCGGGAGGGGGGTACTTACAGAGGGTCAGGCTGGCAAAAAGAACCGCGGCAACCGAGGATTCCCACGTGGTCCCCCACCGTAGTACTGACTGGGCGATACTGTGGTTAACTTCGCAGATCGGACGGGATGCGGTGCTTTCACAGTTCTATGGCCGCGGATGCCTGTTGAGTTTGGAGGGGGGGTATGGGGGGGAGGGTGTATTGAGGGGGGGAACCGTACTGGGGCTAGCCCAGTAGGAGAGGACAAGGGAGGGGGAGAATACACAAGGGCAACCCTACTGGGGGCAGACCCCAGGGGGAGAGAGTACAGGGGAACCCTACTGGGGCATACCCCAGGGGGAGAGGCTACAGGGGAACCCTACTGGGGCAGACCCCAGGGGAGAGAGTACAGGGGAGGAGGGAGGGAGAATCGACTAAGGGAGAACCCTAGGGGGGGCCCTAGGGAGACCCGAGGGGGATACTCGCCGCAGTGGAGCGAGCTGGTGTGAGTAGGGTTTCGGGGTGCTCGGAGCGGGGTAAACAGCACTGAAAAACGGAGGAGTAAAGGGTATGGCTCAAACCTGATAGAGCGTCCGGCGCCGCTCACGCATTCTTCCCTCTTTTCTTTCCCTCTTTTTCTTCTTTCTTGCGCCGCAGGCGCGCTATTTTCTGTATTTTTCTAGGGTTCGTACTTGGACAGTGGACCCCCCTCCCGAGGGAGGGGGGGAATCAGAGTGCCGAATGGGCTCAGCCGATCGTGGGAACAGCCCACTCTACGGCGTACGGCGCTCGGACCATGCCCGTCGTCTGCGGTGATTTGTAGTGTGCATAACATGTATCTTGTGGGGCGTGTGGAAGGGCGTCGCCCCGCCACAGAGACCCCCCAGTGGTGTACGGCTTGCGCCTATTGGTACCCAGTCCCCGCACATGCGAGCGTCTAGCACGAGTTCCACCTTAGAGGCGTTCAGGTGTTCTCGGCGGGCGCGGCTGCGCACCTCTGCCCGGCGGACAGGTGCTCAACTGGAGGCCCGGCCCCGGTGTTCTCTCGTACTCGCCGGAACTACTGTTGACTCGCTTTTACGGTAGGATAAAACTAACCTGTCTCACGACGGTCTAAACCCAGCTCACGTTCCC
>RSEE01000011.1:600000-981452 GCA_003971905.1 Moniliella sp. 'wahieum'
TAACACCAGTGGGCGCTTCGGTGCGTTTCATCCCCCCGCTCAGGGCCGACTGTACGTTCTTTGTGGTACCGATTATCCTGTGCACGATACGCCCTTTCCCTTTTTCACTCGCGTCCGTGCTTTCCCCCTCAACGCGTCCCACTTACCCGCCATGCCCTTGAAACTCCAACGGTCCAATGGAGAGAAGATGCGTACCGCACTCACTCAGGCTAACCTGGCCCGCTACCCAAGTGATCCACCCTTTAAAGACTGGCCCACTCTGTTGCAGTACCTTCCTATCCGTGGAGAGGCTGTGCTCGTTGAGGGGGCCCAGCATATGATGCCCCAAATCCACCCGGATCTCTGTGCGGATATGGCGAGTCAGTGGCTGGAGGAGGCCTTGCTCTTCCCCCTGTCCAAAGAGAGTGAGTGGTCTGAAGCGCGACTCTAGAGCCTCCTATCACCGCCTCAATTTCGATTTCCCACCACATCAATCAATCTTTCGGGTATAATATATGGAGCGATTCAAAAGGCGGCTACGCTGTTTTTGCGCGGAGAGGTCATAATGCCACTGTGACCACATTGATCTGATTCCTGAAAGAGCCGCTAACGGGCTCTCTTACTCAGTGCTCATATTCCGGTGTAGCTTGGAGTAAGTACGAGAAGATAGAGATGCACAACTGCGTTCTTTCATCTTCTCCAAAGTAAATCCCCTCCTCCTCTTCTATCCTCTCTCAGGAAGAAGCTGCATACATTCCAACATGTTTTGTTGGGGCACCGTCCACACCCAGACGTGAGCGCCCAGCTGAGCCTCGGCCTCAGGGGCGACCATCCTCTGACACGTTTTCCTCCGTCGTGGACTACGGAAGAGTTGGCCGAGGGTGAGGCGGTGAGGTGAGCGTTACAAACCAAGTTAGTGGTCACTACCGACCCCTTTCTGACATCCATGACTATCATGACGATCATGACTGTCATAGATTAGGACCTTTACTTTGATGTCATAGACATCAAGTAATAACGCAGCTGTTCTCGATGACGGGGACGGTAGTGATGTCCATGACGTCAGATACGAAATGGATGTCATTGGCGACATGGATACGAGACTCGCTCAGGGTATCAAAGACATCAGGGAAGGGGAAAACATCAAAGGGTTACGCCCTATCAATGATAGGGTTCACGTCAAATATGTCGGCGATGACAGCACTACCAAAGATGCCTTAGACGTCGTGGGTGCCTTAGACGTCGGGGGTGTCATTGACGTGAGTGATACCATAGGGGTAATAGATCTCCAACAATGGCATTGATGTCCCCGGGGACCCCGACATCAATGTCTCCGCAGCTTTCCATGGCATCATTGCATCCGCCGATGACACTGTCGACATCGAGGACTATGACTGCTCTCCTGTTGCATACACGTTTCTTTGGGGGACTATAGAATAATAATGGCTAATCCTATAATTAAACCACAAAAAAGGAGATCTGGTATTTGGATAGATTGGTATTGCATATCGTGCCAGGTCACCACATGTGTTCGAAGGGTTAGTATCACAGACGCTGCGACGAGGATCAGCGGGTACAGTTGCACCGGAGTCTCAGGGATGGCATCCAGTGAAATGCCCCACTGGTTTCACAGTCCGTTAGACAGCTTCTCCACCTGGTTGTATATTCAGCAAATCGAGACAGAGATGAAGGAGGATGGGAATGCGCATCGCCGGAAGGATCCTGCCCTCCACGCCGTTGAGGTTGCGGTCATACTCTCCCAGGTTGTGTTTGACAACCTTCTTGTGAAATGAGGCCACACTGACGACACCCAGCGTGGGTCCGCGGGCCTTACTTACCCAGTGGTGCGTCTCCACCTGCAAGTGGGTTCGGGTAGAAGCGTTCAGAATGTACCGTGAAGAGGAAAGGAACCAATTGAAGATACGCACATTAGTTACGATCTCGTAGCGGATGACCGCTATGGCTAGCGTTATTCTTGCCCGTACTTCTTTGCCTAGGCACCCTTTATCATCAGTTGCAGCATCGATAACGGTGCCAGGAGGCCTTGGTCTGGCAACGTGACTTTTGGCCCATTCCTGCTCAACCCAACCTTCCTTTCTTCCTTTTGTCAGAGAGAAAGCTGGGTCTCGAGCGATTCAAGATAGATAGTACATACCGCACAAAGGCACCTAGATGAGACGCTTCCCAAGGAGCCTTCATGGAACGCATGACTAGCTGTTTAATGTACTTGCGCTGCAAAACCAAAATGCCTTTAAACGGAAAAAGATGCTGTGGTCAGCCTTAATCATCTGAAGATGAAAAATGGAGGCATACAGACATAGGGCGGACTTGGCCAACAGCATCTCGAGTCCGCTTTTCTGCGTCTTCATCCTGGCTCGCAGTGGCCTGCGACATGTGGCCGTCCGCGTCATGATCTCATGAAGAACTTTCCGTTTTGCGCTTTATGGAGTTCATGTTGCATTTCGTTTACCCCACTTACGGCTTCGCGGACGTCTGCGACCTGATCTTGGAGTCGGATCATGGCCCTCCACATGGGGTGTCGAGCACGTCATGCTCTGCACAACAGGCGGCTGGCCGAGGCTTGGAAGTCGGCTTGGAGGTGAACAAACGTATAATGGCCGAGGTGTGCGCGGATGTCGTCCGGCTGGTCCTGGATGCAGTCTGGTTGCCTCGCCCGGCCACTGGCTGTCATCAAAATATCCACATCGGGTGTGATGGGGGCCATATCGGGACTGGCGGGGTCCGAAAGCGTTCAGACGTTGGAATGAATAAGAGTTGGCCTCGCCTTTAATAACTGCCACTAGTGCTACTAACCATTTGCACATGAGAGCTACAGAGGCTAGAGAATATACTCCTGCCCTCCAGGAAGGAATATTGGAAGGATTGATAAGGAAGCATCCGCGCTTAGGCTGCGCCTTTTCCCTACAGTGGCGCCACTTGGCGCTTGGCGCTTGGCCTGGTATACGCCACATGGAACCGTGCTGCAACTGTCACAGATAGGGCGAGTACTTGCACTGTGTAGTGCACCCTCCGCTTCGACGGACATACTAGCGCATGGAACCGTGTCCGGTGGGCTGAATAATGATGTGAAAGACCAGAGAGCAGGCAGTTGACGGTGTATTGCATTTTGCACATGAGCGGATGAGCTACAGAGATGGTATGGGACGTTCCGGTGTCTCTCGATGCGGAGCCACACATGTCATAGGCATCTCTTCCAAACACGTCATCAGTCTCTACATGCCTAGCAAGAGAGAGCTACAGTAGTAAGGCATAAAGCGCAGTCACAGTTCTGTCAAGTCCGCGGTCCGGTAGGCCGCAGCAGACAAAGGGTTCTGCCAAGACTGTGGGCGCAATGGGAACAAATCATCGTACCCATGCGCCCATATTGAGCGGGCTGCGAAGGATGCCAGCTGCATGGATAGATAAGCTCTCTCTTGCTAGCCTATGTAGAGGCTGACGTGCTAGTAAGAGATGCCTATGACATGCGGGGCTCTGCGTCGGGAGACACCGGAGCGCCTCGTAACAAGAATCAAAAGAAAATACAGAGGCTATATATAGAGAATATGTGCCTTCCAGGAAGGAGTATTGGAGGACAAAGGAGGCACCCGGTTGCTCAACACCGTGCTGCAACTTGGGTCAA
This sequence comes from Moniliella sp. 'wahieum', assembly GCA_003971905.1. NCBI lineage: Eukaryota > Fungi > Basidiomycota > Moniliellomycetes > Moniliellales > Moniliellaceae > Moniliella > Moniliella sp. 'wahieum'. The sequence goes on from RSEE01000011.1 coordinate 603,620, forward strand.
TTAAAGGACATTAGATTACGATTACACCGAACCATGCCACACTGATGCTAGAGTGCGACTTGGGAGCACTCGCGATCCTATGGATCAGCTGCGAAGCAGCCTTCAGACAAGGCGTGAAGGCAAAGTGGTGAGCCACAAGTCTTCAAGCAACGTCTCATTGTGAGGAGCAACAGGTCAAGAAAGGAAGCAGAGGCGTACCTTCAGACAAGGCGTGAAGGCAAAGTGGTGAGCCACAAGTCTTCAAGCAAACGTCTGAAGGGAAGGAGAAAGGAGAGAGAGAAGGGAGATGGAGCGAGCAGGGCGTGCGCGGCCTGCGAGCGGAACGCTTCCGCTCGGCTAGGCGAGCGTCACCGATCCATTGAGGGCCGCGCAGGAGAACCCTAGCAGTACCTCTAACAACTGAGAGGAGTGTGGAGTTACTAGTTACTAGTTTTCTCTATACTGCATCCCTATCATTGACAGAGCTTTAAAGGCGTCGCGGTGCTCTCATGTACCGCCTTCCGGTACGCGGTCTGCGCCTGCCGCGTTACGCGTTACATGAGTTGCTTGTTTGCTCAGGCCGACGAGACCAATTTTCTCACGCCCATCGTATTTAGATGCTTTGGGATGCACCTTACACTACGCAGCCCCTGTGCTGGCGCCGCACGGGGCCGCATGAGAGCACCAGTACAACCCTGCTGCCTGCGGCGCCATCGACTGATCGCCTACTGCGATTCTCAGATCTCATGCCAATCGATAATCTCTTCAAGCTTCGCTTCACTAGCTCTTCAAGCTTCAAGCTTCAAGCTTCAAGCTTCACTAGTCGCTAGTCACTAGCTCCACCAGTACTCTAGTACTCTTCGTACTACGTGAGGCCGGGTGAAAAAATGGGAAATGGGAAACGCCCCTGTGCACTTTTACATCAGCGCGTGCCACGTTCAGTCCACCCAGCCAGCGCGTATCTCTAGGGGGAACGGTGGCTAAGGTGGCGGCCAAGCACCGAGCTGGGGCGAAGAGCTGACCGGGCGCCGCCGTAGGCCCGGTGGTCTCCTCGTTGGTGATGTTATTTGTCTCTCCAGCGTGGAAGGGTTCCAGCGTGGAACGGTGGACCGGTGGACCAGTGGAACGGCGGCTACGGTGGCAACGGTTGACCCAGCCCAACAGGCTGGGGCGAAGCCTCAGCAGACCGGGCCGTGGGCCCGGTGGTCTCCTCGTAACCCATGTGTGGTGCTGAGGCGAGTGGCTGGGCTACACGTGCTATTAGGTCAGAACTTGGCATCGAGCTCTCTGTTTTATTAAAAGGGGGATGTCTGGCCCATCGCTGGCCAACTGTGGCGAAGCAGCGAATACGCGGCAAACACATCCAAGGAGGCGGAAACAGCGGCGGAACATGGGGCCATCGCCTCGCACAAAGACCCCTCTGACGGCCATCATCGAGGTTGCATAAGCAGATCCAGGGACCATTCATTGCCTTTTGCTTGAACATTGAAGCTTGAAGACTGATGGCACTGACGTCCTTGTGGTCGCCGATAACAGATTTGACCTCACTCGCGTCCTTGACACGAGGATAGCAAGGGAGAGCCGAGATGGCGCTGACATCCTGGATGTCAGAATAAATAAGGTTTCTGATATCAGCGACATCACGGCCACGATGGATATTGGTGACGTGTACACTATCAAAAGGGGTCGGTAGTGGTGCAGTTGTTGAACGTTGAATATTGAATGTTGACTTTGGGCGGCAAGTCGGCCAACGCCGAATCATTAATCACCAAAACAATCTCCCCACATGTGCTATGAACATGCGACTGTCACGCATGCAGCATAGACGCCCCAGTAGGCCAGTCTCTTATGCATCCCCTATCACACATTACGCGTGGCAATGCGATGGTGCCAGAGGCGCCTGAGGCCTGGGGATTGTCGATTGCTGCGCAAGGGCTGCATAGCCGATGCACTGATGTGCTGTGTGACAGTACCTGACTGACCGGTGACCAAATCGATGATCGCTGAAGCGCTGAAGCGCTGAAGCTTGAAATGAAGATTGTTTTCCACTATGCGACGACCAGTAGGGTTTTACCTGGTCTGCCATGTGTGCTCTGGGGCGCCTCATCGATCATCGGCCTGAGGTGGCTCGTGCGGGGGGAGTCACCGGCAGGGCTGCCATGCTGCACCGGCAGACGCCAGCAGGTGGGGCGGAACACAAAAGCGCATCGATCCCATCCCAGCGTCTACTACGTATCGGCGGGCGGAGGGTCGATGGCAGCGCTGCGCCAGCCGCGCCAGCCTGCGCCAGCCTGCGCCAAATGCAGCGCCATCGGCTGCCCCGGGAGGCTCTGGGCCCGTGCTTCCACCCGCGGGGCTGTCCTTGCCACCGCCTGCCGTCCTTCCAGTGCGCCTTGTGATCGATATCGGCTAGTCGCGACGAGAGACAGGGGCAGCGCGCCATTGTCGCCATTGCGGGGAAAGGCACGGCGTGGCGTTGGACCCTGGCAAACCTCTATTAGGCCATTTAGGCATTCGGCAGGCTCCAACGTCGCTTCTGCTCCGAAGGCTAGTGCTGGGACGCGAGAGCAATGCGCAGTGCGCTTGCAGGCTGAGAGTTGGGGGGGTTAGCCGGTTAGGGCACAGGAGGGCACAGAGCGCAGACATGCGTGCTAGTGGCTGCCCAGCCAGCGCCCCAGGCCTTGGCCAGCACGCTCAGTAAAACTAGTGACTAGTGGCTAGGGATTTCACTATAGCGCTAGCGAGATCCCAATCATCCGCTCGACTTCGGTTGGCCCTTCGTGTTTCTCTCGCCACGCTTCCTCTCCCTCCCCCCGCCCCCTCCCGTCCTCCCCCGCGACCTCCCCCCCCCCCCCCCCCCCCCCCCACCACCACCAGCAGCTGGTGCAGCACTGGGCGAACATGTCGTACCAAAACGCCTACCGCCCCGCCACGGCCTCAGCGCTTTCCTCGATCGAACCCATCAATCCTCCCGTCGCGGCCCCCAACGCCCACCCACCACCACGCAAGTATGATCCCTCCATTGCCACCCCTACCACATCCAGTGCCATGGCCGCCACCGCCCCGCTTGGGGAAATAACTGGGGTTTCGAAGCTGAGCCAGACGATGACTTGCATTCCATGCGCCCTGGCGAGAAGGACCGTGGGTGGCACGGAATCGACTGGAGGGGAGTCGTCAACCTCCTTTTCCTCTTTGGCGTCATTGGCGGCTGCCTCATGCTTTTTGCCGGCTATCCTCTTCTCCGGCATTTCCTTCATCATACCCACAAATATGTCAATCTCAACTCGACCGGCCAGGTCGCATCCCTCCCGTCTTTGCCCCAGCTGATCGACCCCGATACTCCTCAGAACGCGTATCACTTTACCTCCCCCGCTAGCAAACCAATACTCTCTGGTCTTCTCAGACGAGTTCAATCTAGAGGGACGCACCTTCTACCCGGGCGAAGACCCCTTCTGGGAGGCTGTGGATATCTGGTACGGTGCCACAGTCGACTATGAGTGGTACTCGCCCGAACAGGTCAACACCACCAATGGCGCACTGCTCTTAACTATGATTCAGAAGGATTCGCACAACCTCAACTTTCAATCAGGCATGCTTCAGAGCTGGAACAAACTCTGCTTCCAGGGAGGATACCTCGTAATGGCTGTCAAGCTCCCTGGCACCTCGTCACAAAGGGGGTGGTGGCCCGGTCTCTGGACCATGGGGAACTTGGGCCGCCCTGGTTATTTGGGTTCGACCGAAGGCATGTGGCCGTATGTCTTTTTCCATCCACTTTACTTGTTTGGGTCCCACACTGACTCATATACTCGAATAGCTACTCCTATGACGCCTGCGACTGGGGTACCCTTCCCAATCAGACCAACCCGGAGGGAACTGGGCCCGAAGCAGCGATCAATGCGCATGGTCAATACTCGGGTCAGTACGACCACAAGCTCTCCTTCCTCCCAGGCCAACGGGCGAGTTCATGCACATGCCCGGGCGAGGACCATCCAGGGCCGAACGTGGGTGTGGGTCGCTCGGCCCCAGAAATCGACCTGGCCGAAGTACAGAACCAACAGGCAGGAGGGCGAGTATCTCAGTCTGTGCAAACCGCGCCATTTGATGCCTCGTATTGGTGGAACAACGCGTCAGCAAAGCTGTATGGTGAGACTACGTTCAACACCTATACGGGTGGGGTCTGGCAAGAAGCCGTTTCTGGTGTCGCTGTGGTGCCCGATAAAGCGTACCGCGACGACCCGGCTTCGGAATATGTCGAGTTCGCCATTGAATACGAGCCTGATCTAAATGGAGATGGAACGAACGGGTTTATCACCTGGTATGTGGACGGCTCTCCCACATGGACCGCGACAGCAGCTTCTATCGGCCCAAATGAGGCCGCCAATATCTCCCAACGCCTGATTCCACAAGAGCCCATGTCAATCGTGATGAATCTAGGTACGTCTCCTCTTCCTCCTCCCTCCTCACCAGTTACCTCGGGTTTTCCTCTGACTTTCGCTAACTATTCTCCAATAGGTATTAGCTCGGGATTCACTGCGATCCATTGGGACGAGCTCACCTTTCCCGCGTACATGAGCGTGGATTATGTTCGACTTTACCAGCCTCCGCAACAAACCCGGATTTCGTGTGACCCACCTGACCATCCCACCAAAGCTTTCATTGATGCCCACCCTGAACCGTACAACAATCCCAACCTGACCAATTGGCCGCAGGAGTTGTACGGCTGGCCGAAAAACCGGCTCCTGCACACGTGCTAACCTCCTCCTTGGTATCCATCCTACATCCCCCTTCTGAGAATATCGCCTTTTGTACCCATGGCCGTTGCCCCAAGCTGTAACAATTGCCACGAATGGACTCTTTTGAAATAGGAATGAAGGCAGAGTCTCCAAGTCTCTGATTGTGCTGGTGATCTTCCTGGTGATCTCAACTGTCGTGTATATCCACTACGACTTCCCGCCGACATCATCGTTCTCTCCATCTTTTTGACTCTGCCGTCGCTCTTGATTCGCGCCACTCTTTTTTTCTGTACTGTGCATTTTCCATCAACCTCTGCTCTCTCGTACCGGCCTGAGGCCTAAGGCCTGATATGCGGCCATGTTACAAATATCACACTTCTATTATACTTTGCTTCTTCCTTATGATACGGATGGCAAAAGTTTGACCTGGGAATCATTGTCGGTATTATACCGACTTGCTGTATCGTTGTTTCTTCATCATTACGAGCGTAATGAGCGAGAGGATTTACATGTGTTCTAATCCCCTCCAGGCCAATTTCAGCGCCCACAATAACGCTTCCCCTCCTTCTTCCTGACTTTGCCAGGGGGGCAGTACATGTGCCCGTCGACCAGCTCACGTAGCCGCCGTTCAAGTGCTTGTCGGTGGTGCGGGGAGCGCAGGACATGGTACGCCGTCCAGGCAAGAAACCGAGGGTAGAGGACGGCACCAAACCACATCTGTGGGTCCAATACGAAAAAAGGCCAAGAGAGGTTAAGTATAGCTCAGGAGAGTACAGTGTCGACAAGGAGGAGGGAGTGGGGGAGGCTGGGTACCAGCACCGCAAACAGAGTGTGAAACAAGGATGTTCCCATCCCTACATCGTACCGATTGACCGACCCATTCCGTCGCCTTTAAGATGAGGAACAATGTGCTGGGTGAGGCAGCAGGTGGGGCCAGGGAAATCACATGATTCGTTTCACAAGAAGCGAAAGAGACTTACCGTTATTTTGAACAGGTATCGCGCCTGTTGCACAGTGGCAATGCATCGACGCGAGGGGTCGAGACCACACGCTACCAACACCACAGGAAGGTGAGGCACAAGAGTCCATATAGCATAGTCTTGGTATGGTGTGTGACGACGGAGCCGGTGGTGGGGGAGAAGAGGGGAGAGACGATACTCCAGTTATCAGGGGTAGCGTCCGTGCGCAAGGAGGTGTGAGAAGAATTCCTGTTAGACCGAGGGAGGCTAAGGGCGGTGAGGGAGGCTTCCGGACTGTGTGACAGGGTGATGCTCCTCTTCTTGATTATACGGCGCAGCGGCGTGGGGGGTCTTGACGTGGCTGGTGTGTCTGCCACCCCAAGGACATAAATGCGATTGAGATACATGTAACTCTCAGAAAAGTGCCTCCGCCCATAGAGGGAGCAGGCCTCCGAGTAGCGAAAGAAGTGGTAGTGGTAGGGTCTCTGTACGACAACACCGCGCTTGCGCTGTGGCCTGCTGTGCCCCCCAGTAGTGAACACTTCGAAGATCAGTTGAAACGTTCAGCCTTGTTTTTGCACCGACTGATGTTCATGAAGCTTGATGAAGCTTGAAGTGGGAACTGTGAACTTTTTTTTTCCCACCTTGTTTGCCTGAAGCACCAGCCACCACCATGTCCCAGGACTACACGCCGCCATCAGGCTTTCGCCTTGCTGACTTTCAGGATGAGGGCGAATTTGATGCGGCTACCCTTGGGCCTGCGCTTCAGGCGAAAGACAAGGCACTGTGGATGGTCAAGCTGCCTGCGGGGCTGAAAGCGAGCGAGCTCGATGGGCTCAAGCTCCCACTTACCTCGTCTTTGGAGAAGGGCCGCGTTCCCACCATAGCACGCTTCTCCGCCGGACCCAAGGGGGAGAAGGTGGATTACCAAATTGTCCCTGTTCCTCTGCAGGAGGGACTGGCTCAACCTCCCCCGGTGCAGAGATGCCCAACTTTGACATTTTCCTCCCTGATCAGCGTGGGGCTATGGCCGTGTTCCCCGTCCCAGCCATTACTTTACTGTGGCTCTTGCACCACCACCTGCCGCCCAGGCACCCCAGCTGAGGCCGTGTTACCCATTAAAATCTCCAAAGAAGAGGCAAAGAAGGTTGAGCGTGCGCTGGAGGCACGCAAGACTCCGCATGTCCAACCATCGCATAAGCTCAATGGCTTTTTCAACCCGGCCGGTGCTGGGGTGGGAAGCAAAGAATTGACCAAGGCATGGGGGAAGACTCAGGCTGTTGATCTTGCTCCCGAGGCACAGGAGGAATTGCGCCATTTCCTCTCCGGTCAGCAGCAACGCGATTTGCGTGCCCAGTTTGTCGCTGCCGTCGGTACCCAACCTGTGGACGGGGCCGAGGAGCAGCTGGAGGTTGCGGCACAAGAGGGCCAACATGAAGATGTGACTATGGATGATGGGGCGATTTCCACTCCGGCTGGTGGTCAGTTTGAGTCCAACGACCCGTCCGTCCCTGAGGTGGACATTAAGCCGAAAAAACAAGCAAGAGCAGGTGACGCCAGACGAAGCGGATAAAAGTAAGGACAAGCACCGTTCGTCCAAGGATAAGGACAAGAAGCGTCGCCACTCCTCATCGAAGCACTCATCCAAGGACAAGGGTGATGAAAGCAAAGAGAAGAAGCACCATGCCTCTTCTTCCAAGGAAAGAGAGAAATCCAAGAAGCGTCGCTCGAGCGAGAGCAAAGACGAGCGGAAGCCCAAGCAAGAAAAGACCGAGTGAAATCCATTGTATTGCATTATTCCCATTCACATCCTCGCCAGCGATATCTGGCCTTAGTCTTTCTTTGAGATGGAAAGCGCGCTGCAGGCCCAGCACATATCCATGTAGGCTAGTTAGCTCGAATCCCCCAGTCCCATTAGTAGAAACACATGGTGCTCCAGGAATATTGAAACCCCATTTGTCTCGTATCCGCCAAGGCGCTCTTCTCCCACCAGCCGCACCAACATCTCTAGTTACTCGAGCTTGTAGCTTCAATCACAACAATGCTTCGCACACGCCTTCCCCCTCGGAAGAGTATGAGGACTCTCCATCCGCCCCGCATGTGGGGGCAGCATTACCAACCTCGTCTACCGCCTGCTGAATTGCGCCTACGTCGAATCCCCGCCCCCCTACCAAGGAAGAGGAACCCATGGACGTCCGGATCCTGCTTGGCATTGCCGCTTTCGCCCTCCTGATTGGAACCGGCGTGGGAATTTACCTCGCTTATCACCCTGTTGTAGATGCCACACGGGCGTATACACCCAAACCTCGTCCTGCGTCTCATGGACTGACCTCATTTCGCGACCGCGGAGAGCTGTGAAAGTGCCATTCACTTCCCTGTTGTTTTTCACTCTGCTTGAGACGATGCCATATTTCCGGCCATGAGGGACTGGACGCTTACGATCGCGTCCTTCGGGCCTCTGCTCCGCACCTGTAACCACGCATCCTCCAAGAGGGCAACAGACGCGAGATGCAATGAACGATACACTTAGAAACCGATGGGGTTGACACGGCGGTCCACCTTGGTCCACTTGGCGAACTAGGGGAGAGAAATGGAGTGTCAGCATAAGGTCCGGAAGAACACGCGAGGATGCATACATGGTTCAGGGGCTTACGGTAGCCCCGGGCATTGCGCGAGTGGGTGTACTTGTCCTTGGCGGGCATTTCGTCCACAAGGGGAAAGAAGGTGGTAGCGCTGCAGTGCACGCAGTTGTACCCCGCTATCAGCGAGAGTGGCAATGACCTTGTCGACATTGGCCAGGCGTTGCTGCGCTTTGCTCGGGTCCCAGACGGCCGCGGCGCTTCCACAGTAGGCGCCGAGTGTGGCATGGAAGGCCGCAGCGCTCCACAATACGGGCGCGGGGGCCAGCACTCCGAGTGCGGCCAGCAATGGCACCAGTGGTGCGGTTGAGCATCCGCAGTCCAGACAGTCCCAACATGACGATGGCAGTGGTAGGCTGGGCTTGCCGTTGGAGGCCCGGAGGAAGAAAGAAGGGAGCATGGCGTACGTAAGCTACCCGTGGGTTACATTGAAATTATCGTGAGCGGTGCAGGGTTCAACTTGAACGTTCAACACATTCAGGACGCTCAGGCTTGCTCAGGTGCTCAGGGCGTAGCGGCGGCAACTCGGCGGCCCACCACCTCCATGCTGGTAAGCATGTCGTCGTCCCCGACCTCGTCCAGCCACGCCCCGGCTTCGTCCACACCGTCGGCGAGCCGATAAGGGAAAAGGTAAGGGTAAACAGGTTACCAAGGTCAACCCTCCTCCGAAGGATCCTAAGAAACCTACCGAGCCACCCTCGGCGCCGCTGGACCCCCAGGCACAAGCCGGAAGGAGCCAAGGCCGCGGCTAAGAAGGAGAAGTTGCGTCTTAAGAGAGAGGAAATCAAGAAGGCCAAAAAGGCCTCCAAAGATGCGCCTGAGGCCAGAAGGGGGCTACCTCAACCGAACTGAAGCCTTCAGAGAAGGAGGTCGAGACCGAGGAGGACAAAGCCAAACCCAAGAAGAAACAGCGGACGAGGAAAAAGAAGGAGGACGGGGGTCCAGCTACCAAGCATGAGCGTAAGCCCCGTCTCAAGGTTGTCGTGCGACATTTGCCGGCAGCATTGCCCGAGAAAGTTTTCTGGGCGAGCATCCTACCCTGGGTGCGTACCGCTGCCCAAGTAGATGCGGCCAAGAAGGTACTTGCAGGAGACGTTGTCGAGGCAACTGATGTGCCTGCAGTTTCCCCCTCTGTTCCCGCTACCAATGATACTGAGGCTAGCCCTTCTTCCGTCGAAGAGGCGAATTCAGCGCTCCCAAGCCTCAACATAAACCGATCGAGCCCTCTCTTCTTGCAGCGAGGGAGGCCGCGCACAGACTCTGACATCGACTTTTTGAATGTTACGGCCAAGTGGATCAGTTATGTGCAAGGCAAGCAACGTGCTACGTACGTCCCCCCATTCTCTTCTGTCTCCGCCTCACAGACAGGCAGCTAATAATACTTATCACAGGGGAAGCGCCAAGCCCACCATCCCTCTCGAGCCTACATCAGTTTCGTCTCGGATGAAGCGCTGGGTGCGTTTGTGGGTGCATTCCAAGGCCACACGTTTAGGGACAGCACCAGGAACACGACCAGTGTTACCCAGATCGAGTCTGCCCCTCATCAGAAAGTGCCAGAGCCTCAAGGGGAGCGAGAGAAAGCGTGGAGGCCCAGAGGGTGGGAACGATTGAGCACGATCGGAGTACATTGCTTTCCTTGACCTCTTGAAGGAAAGGAGGAGGAAGCCACAGCCGAAGAAGAGACGAAGGCCGCTCCCTTTCGGATGCGCAGCTGACCGCGTCCTTACTGGCAGCTACCGAGGCAAAGGCCAAGAAGCCCGCCTTGCACAAGAGGCCATGGCCCGCTTACGCCGCTTTTGGAGCATCTGAGGATGCAGCGGGAGAAAACGCAGAAGGGGCGGGGGATAAGGGTAAAGAGAAGCTGGATCAGAGCAAGCCAAGCCTGAGGCTGCCAAGGAAGAAAAAAGGAGAAGGATAGCGAAGTGAAAAAGGACAAGGGGAAAGAGAAGGAGAACCTCAAGGAAAAACCCAAGGAAAAACCCAAGGAAAAATCAAGGAAAAACCTAAAGAGAAACCCACGGAGAAGCCCAAGAGAAAGCCATGGAGAAGCCCAAGAGAAGAAGACCAAAGGAGGCGAGAAGGAGAATGGGCTCTCCCACTCCCCCTCCCAAAGGAGGAAAGAAGAAGTCTCCCTCTGGCCCATCCACAGCCCTTCGAACTCCCCGCCAGCGGGTAAGATATCGATCCTCAAACGTCCCCCCCTCCCCCCGAAAGGGTCTGCTTCAACCTCTGGCCCCAACTCTGCTACGGCTTCCGCTCAAGCATCCGCTCAAGCATCCGCTCCAGATAAAAAGGACAGGCCAAAAGAAGCCACCTTACAAGAAGAACCAGCAGGACCGAGCTAGCCCCTCGCATTTAGCTTCTCTTTCCCAATTGCTTCTCTGTGTCCCGGGGCACACGTCGCAGTGACAAGGATATGTGCTCTTTCTTGCGGAGCACGGAGTGACTCGCTCAGTTGGCCGTGGTTGCCTGACGCATTGTGGCCCACCTCAATCACTGTCACATGTTTCTCATGTATGTCATACGCTGGCAAACCGGCCTTCCGTTGCGCCCAAGAACTGCAAACTGCAGAATGTGCTACGCCCTTGTTGAGCATTTTTGAACGTCTGACATTACAGGTGACGTTTGATGGCTGTCACTTGCGTTCTCCGGCATTGTGCTGCACACACTTCGTCGGTCTACCGACACATTGCGTCCTTCACATTGTAGAAAACTGTCACTATCAACATTGGGATCGGCGTACACCCTCCCACGGGACAGGGCCACTCTATCCAGCCTGATGACCACCACCTAAACTGATAGGCATAGCAATCGGGATACACAAACTGTCTGAGCCAGAGAAGGTCACTGAGGTCAATATTCGATAGTAGATATGTGTAGGCAATATCGAACTGCATTAACCGTTGGCACTTAGCTTGATCGGTTCACCCCCCGTAATATACGCTTTTTGTTTGTTCTGGAGAGAAGTAACTAGTAGACCCCGAAGAGATCTTGAACATTTACCATGATATCATGATAGGTCTCACCCGTTTAGTAGACAGTCCGGCTCGTCACCACGTTTCGTCCTCTTGACTATAGGCGTGCGAGCCCGCGGCGTCCAGTATGCACAACTTGTCATATTCTCGCTCTATCTGTTCTGAGAGTGTGGACACCGCCTGCCGGGTTGAACGTTTTGAACGTTGACCACGCAATGTTTGCGGATTTCCTTCGTTCATGCAGATCCATCGACCCCTCCTTGGTGCGCGGTGCGCGTATACGGAATTGACCACCGAGAGACTAGTGCACTACGCAGCACGTGTACCCGGTGTCCACCGTCCACCATATCTTTTTGTGGCCACATCATGCCTGTCCGTCCGGTCATTTACCATCATGTGGTTTGGCGTCTTCAGCGCGAACAACAGAAATGCATGGATATACGTGCGCGCCGCCAGCATCAACTGCGTCAACGTACTTATTACTTCTCTCACTATCAATCCCCGTGAGTTTAGCTACGTTGGCTCTCAGATCCCACGGCGCACATTCGCACGAATTCATACCTAGGGCCTATATGGGGGCGGCGTTGCTAACCCGTATAGTGACTAGGGCGTGACGCGAGCTAGTGACGCGTGACGGCAAACCTTTTGCTTGACGTTAAAGACTAAACTCACTGAAATCACTTGCACGACGATCCAAAAATGCCGATCCCCCAGCAGAGGGCCCAGTGTCTGCACTCTTTCCCAGGGGTAAGATGCTCACAAAACACTGCCCCTACGCTATACATGTCTGGGGGGTGACACAGGCACAAGGGCAGAGGAAATGCTTGTGGGCTGACAGGAACGACACTGCCGGATGCTGCCTATTCCCGCGCGCAAGCAGCTCGCGCTCGCGCTGCGATCAGACAAGGGGCATACAAGCGGCCGCGGGTCAGAGAGGGACAAAAGTGTTGTCCCTGCCTTCTTCCAACCTCCACACCTCCCACCGTTTACCGATCTAAAGATGAAGACCCAATCCTCCCGCACACGCAGCCGGACGCTGCTTCGTGCAGCTCTCCTCGCTGGCGCTGTATCGAGCGCCGCGCCCATGCGCCCTTGATTGAGCGCCGTCATGTCAACCGTGCCGCGGGTGCACCAGCTGGTATCTCGAGCAACCCCCAGTCCTTTGACGGACAGACGTTCGACTATGTCATGTCGGAGGCGGCAATGCCGCCTCGTGGTGGCTTCGCTTGAGTGAACAGGCCAACCTTACGGTCGCCGTCATTGAGGCCGGGCCTAGAGGAGAAGGCGAGCCCAGCATCACCACGCCAGCTGCGAACGTACGTTCTTTTATTTCGCCATCGCTTGCAACATCCTGGCTACCTAACATCAACTCTGCAGCTTACAACTCCTCCGTTGGTACCGACATGGACTGGTCCTACAACTACGACAGCTCAAGCCAGTTGATGAACCGTCAGCCCTTGGCCCCGGGGTAAGACCCTGGGTGGGTCCAGTGCGATAAATGGGCTGTACCTTGTACGCCAGCCCGAGGTTGAGCAGGACAGTTGGGCGAACCTCATTGCGAATGGTACGGAGACCCAACATTTGGGCTTGGGACAACGTGCTTAACGCTATGAAGCGGAGCGAGACCTACACCCCTGTTGACGACGCTGCTGAGAGCATCATTGCCGCTGGTGCTGGCTCGGCGGCATCGTCGAAAAAAAGTTTGGTCCCTTATACGTCCTCCAACCACGGTACCTCGGGCCCGATCCATCACAGCTACCCCGGCTACTCGTACGAAGATGGGTGCGTTCTCGAGTCGGCGGCAATCGCGACGGGCCTCGACATCAACCAGGATGCTTACGGTGGCAACAACTCTGGTCCGTTCCTGTCCATTTCGTCGATCAACCCTGGCAACTGGACCCGTTCATTTGCCCGACAAGGTTACCTCGATCTGTCGTCTACCGAAGCAACTTGCATGTTCTCACAGGGTTACAGGCAACCAAGATCAACTTTGACACCAGCAACCCCCCAAAGGCTGTGGGGGTTAGCTTTGCTGCCTCCCCAACCGGTTCCACCTACACAGTCACGGCCAAGAACGAGGTCATCATCTCGGCTGGAGTTATTGGCTCTCCCCAGTTGCTCCAGTGTCGGGTGTGGGTGACAGCTCAGTGCTGAACCCCTTGGGGATCAAACAAGTGGCTAATGTGCCGGGTGTAGGATTCAACCTACAGGACCACCTGTCTACATCCGTCAAGTTTTCTCCCGTAGTCAACACTACCATTGCCCCTGCTCAAGTGACGGGCAATGCGACGGTGGACAGTTATGTCAACTCAGCTACGGCTTACATCCCCCTCAGCAAGATTCTGGGTAACAATTCTCAACCCTTCATTGATGGTTACAAGCCACATTTCCAACTATGTGGGCCTACGATGCCCCCCGATACGGTCAAGGCAGGGTTTAATGCGACAAGCTACGAATTGGCGTACAACATGTACCCCAAAGACGTTCCCGCTGTCGAGATTCTCCTGGGTAACACCTATGGCAACATCCTCGTTGAGTGTGGTCTTCAGCACCCTGTTTCCCGTGGCAGCGTCAAGATCAACCCACCTCGGCGTTTGACAAGCCTCAGGTGGACCCGGGCTATTTGCTGCACGAGGAGGATGTGACGATCATGCGTGAAGGGCCGTATGGCCCGCAAGGTTGGTTCCACGCCTCCCCTGAGCACTTTGCTGGTACCGAGGTGTCGCCCGGCGCCACAGTCCAGTCCTCGGCTGACTGGAACACCTACGTGGCCAACACTCGTCCGGTACCGAGTACCACCCTTCGTCCTCTGCTCTATGCTTCCCCTTGAGCTGGGAGGCGTTGTGGATTCCGAGTTTAACGTGTACAACACACTCAGAACCTGCGCGTCATTGACTCATCCGTGCCCCCGCTTTCCATGTCCCAACACCTCATGACCATCACGTATGGCTTGGGCGAAATTGGGGCTGACCTCATCAAGGCCAAGGCCAACGGTGTCAACTACGGTGTCACCACCAACACCTCTTCTTCCGCACCCCATCTCCTCCACCTCTGGAGGGAGTACGGCAGCCAAACCAAAGTCTAGTGACGGGTCGCACCTCATGACCTCAGTGATGGGAATGCTCGTTGCTGCGGTGGCTGGTGCAAGCTTGTTCTGATCCCTTCATATCTGCCCTCATGGTAGTTTTTACCCTTTCAGTCACGCTCAAATACCGCATTCACGATCCCTGCCTATTACGTCTGCTCTCTCTTCACGCCTAGTTGTGGAAACCCGGGCGGCATTTATCGTCGTGGACGCCATTTCCCATGGGCGTCTGACCTTTCGCTTGTTCCACTATACACCCTCCTCTTTCATGCCTCTCCCCCTTTTCCGTTGGACACTTTTTTAGTTATTCAGTTGCTTTTTCTCCCTCAAGTGTTTCTTCAAAGAATTTATCGTCTGCCGGTGTGCTGCCTACTGAGATCAATCAGAGCTCTGAAGTAGCTTTTGCAGAACTCAGTTTATAAAAACTGAGCCAATTGACTCTCCGCCATTCTATCCACCCCGTGCCTCTCCGGCTCTCTGACAAGCAGGTTCAGGTCGGTCTCCATCCGCACGCTGTGCTGCTCCACGCGCAGCATGTGCAAGTGCGGCGTCTTGTCCTCGCTGGAGCACATCATGGCTTGCGCCCACACCCAGGCCAAGTTTATCGGGTTGCACGAGGCAGTACGGGAGCCATTGTCGATTATCCAGCTCGTGCGCTCCATCCCCGACACCCACGTCCTCATGGAACCTGCTGTGGAGGAAGAGGATGGGTCGAGGCACGGGCGGAAGGCGCTGCGCACCAACTACTGCGTGATGGGGCCCGGAGCAATCGGAGTATCAGGAATGGAGGTGGACCACTTGCTGCGCGACACGGGATCGTAGGAGGCGCAGAGCGCGTCCCGGAGGGTGGTGCAGGAGAGCACCGCAACGCCTTTGGAACGCCGAGAGAAGGAGCTGCTTCGGCTGCTGGAACAACAGAATGCGACAAGAACGCCAAGTAATACCACTGGGATGCACCCACAAGAGAATAGCCTTCCTAAGGCCTAAAAGCCAGTCGAGGGTGATCTGACAGGTGACATCGGGTTACATCGGGTTACATGGTTACATCGGGTTACCGATTAGCGGTTAGCGCTTAGCGGTTATTTTGTTGGAGTATGGTGGCATGTGGCACCACTTGGTGTGATGGCTTGAAGCTTGAAGCTTGAAGTATCAGTCTGTCGTCTGAGACCTGGAGTCCTGAGGCCTGGGCCTGAGGCCGGGGCTAAGCTGCGGAACCCTTGAAAAAACAGGAGAGAGAAAACAACGGAACTCCCACGCCTGAGGAGGAACTGAAGGGACATTAACCAAATCACGAGCCATCTGCACAGTGCAATCGTCCATAGTTTTTGTGTTGACATCCGTCCTAGGACACCGCGCGGACACTGAGTCACGTGAGTCAGTTTTCATTCCTTCCAAGCTCGCATCAGTCTTCTGGACGATTCAGTCACAGAAGCTCCTGCGTCCAATACGACGTTCAATCTCAGCTGAGGGCTCACATCCTATGGCAGTGGCGAGGCCGACAGCTTGGTGGCGTAGCTACTTCTCAGTTAAACGTGTTAAACGTTAACGCGTAACGGACAACGGCGGTTCTGGCTCTCACTGGTGTGAGATATTTATCGCGCTTAAGCTTATCCATTGATCGCCCGTTAGTGCTTCGCTCTAGCCCCCATTCTTTCAGTTATGTGCAATGTGTGCATTATGGTCAAAGCTGCAACAAAATCGTGTTTGCTGCTTGCCGGCATCTCGGGCATTCGGCTGGCACACCCGTTCCTTTTCAGGCACTCTGAGCCCCTTTTTGTGGGGGTTTCATTCGTAAGGGCTTCAAGCTTCAAGAAGCTTCAGCGCTTCAGTGCTTCAGCGTCAACTAGCAACTAGAGATCCCGTTCCGACTCAAAAGTGTTAAAAAAGAGAGGAGCTGCTGTCTTGTCACATGTCACGTAGAGTTCGCGGACTATAATCATGCATGCGTCATGTATATATCATGCGGCATTGAGTCCCGTAACGCGTAACGCGTAACGCGGAAGGGAACGATCCGCGGACAGGAAGATGTGGGAGAAGAAACTGAATCGGACCACCGAGGCGCTCAGTGCCAAGAAAAACAAAGGGTAGATGTCACAGTCGGGGCTAGGGCGAGGGAGGCCAGCCAGAGTCGGAACTAGAGGTCAAGGGATGTCAGCAATCGTTCGTGGGGAGGAAGCAAGAGCAGAGGACACGGTGCGAAGCTGAAGAACAGGGACTAGGGAAGGGGCGAGACGCTCGGGACGAAGGAAATAGAAATAGGAGCGAAGTCACTAGTCACTAATAGGCGCTAGTCACTACTCTATATAGTCACTAGTCAGCGAGTCAGCGCTAGCCAGCGCAGTCAGCGCTCAGGCAAACGATGACAGTAGATATCACATACATCAGCGTATCACAGAGAAGATCTTCTGATTTTTATACATCCGTCCATCTGTCGTGTTCCCATCGCAGGGCGCTTCATCTCCCTTTTGAATCCATATCATTGACAGAGCTTAAGGCTGGGACAGGGGGAACGATACGTCTAAACCGAACCGTTCATCTTGCGGGGGTTACTTGAAAGCGCCACTAAGGTCCTATAACGCAGACCCCCTTTTTCTTTACGTCATGCTTACCTATTTGTTTGCGCGGGCGGAATGCGCACCCCACCCCCGCGTGCTCAGCCATGCACATGGGTGATAAAATTCCTCCAGCGTGGAACAGTGGAACGGTGGCTAAGGTGGCGACGGGGAACGGTGGCTACGGTGGCGAAGGTGGACCGGTGGCTAAGGTGGCGACGGTGCACCAAGCACCAAGCTGGGGCGAAGCCCCAGCTGACCGGGCCGTAGGCCCGGTGGTCTTCTAGTTAATCATTAATCATTCCGTTCCGAGTAGATTCTGCCGTTGTCATTGCAGGGCACAACATGCTTCAAGTGAAGCTTCAGCGCCTTCAGCTTCAAGCTTGAAGCTTGATATATCAGGTCATCGATCACCGGCACCCCACATGCTCGTCTCTCCATGGGGATTACCGGCCTTACCAGTTACCGGTTATTCTTGTACTATCTATCGTCCCACCAAGTTCTCTCCATCTCATTCAGGACATGATGTATGATGTATGATGATCGATGATCGCTGACATAGGACAGGGGACATGTGACGTGCGGGGCACGAAGAGGACGTCCACTTGCAAAAACCTAGAATACCAACCACCATTAATATAGTAGGACCAAATTAAAGCCGTGCCCTCTATGAAGTCCCCCTAGTCCTAGCCATTCCGTACATGTGACATGTGTGACATGAGCATGCGAGCCCGCGGGGCCCCAACCACACTGGTCTCAGAAGCATGCAAGCCCCCATAATACTGTGAGGAGATTGTTCTCCTTAGGACCGGCACCGGGGGATCTGCATACTTAAGTAATAAACCTCTTCTTCATTTCCATCGCTATCCATCTAAAGTTGTACCCGACATCAGCCGCACCACCTTCGCTCATTGTTACCAATATCGGCACTGGGGTTTTCCTGCAGATGCTACGCCAAGTTCTATTACTGGCTCTTGCAGCCGTCCATCTCGTTCAAGCCATCCTTACCCTGAACCCGACCCGGTTCTTGGCTGGACTGGCGTTGAAACGCTCAATCTCCCCCGTGCAACCGGTCCAACGCCCGCACTGCAGACCAATGGTACCGGCCGTTGGGTCGAGGCGATCGCGAAGGCCAAGCAGGCCGTGGCCAAGCTCACCGACGAAGAAAAGGTTTGGCTTGTGACAGGCACCGGGTGGTTGGCTGGCCAATGCTCTGGCAACATTTGGCCTCTCGAAAAGATCGGGTTTAAGGGCTTGTGTCTACAGGACGGACCTCTGGGTGTACGTGGAGCCGACTTGGTTACAGTTTGGCCCACAGGCATCACCACTGCTGCCCACATTCAGCTCGAATCTCACCCGTGCCCGCGGCGTTGGTATGGGCGAGGAGTTCCGTGCCAAAGGGGCCAATGTCCAACTGGGCCCCGGGATGAACATGCTACGTGCTCCAGAGATGGACGAAGCTGGGAAATGTGCGGTGCAGACGCTTACCTCTGGTGAGGCTGCCTACCATACCATCCAAGGTGTTCAGTCAACGGGCGTCCAGGCCTGTGCCAAGCACTATATCCTCAATGATCAAGACATGCTCGCAACAACTACTCATACGTTCCTCATACGGCCGTTCCGTGGGCCTCTACTGCTCTCATCGGCCGCACGTATACTGACGATATACATATTGTGACTCAGGTCGGTGGCTGAAGAGCGTCCGCAGAGAGATCTACCTCCATCCTTTCCCTCCGCAGTGTGCAGGCTGATGTGGCCTCAGTCATGTGCAGTTACAACGAAGTCAACGGTACGTATGCGTGCGAGAACGATGAAACCCTCAACACGATCCTCAAGTACGAGATGGAATTTAATGGCTATGTGATGTCGGATTGGGAGCCCACCACTCAGGGCCAAGTCGGCCAATGCAGGGCTCGACGTGTCCATGCCAGGTGAAATCGACTCGGCCCCCTACGGTTTCAGTGCCGCAGGGGACTTCAACCCGCTTCCTGTCGTTCCGGGGCCTAATGGGAATCTCACTTCGTATTGGGGCAAGAATCTTCTGGTTGAAATCAAAATGGATCGGTGCCCATCGAACGGGTGATATGGTATCACGTATTTTGACACCCTGTACATGCTCGGTCAAGATGATGATTTCCCCACCCCCAACTTCTCAGCCATTGACCAGCCAATGCGACGGACCAGCAGGCGGTCAACGCCATGTCTCAAAACCATTCCAGCGTAGCCCGGAGGTCGCTGCCGCAGGCACGGTGTTGCTCAAGAACACCGGTGGGCTCCCCTCAACAAACCTAAGAAGTTGTCTCTCATTGGATCTGATGCGCGCCAGCCCATAACGGGCTTAACTACTTCCTTGTCAACACGGGCGTTGACGGAGTCATCGGAACAGGTTGGGGGAGTGGCACGGGAACTTTTGCCTACCTCGTCTCGCCATATGAGGCCATTGCCCAGTACGTTTCGTTCCTCCTAAGTTCTCATTTTATTGCCATGTTGCGTATATGAAGGACCAAAATACTAACAATGCTTTAATGTTGCACACACGTTTTTCCAGACAAGTGTATCAAGACCGCACCGGTTTGGCCTGGACATTCAATGACACCGACTACTGCAAGCTCAAACGATCGCTGCTCCGGCCCAGGCGGCGGTTGTGTTTATCTTCAGTGACTCGGGGAAGCCTTATTCACTGTCGAGGGAACCGCGGGCGACCGAACACCTTACTGCTTGGAAACGACGCAACAAGATGGTCAAGAATGTGGCTGCTGTGAACAACAACACCATTGTTGTCATCCACTCGGGAGCACAGGTGGAGGTCGAAGAGTGGATCGAGCACCCCCGTGACCGCGGTGCTGTGGGCCGGCATGGCTGGTAGTGAGGCCGGGAACGCAGTGGCTGATGTTTATACGGCCGCGTCAACCCCAGTGGCCGTCTGCCTTCACTATTGCCAAGAAACGCGACGATTACAGCGCGGATGTGGTATACACGACGAATGCAACGCACACCGAGATCAAGTACTGGGAGGGCTTGCATGTCGACTACCGCTGGTTCGACTCGCCGGGAGCGCCTACGCCTCGTTACCCTTCGGACACGGTCTGTCTTACACCACGTTTGACTACGCTAACTCCAAGGGCGCCTTCCTCCCCGGAAAGCAGCTGTTCAATTCCTCCTTGTGCTCGCACGCGTACCCTCCGGAGCTGTTTGAGGACGTGTTTTCCTTTAGCTTTGACATTACCAACAATGGTACCCTTGATGGGTTTGAGGTGCCGCAGGCGTACCTTTCCTTCCCCCCTCGAGCGGAGAGCCGCCCAAGGTGTTGCGCAAGTTTGACCGCTTTGCCTGGCGAAGGGAGAGACCAAGACGGTGACTTGGACGCTTAACACATACGACCTGTCTGTCTGGAGTCCAAGCACCATAAGTGGGTTGTTCCCCATGGAACGACCAAGCTCCTTATTGGTGCAAGCTCCCGGGACATTCGTCTTTCCCTCCCGGTCGCGTAAACATATACGTGAAGGTTAGGGACCTGAACCCGCCTTTGAACCAACCAACACTACTTTTCTTTTACATCACTTGGTGAACTCCCTCTCTTTTATTTTGTCGGCAAGCCCGTGCTCTACGATTCCAAATAGTGTAACTGATGGCTTGATTATTCTCCCGTGCAGGGTCATAGATGATCATCTGTAGAGATTGAGGGCCGTGCTCCAAAATTTGAAGGTACTATATAGCTGTGGATGTTTGACACGGGTACTATCCTACTACCCTCGTCGATATTTGACACCCTGTATCCGTCGAGAATAGATATTGTGCTCAACAAATATTAAGAGCGAAGACATATAAATAGCAAAATCTACACTACGAGTTCAATCAAAGATTCATGGATATCCCTGTGGAAATTCCACGAAGGGGGAAAACAGTATAGAAACCTGTGTGTTCTCAGATCTCATGCGTGGGTTCTATTCATCCGCCAACGAGAATCTAGAAAGAAAAGGTCAGAAGATCAACGTCGGTAAGGGTAATACTATGCCCAGAGTCCGGCTAACAAAACGTACTGAACCAAAAAGAACACCCCCTCTTCTCCTTTCTTGCGACGGTCACGGGCGACAAAGTAGACCGCCTGTCCATTCCAATACTTGCGGATGTCAAATGCTAGCGCCCACGAAGGCGCCAATCCAAAGGTGGGCAATTGAGTGTGAGCGAGCCGAAATCGACCATACCATGTGCAAAGTCGGCAGTTACGAGGTCGTCCCCCAAATTGCACACTTGTCCGATGTTTCGCAGAGGAAAAGTAAGAAACACGCGCTTTGGCTGAGGCAGGGGCTTGGGACCACGCCTTAGTGGACGTTTCCTTTTCTCTGAAGCGGGGGTAGAAGAGCCAGAGGAAAGTCGGACCTTTAGCTCTTCCTCCCCCTCAGGCAGCAGAGGTGAAACATCATCTTGAATGTACCCCTCCCCAATGGTGGGGGCGCAGGGAAAGCAGGCCACGTCTCTTGCGCAGTTACTTGTCTACTCGCATCCTCGGCATCGTGGCTACCAGAGGCGACAGTGCCCAGGGCTGGTCCGCATACAAATCTTGGGTCAGGTTGGGGTCGATGAATTTCATCACCTGAAGTGCTAGGCTAGTTCCATAAGGCAGACTGTCCTGTACACAGGGAACACAGTGCAAGTCAGTAATGTCATGGCTCCCATGGAAGGTAGAGACAACGACGTACCCGAACCGGTTGATCAAATTCATTCCCCCACAGTAAGTCATCAGCGGAAACAGGGGCCAGGAAACGGCCTTGGAACTGAATACTCCACGTGACTTGCTGGCCATAGTCGTGGTGGAAGTAAGGTGCGTCGCTAGCCTCGGGGCGATCGGGATCGGGGAAGTTCTTAATGCGCACTGTCAACAGACCATCAAAAGAGTCGGTCTTGATGGCTAGCGGGTGCATCGTCGTTGACGTGGACCGGCGCGAGGGTGTCGCGTGTGCCGCCGGCGAGCACACGGAGGCGAGGCGGCATGGAAGAGAAGGACTGGGCACAACGCGCCAACCGCCTATCGAGGTGGAGATGGCGGGGGAAAGTAGCGGCTGGGCTACTGGGATGAGGTGTCTGCGCCCGGTGGTATCAAAGGCGAACTACTGCCGATCGGAACGGCCGAAGATGCTTCGCATGAATTTGTCATTGGTGCGGGCAAGGAAACTGGTCCGTGCGCTGAAGGTGAAACATTTCATCCTTCTGTCATCATGCATCATGTATCATGCATCATCCAGAGGTAGCCGAATAAATGATTGGGAGGCTGCTCTGTGACGCGCGTGACGTCACGGAAGGCCGAGAGTCGAACAGACTTTTGTCCTAATCGGGGAAAGGAGAGAGAGATCACACAACAGTCACAACTATTGGTCAAGAATGTAACAATTGTTCGTGAGGAAGAAGCAAGAACAGAGGACATGGGTACGAAGCAGAATAACACGGAAAGTGCGAGACGCTCGAGGCGAGGAAATTTTGGAAATGTGAGAGAGAGATCAGCCAAACTTATGACAATTTTCTTTCATGTGGGGGCATTGAGATAAATCCGTCGCGCGAGACGAAGAAAACATGTGGTCTAGGAGACTTCATCCACCCCTTGACCATGGACGTGTCAAGGGCGGACCTCGGCCTGGGGGCCATCGCCCGCGGGGGTTAACCTTTATTAAGGGGTTCAATCCCCAGGAGGTCGGAAGCGTCGACTCACACTGGTAGTTTCGTACTTGGGTTTGGAGGTGGATCTGTCAAAGGATAGGAACAAGAAAATGCTTTTGGGCCTATAGCAGAGGTGCGGATGCTTTTGTAGTAGGGCAAGGCTGAGCGCTCAGGCTATGAGCAGGCACCGGCTTGGGCAGTAATAATTACATAGGTGTCTGAAGCCGTCAGGAGGCTGATAAGGTACGGGAGGACAAGGAGAGACAGGACGATACTGCCTGGAGTGGGCCTGGAGCTGACTGGAATCTCTATGGATCATACATTATGAGGAATTCGAGCCAGAACGGGGAAGACTGTGGATGGTATAGACTGCAAGGCGTGGGGAGCGATATCAGTACTAATAGAGCAATCATAAGAGCAGAAGTTTTCCTTTTCAATTGGCGAATACGGTCCTTGGAGGGAAAACTCACGGCCTTGGGAATCATGAAAGCCTAACAAAGAAACATGGGGCAATCATAGAGAGAGAAGAGAAAGTGAGACAAGGTAAAGGGTTGATGAACGATCGCCGCCAGGGAGACTGTTTTAATATAAGATTAACGGCACAAACCCCCACCGAAAATGATATGAGGTGTTGACTGGGGGGTCCGAGGGCCAATCACCTCTAAAAGCCACGCTGACTTGGTCTTATCCTCCAAGTTATTAATGGCTGTGCTGTGTCCGGATTCGACCGGTCTCGAGATCGAGCCCCAGACGTTAGTCTAGTTGCCGGCTCCATGCTCATCCCTCTCTTCCTTCTGGGACTATAGTCCCCCCTCTTAACTGTCTTTGATGTCCCACCATCGCCTTCGACGCTCTGCTGTCCAACAGATTTTCTGGCAGAGATATAGGCCGTAATTATGAAGCTCAAAACGGGAACGCAGGGTGGGGGGGGGCAAAAGAACGGTAAACGGAGGTGAAAAGGATCGACCGCGTAGTTAACGGTACGTAGGGTCTCGGTGGCCGCCTCGACCATCGGACACGGTACGACTCCCCATATGATCTGACTGGGTTGCGGTAGGGAGTGAGTTCGTGGTGGGGTCGAAACGAGGAAGAAGTCCGGAAGTGGACCAGGTGTGGGGCAAGCAAGGCAGAAGGAGGGAGTGTGTTAGGAACAGCTGGGACCGCTGTCCCGCCTTCGCCCGTGACAACACAAGCGCACAAAATCTGATCGGCGGTCACATGTAACAGGCTCTTCTTCGGACTCCCGACGCTCAATTGACGTCATTTGGACGGGATGGCCTCACATTTCACATTGACCATCATCGAAATCATCTCACATGCCCAGGCCTTATTCGGACGGAAAAGAACCAAAGAAAACAAGCTTAAATTGAGGCTTGGGTATCCCGCGTTGCGTTCCACTCATCCACAACCTTCCGAATATCCATCGATTAAGGCACATACGACATGATACATGTGATGCTCAGATGCGTAAGATGTAACAGCTACTCTTCGGCGATCACCGATTCCATATGGGATGGTGGCCATGTGGTGGCGGGCTGTATAATAATGCATGAGACTTCTGAACCGATGAAAAAAAACGAAGCTAGTAAAACGCGCATCGGTATAGTTTCCTGGAATCGGCTATATAGATTCTCCGAGGATGCCATGGAGGTTACACGCCGTCGTCAGGTTCGGGAATAGGCGTGTATACCTTTTAGCGCAGATGTTGACTGTGGTATACTTTTCTTGCACACCTCTTGTATGAAACTCGCCGCCTGTTCACGAGCCTGCAACCCCACACCTGGCACACTTCGACAATGAAAACCACGAGACAGAGGCCCAGCCTATCCCAGTCCATCCCTATAGTTGTCCTATACGTCGAATAACCGCTACAGAAATGCTGGTTCTGTGGTGGCCTCGGGGTGTGGGCATGGATTACATCGATTACAGATGATTGATGACCGGTGAGCGATGAGCGGTGAGCGGACACTCATTTTGGCTTGGCGTGTCTTGAAGAAGCGAGAGAGTTCTACTCGTCGTGGCGTCTCGCTCGATCATGTCGATCAATAGGATGCACCTGCCCTTTTATTCGGCCGCCCGCATTTCTATGCCCAGCGCCTCAGCAGGCCTCCCGAATTACAAGTCACTAGTCACTAGTCACGCTAGTTAGCCACGCATTGACGTCACACATCAACATCCTGGCTTGCACCGGTTGTCGGGTCTCCGAGGCAACAGCTGGGGCGGGGCGGGCGTTTGCGTGGGGTGGGTGATCGATGATCCAGACGACGACAGCTTGTTTGCCTCTAGGCTGCTGGCGGCCCAGGGGCACTAGGCCCGTTCGTGGCATAGCACCTCTCCCTTGCCTCCTGTGCAGCGGGGTGCTCCGTCCCCCCACACACCGCTATTGTGCTCCTCACATGCTTTTAATTGCTCACCGTCACTCTTGGTACAACCGGTAACCTTCGCGCTAACCTTGTTCCTGTGCACACATTATACGAGACATGTGGCCGATCGATGACTGGCCACCTCTCCTGTAAACTCCTCTTCAGAAAGTGTCCTGTTCCATGACCCAACATCTTGGCCATCTAGCCAACAAGAAGAGGCGTAACGCGTAATGCACGTAATGCGTAATGATCGATGATCGTTAAGTTAAACGTTAATCGCATAATACGTGTGATGTGGATGTGGCTGCCAGCATTGCATTATTGCATGATCTTTATGGGCTGAGGATAGCTATTTAATAGACGGCGCCTGCGTGTCGGATCTCCACCACGCCACCACCCCATCCACATCCACACCATCCACACTCTCCTCCCTATTTCTCTTTCCCCCAAGATGCTGTTCACGCCCTTCTCCGCTCTTCTCGCCCTCGTGGCGAGCACGGCGTACGCTGCCCCCCTTGCTCCCCGCTCCGAGGTCGTTCGGGATCGGGCTACAACGCCCCGTCCCTCGAGCTCTACAACGACAAGGGCTTCAACAAGACGGTTGCCTTTGGCTCGACGCGTGACAAGGCTGGGTACAAGGTCCTGGACCTCTCATCCCCCAAGGAAGGCTTTACCTTCTATGGAGTGGGCGCCCACACCCTCGGCACCTGGGGCTCGGAAACGGGACAAGCAACAACGATGGCGAAACGGTCATCTTTGGTCAGCTCACCCCCTCGGCCTACCCTGAGCGCTGTGTCACCGCCCACGCACTCAACACCAATAGCCTATCCCACTTTTCGGCCGCGCCCTGTGTCCATGCAGACGACGCTACCATTCGCCCGCAGATCTGGGAACTGCGTCTGGTCCCTCACTGCACCGGACCTCATTGCGCTCACGAGTACCAGTACGACTACCAGCTCTACTTTATCGGTGGCGAGGTGCCCACCAACGACCTCGGTTACTACACCCTGGCTCCCATCGACAATGCCCACCAAAGCGTGGGCACGAAATTGGGTGAAGACCGGACGTACAAGCTGCACTTTGGCAACTAATTTCACCTACCCGTCGGTTCTGTGCCGGTAGTAGTACCGCTTGCGGTTCTTACACTTCTCTGTTTCTCATTTCTTCTTTGCCCCTCACACATTCGCTGCGCCTCCTATGCAGTACGCATTTTTCACTCTCGGCCAAAAACAAGTTCTATCCTTCACAGCCACACCTGGCATTGCAATCCAATTTTTCTGCGCCGTTCATCACGTTCATCTCACGTTCATCATGTTCATCGCCGTCGTCTCCTCCTCATTACTATAGGCAATTCATAATTTGCAGTGAGCTTAATCATCAGGACGAAGAGATACTGCGCCTACCAACTGGCCCTCGCTCATTATTAAGGCGTGTCCTTTTTGCACGTGCCCCAACAGCAGCCCACTCAAGAGGCCGCAGTAGAGTCGACAGCCGTACAGCTGGCCCCCTCGCATTCGATTACGCCCAAAAATTGGATGGAGCGCGAATGGATACGAATTAGCGTGATACAAATGTGAGCGTTAAACGTCTCCAATGAGACTTTTCAGTGAGACTCTTCACAGTGAGATTATTCAGTTGGTGAGCCATTCTTCCAGTCCTCATCTTCCAATATCTTTTTGCTTCTCCTCTTCCTTGTGGTGGCATAGTGCCCATGCGTCGTAGCCGTGTGCCCAGTGAGAACACAGAGATGAGTAGGTCTTGTGGGGAATGAGCACATGAGCTGGTCTATTAGCCCCTTAATGAGGTTTTATAGCATAGCTATAGTACATTATACACCTCTCTTCTCTCTTCGTTTATTATGTTCTGTTGACCACCAGTGGTCTAGAGCCCATCGGCCTTCAGTGACACGTGGCCCGATCCACACAGTGCACCGGGGCAGTGAGTTCCGACCCTTCCACGGGTTTCCACTGGCCTCCAGGCCAGGAGCCCATCAAGGCCCATAGCTCTAGCTCTCCTTAGCTCTTGAATGCCATCTCCATCCACCATCGCCAGCATCGCTAGCTAGGCCTGTGACATGTTCCCTTCTCAGTCTATCAGCTGTATGTTGGCGCTGCCACACTTTCATGACGACAGAGAAGTATTGAGCACTGAGGACACATGTGACAATGTGACCACACATGTGCTGTGAGAGGGATGTGGCGGTGTGTAGGTTTTTGATCAAAAAAGTATTTTTCCACATACGAGTTCTTATCCCCCCTGGTTTGCATCTCCCGGTTCTCCTCCCAGCGTAGTCTATCAGGGTGAACGTTCGAGCGCATATGAGGAGGAACCGTACATGGGGTGGTTGGGATAGGGGGGTGGAGAGAGATGTAGGAAAGCTGGGAAACGTTAGTACGTCGGTCGAGTTGGCAGAGTTGATCCTTCCTTCCCTCCCTTGCAGGTGACGCAAGCCAAAGGCATAATAGTAGGGCACCACGTGCGGGACCAATCATTGCCTTTGTACATGGTTGAACTGGCTGGGCCCAAGAGAGAGTCAACGCGATTGGACCACAGGCTTAGTTGGTTCCCCATCCGCGGTTGACCGACTGTGTGTATATACATATAGGAAGTAGTCAGTATCAGGTCAATGGTGGGACCCCGAGTCTTCATTCCTGTCCACGGAAAGGATAAAAGGAGAAAACGTATAAGTAATAACCGTGTCGAAGAGACCTTGCCTCCAACGCAACGGCCATCAATTGTGCAAAGAGCGGGTGAGGAAAGAAACGCTACTATAGGGTCGAGACTATGGACACAAGACAAGCGACCAGAGGCGAACAGCAGTGGAACAAGGAATAGTGCCCTGATGGGAGAAACGCCGGCATGGAGAACCAGATTGAGGTCACAAAAACAAAAGGAAAGCGAAAGTGGTGAGCAAAAACAAAAAGCGAATCCTGCCGGGGTCGAACCGACGACCATTACCATACCTCTCGGGATGGACCGGAAAGTAACACTCTGCCACTGAGCTAAGGATCGTGGGCGACGTTTGTTGAGTAAACGGAGTCCGGAGGAGCGGTACTGATGTGGTGCCTGCTTGTATAACCCTAGCCTTGGCACCGCCCTGGCAGGCCCTGGCACAGCCCCTGAGGCCTGTGTGACATGTGACATGTAACACAGCCATGATGCATGCATGACGTCAGGCAGCCACTCTTGCAACGCTTTTGCTAAGCCCTAAACCGTCAACTAGTCGGAATGGTATACTGCTGCGTTTCTGCGCTGCTTTGTTAGTGTCACCACGCACCATCGCCTCGAATGTCCTCATTGCCAACCTCCCTGCCGTCCAAGTCTTCTGACTTGTTTAAGCCGGCCCCTCGATTTCCACTCGGTGTGGTGTTGGGCAGCGTCTCTGCGTTTGCCAGGAACTGTGCATGGCCACAGCCATCTTCTCGGGCTGGACACAGTTTTTTGCTTCTCCACACACTCAGGGGCAAACAGTGTTGTTGTACCTTGTGCTAGGTAGAGTGCTCATTCTCCTCGCTTTGGTACCCCGGGCCGGATGTACCGGCGTCGAAGCCATGGACTTTGTGGCCTTGGGCCTCCTCCTGATTGGGGCTGCGCTCATTTCCCAAGGCCATGGCACAGCGTTCATGGACATCTTATGCATCGGTGTTGTATCCTCTGCATGGCATACTTTTCTGGTACGTCAAATTTTCTTCTTTTTCGCTTGTTCGACTCGTTTGCGCGTGCCCTAGGCCAAGGATTGAGCTCGGTCGAGTCAATCATTGTCCTCAGAAATGTTACCCCCCTGCTGATGACATTCCTGCCCAGCGCTGGAACTACGCCTTGGACCTGGGACGTTGCGTGAGCGCAATGCTCAAAAGCATTTGGGTGTGGGGCCAGGTCGCGGCGAGCGTGCCGGCTTCCCTTATGCTAGGGTAGCTTCGCCTATCTTTATCATGTTGCACCCATACCAGGTATATCTCGGCGAGTCGACTTAAAAGGTCGAGCACGTCTTTCTTCTACCCTATATACCCCAGCTTTCCACCCAATTCCTTGCGCATTTGTTACTTATTTGCCAAAATGCAACCCCTTGTCCCAACTTGAGTCTGTTGCTTATATTGCTTTCGGGGAGTGGTGCAACCCGATGCGCAACGACTGTGCCGACTATACGGTTTGGTGGCAGCGGCTAGTGCTTTCTCTGCATCAGCTTCCACAATATCGCCCCTTAAAAGTATAGATAGGTCGAGAAGAAATAGAGCGGGCGAGAAGGCACAAACCCAATCTAGTAACCAGTCTCAGTAGAAATCCGGCCGACAAAGTGCCGTCACCCCGAACAGTAGCTTCGGCATTGGCCTGAATGCGCTGCTGCAGAAGCGGCACAACCATCTCCAACGTGTCAGCGGTGTGGGGTGGATGAGAAGGTTGGAGTCTTCCTTGCTCCCGTACGCCCAGAGCGGGTGGTTGTCCGGCAGCGGCTCCGGGTCCGTCACGTCAGCCCCGCGCCGGCGATCTCGCCAGCCTCCAGAGCCGAGAGCAAGCCTCCGTGTCCACCGTACCACGGGCGACGTTGACAACGACGGCGTGTTTGGGAAGCAGACTGAGGGCATGCTTGCCAATACTTGTCTGTTTCAGCGCCGTTGCCGCGGCAGCGATGAAGACCACGTCTGCCTCGGGGAGATAATGTCGAGAGCGGTGAAGGAGTCCACATGCACCTTTGGGTGGCTAGCCAGAGGCGTCTTTTTCTCCGCAGAACTGTAGGTTGCACCTGGAACGGTTCCAGCAGCGCCAAAAGCGAAAGTGCGATCCCGCCTGCGCCGATGAGAAGCACCCGGGCACCAAGAGGGAAGAGCCAGCCTGGGAACCCCACTTGGTCGCCTTGACGCGCGAAGGGAAGACGCGCAGGGTAGCCAACGCTAGCGCCAGCGCATGCTCTGCCACCGGTTGAGCAAATGCACCCTTGGCCGACGTCCAGAGCTTCTTTTTTCCCCAAATCCGAGGTGATCAGGTGGCATACGCATTGACTCCGGCCATGGGCATCTGGATCCACTGAATCTGGGGTTGTTCTCCAGAAGGGACTGGAGGATGTGAAGGTGGGTGGGGTGGGGATCAACCCAGACGATGGCCGTCGTCTTGCTATCGACCTGGTCCGACACGGCCAGGCCGCCTGCGCGGGCCGCCTGCTGGAACGTGGCGATCCGGTCGGCAAACTGGGGTTCAGGGGGGTACACGACAAGGGTGCCGCTGGAGCTGGGACGAAGCTCAGGCTCGACGGGGGCTCGGGGCGAGCACGCTGGTGTGGGTGCCGAGGGGCGCGGGTGGGAGCAGGGGGGGACATGACCGGAAGGAGGAAGCAGAGAAGCAGGTTAGAGAACGAGAGAACCCGAGGCGGCGGCTGCGCAGGTTGGCCAATTAAATACGCTGGACAGTCATATCAATCGCATCAACGTTACACTCGGCTCCACATTCTCAGACAGCTGCGGTGCGACACGCTGCAAAGGACAGACTCGCGCCATGCCATCACCTCATCGCCCTCGGCGGCGGAAGTACCTGCCGCCAATTCCGCCCCTCGCACCGCTGCAAAGCGCCTGCCGGCCGGCCAATAACCAAGGCCACCCAAATGATTGCTGTACACAGGCAAGCTCCGGCACATGTCTCATCAAGTCCGCGTCGGGCATACGCTGCATGTTCCTTTGACACGGTTGCCTTGCTCGCCCTCCACCTGGACTCCTGCCGCTTCTTCGACACGGTTAACGGAGACACGGGCGCCGTGGGACTCTCCGATCTCGTCGTCACCCCGGCCACAGTCCCCCTCCCTACATCCAAGTGTGTTTCAAGATCGAGCGCACCGTTTTGGTATTATAGAACCCAGTGTTGGCTCTCAGCTCTTCAGATCTCAGGGACCTCAGATCTCAGATATCTCAAGCACTCAAGTGGGCCAATTATTTTACTCAAGAAACCTACGTGTTCGCGGATTGCTATTTACCTTGACGACAGGACGGTTGAATATCTTCGAGATGCTGGATGCAGCCCTACCATTTCCAATGCTATCACTCCATACCGTAGCACACCTTCGTCACTGGCTCGATCTGATGGTACGTGTGTTGAGCGGCCGCCTTTATCTCGTCCCTCCCTCAATTTTCAATGCTAACCTGTCAACTCTGTACAGTCTGTTGATTACGAGAAAAGTGCAATGTCGAGTTGGAGTTAGCCAATGCCGGCATGTCGCGGACGTTCCCGCGATGCAATACTCAGCACTCCGCAATAGCGGGGATGCGGTGGCCAAAGGCTGTCCCTGCAAAATTGTGGATATTTCGATGTCCAAGACGGGGGAAAAAAAACATGGACACAGCAAATGTGCACTTATGGTCGTCCTTGACATTTTCACGGATAAGAAGCTGGAAGACTCGTCATGTTTTCGATGCATAGTAATATGGAAGTACCCGTGGTGTCCTCTCGTGCACAGAGTACCAGCTGGTCAACATTGACGACGGCTTTCTTCAGCAGCCTGCTCACACCCGAAGGCGATTCGAAGGACGATAATGATGTCCGGTATTTGAGGGCGAGTTAGAGGAACAAGACCCAAGCTGAAGACTACTCTGACGATATGGCAAGGGTTTAAGTATTAACATTGTGTTGTCCATGAGCCTAGAGGAGTCGGCGCTCGTATCCAAGGAAGCGTCGCAGAGAAAGTAGCATGTGGATTTGCACGAAGGCGTATATTGTCTTGTCGCGTTGCGACGACCACACGCCTATCGATCAATCAACGTCTTCAGGAGCACAACACACCAATTGTTGTGTTGATATAGGAAGAGAGTGGGAGGAGAGAGAGAGGCTGTCTAGTAGGTTCGCACCGTCACTCATAGTCACTCTAGTCACTTACGATGAGAACTGCCAGGAGGTGTGCGTCAGCACAGGAACACAACTATGCTCATGCATCAAATGACCTCGCTCAGGCACCTCCGGTGTCGCAAAGCTTGGGTACGCGTGCACAAGCTGGCCCACAGGATGTGGGGGCGGGGGGTACGCGAGGTACGCGTGAAAGAAGAGATGGGGGCGGGGGACTCGCATGGCACGCGTCACGAGTCACTTGCCAGTGGCGCCGATGCCCCGGGGATACTTGCCAGATGCCTGCGGGCAGTGATGCTGGGGTTATATTATTTATTCACACTAATCCCGATGGCTGGCTGACGGGCGGAGGCCGGCGGCGCATGAAAAAGACAACCCAACACGGCTGGTCCACCGCGGCGCCCAGTAGATAAAGAGAGAGCTCCTCTCCAGCTGGCTGGCTGCCCCTCTCGTGTCTCCACATCCATCCTGCCCCTCCACCACCACAGCCCCACGGCCATGCCACCTCAGACGCTGCGATCCAGCTTCTTCCCTACCCCGGTGCTGCCGCGTGGCAATCTGGCGGCCACGCTGCACAGCAACCCCAACGGCGCCCCAGACTCGGCCCCTGCTTTTATCCGCGCCTCGGATGGCAAGGTGCTCACGCGCGGCGACGTAATCCACACCTCTTACCGCCTCGCTCATGCATTGGTGCACAAGCTGAACCTGGTGCCCGGGGATAGTGTCGCGCTTGTTGCAGGTAACTCGACGTTGTACCCTGTGGTTGTGCACGCCTGCCTCGCCGCAGGTGTGGTGGTGGTGCCGATCAATGCAGCGTATACCGCCAATGAGCTTGCCCACCCCTTCGCCGACGCTGCCGTCAAGTACGTCTTCGTTCAGCCACAGGAGGCATCGGTTGTATCCGTGCGTACAGCCCTAGAGAAGGTCCGCCACCCACGCGCCGACGCTCCGGGCACAGTCTGGCTCCTGTCAGACGATGATGTATTGGCTCAGGGGGTAGGAGGTGAAAAGGATCTACGCACCCTGTTGGGTCAAGAGGAGCTTGCACCCATTCCCATTCGCGATCCAGAAAACACACCAGCCTTCATCGCATATTCGTCGGGAACGACAGGCCGGTCCAAAGGCGCAATCCTGAGCCATACCAATATGACGGCGTGCTGCGTTTACATGACGGAGATCACCAAGCTCTTCCTCTCGGCTGGGACAATGACCATGGCGGTTCTTCCGATGCAGCATGTGTTTTGCCTCACATTCCATGTGCACCACACATTTTACATTGGTGCCCCGTGTCGTGCTCGATTCGTTTTCGCTGGCCAAGTTTTGTTCGGCAATTCAACAGTTCAAGGTTGAGTGGACCTCGGTTGCTCCTCCCATCCTCCTCCTCATGGCCAAGAGTCCCGAGGTGGAGAAGTACGACCTTCGGTCCCTAGTTGCGGTGCAATCGGGTGCTGCGCCACTCTCATCGCCTCTCGTGTCCGAGGTCGAAACGCGCTTTCCGCATCTCAAAATTGCCAATGGTTACGGGTTGACCGAAGCCAGTCCCTTGGTCTGCATGGACGACCCCAAAGTTAGTGCAGCACATGGGAACCGAGGTAGCGCCAACCGTTTGATCCCTGGGCTGGAAGTACGCCTGGTAAGTGAGGACGGAAGAATGTAGGGCTGACCGAGGGCGAAGGTGCGAACGGTGCGACGTTATCGGGCGAAGTATGGTTGCGAGGACCCACGATCTTCCGAGGGTACCTCAACAATGACGAGGCCAATGCCGAATCGTTCGCTGCCGAAGGGTGGTACCGCACCGCACAGGCGACCTAGGTTCCTTCCGCCAAGGTCGGTTGACAATCGAGGAGCGACTAAAACAAGTGCTCAAAGTAGGCGGGAGGCAAGTCGCCCCGTCGGAGCTGGAGGCGATCCTGCTCACTCATCCCAAGGTCGCAGATGCAGCGGTGGTGCCGTTGTACGTGGAGGAAAAGTCGGATGAGTACCCATTGGCGTACATTGTGGTCAAGCCTGAGTTCCAGGGGGACAAGAGCGTGCCGGAGGATGTACGCGCATATGTGGATGGCAAGGTGGTGTACTACAAGCGCCTTAGGGGAGGCGTGCGCATCATCGACGCCATCCCCAAGTCCCCTTCGGGCAAGATTCTGCATCGCATCCTCCGTGATCAGCTCAAGGCAGAGCAGGCTCCCCAGGCTAAACTTTAGTAACCCCCTCCCGTCAGCGTCATCACTCCGAATGCGCAATTTCGTCTGATCAGTAAAATGGCGGATCCCTTTTCCCTTTGGGGAAATAAGGAGACTAGGCTAGGCTCAACAGTTGAATCGATAATAATGAGCCGAACTGTGCCCTGCTTTGTCCATTGTTCGCAAGAGCCAACAGGAACCAGAGCCTACTAATAGCAGCCAACAGGCGCGTGGGGTATGAGGTAGACGGAGAGAAGTTGTTCTTGTGGGGGCGAACCTATAGCGATCGGAAAATATCCAGTGGGCCTGGTGACATCAGTTGGTGGACTTCGATCCCGGGGGGGACAAACTCGATAAAGATCCTGAGGGATGGAGAAAAGTGTATGACACATGTTGGTGTGGCCGATTGTATTGTGAAGAGAGGCGATTGAGAGAGGAAGGGAGATAGCGAGAGGGAGGGGAGTGCAAAATGAAGTAGCAGTGGACCATCGATTAGAACCTCCACCATCGACTGGCGTCCCGGTCAAGAGGAGGTGTTTTGAAACGGAATGACGGATAAGGGCCAAATGGGTATATCTCTGATGGATAACGTTTCCTCCTTGAAGAGGGCCCCTTCGCCGCTATCTGGATGAAGGCGCAGAGGTATTGTCGCTCAGGTGTCAACTGGCATGCAGGCGTGCCGACAATACCACCTTATATTTCCGGGGACCCCAAACAAAATCCCACCTCATCACCTTCAGCAACTCAATGGGTCGCCAGCCACGCACGTGCCCGTGTGCCCCAGTCCCAATGCAACACATAAGGCAGGTTGGCTTCTTTGCCTTGTTCGTCGCTAATAAGCCCATAAGTGTGCTGATGCACGGCGTGTTGTTCAGGGATAATTCTCAGCCGTTCCTTCTCCGACATCGTCGCACACTAATATACACCCGCGGAAGTTAAAACCACATTTGCACTGGGTCTGTTGGAAAGGAGTACGTACACTTAATATAGCAGATTCCAACGCAGGCCTAAAGGAGTCGCATGCAACAACAGTGGCACTGGTCGATGTGAGCAGACTGGAGGAGGGCAAGAATTGGTTTGGACAGTGCACGGTGCTCAGCCACTGGGTCCCATCTGCACACGGACCCGCAAGAGAAAAGTTGGTGCCCAATACAACTGGCTCACAGACTCCGACAACAAGCTAACCGACACACCGCACCGGGCCCGAGGGAGAGCCGTGGTAAGATGTGGGGTTGGAGATGGATCGGGTTCTGTTTGAAGAGCGTGCAGCAGCATGGATGAATGCCTAGTCCGGGGAAGGATAGAGTGCGTGGCGAGTAGAGAGGTACCCGTCATGGTCCACCCAAACTCTTCCTCCAGCTGTTCACAGGCAACCAGCAGTCCCTGCCACGTGCGCGGCGCGACCTCGAAAGCAGCATACCGTGCGGCCTGAGGGAGAGTGGTGGCCAAGGATGGAAGACGGAGAAGAGGAACCGCGGCATGATGCCACAGATTTTCGTCCTGCAAAGTCGTATGGAGGCCTGGGAAGCACGGAGAGTTAGCGGATCCGACACTGAGTGGATTTATACATGCCGTCTCCAATAGCATGAAAGTAGGGCGGTGCTTGGGGATGCGGGAGGGAGTTGTGCATACCATGGCAAGTCCACGACAGGTGGATGAGGTCACGAGGGGCGATGTGGCCGCTGGCTGCGATTTCCAGAAGGATGTCAAAGGGAAGGCGGTCGAGCATCGAAGTTGATGAGGCGGTATAACGGAGAGGATCAGAGGTGGGTTTGCAGGTATGGGGGGGATTCCAAAAATGCATCGGGTATCCTGCGACCTGCCTGATTATATATAGCGGTTGGCGCGCACACACAGCGCGTTTCAACTCATCGTGGATTCTAGGAGAGTTTCCGCATCTCTGTGGTACATGCTATGATTACTTCATTAATCAGCTATCCCTCAACCTGTAAATGAATAGAGAGTAGGCCGAAGAACCACACCACCACACATCTAGAAGGGTTTTCCGCCGTTTTTGCGGATATAGAGCCCCGCGTTTCACAGAGCCTTCTCATCGATCGAAACAGATGCCAATTGGGCCACTTTAGTGTACTATACTCTCTGGTAAGAGAGAGACGAAGAGAAAATGTTTCCAAAGGTGGCTACGGCCATCCGTCGCAGCCGGACTTGGCCGCAACGGATCCCCAAACACCACGATGCTTCGTATCCACATTGTGCCCATCCTGCCGAACATCGTATGCGCTGAACCTTGTACTTAACCATCTGCGCACCCTCTGCGCAGCCGAGTTGATATGGTGTGAGCGCGTGAGTGTGCTTCGTCGAGTCATATTTTCAAAACGTCTCTACGGGGACTACGAGTTTTATAACCCCTGGATTTATGTTTGCTACTAGAGGGTAGTGCTAGGGTTCACTTGCACTTTCTCCAATGGATCGGTGAAGAGGCTCGCTGGTTCGGGTGATTCGCCCCTTGCGCGGGCTGTGCCACCCCTTTGTCTGTTCCGACTTGCTTGCTTGGCTCTTGTCTTCTTCCCTTCAGCTTGCTTGAAGGACTTGTGGTTGACTGCCCTGCCTTCTTGCACGCCTTGAAGCTCATCTCTCGTACTGCCCATAGCGTTCCCTAGCCGCACTCTAGCAATGTTAAGCTCTTACCGGCTGATTTCTGCCCTAATCGAGAGCCTGATCCGCCTGATGATTGATCATCGATCACTGGGCCTTGAGTCTTGAGTCTTGAGTAGCTTGAGTCTTGAGTTTGAGTACTGAGAGTATCCCTAGATCGCGTCCATTTCATTGACAGAGCTTAAGGCTGGGACAGGGGGAACGCTACGTCTAAACCTAACCATTCATCTTGCGGGGGTTACTTGGAAGCGCCACCAAGGTAATTTCGCCCTGTGCACTTTTTACATCAGCTGCCCCGTGCCACGTTCCACACCACCCCCACGACACCCCCACACAGCAGCAGCAAGCATCGGTGATATTATTTCTCTATGTCGGTGTTGGCGAAGGGGGAACGGTGGCTAAGGTGGCAACGCAACACAGCTGGGGCGAAGCCCCAGCTGACCGGGCCGTAGGCCCGGTGGTCCTTGTTCTTGTACATATTAAGCGGCATATTCTGTAAGAGGCTTCCTGTAGTATGATCATTTTGTGTTCTTGTCACGGGCGGGCCCCGCCAGCGGGCTCACCGATGTTTGCGGGGTAGAATCACTTAGGAGACGGAAGAACGACTCACGGTCGTTTCTGGCTTAATGGGCTAGTTGATGGATCCGAGCGGCGCTATAGGGACGAAGAGAGGCTTTTGGCCGTGAAGCGGAGGCGCGGGTGCACGTGTGGCAAGGCTGTATACGCACCGGCGTGAGGCGTAGTAACGCCTCTGAAGCCTCCGGTGCTTATTGGGGACTGGTGGAGTAGTAGGCAGTGGAGAACAAACACTGCCATCAGTGACAGAGGGCTGAGGCTGAACAAGGGCGGCTGTCGACGTGGCTGGAAAGGAACCCGTGCGACAAGCTGATACGGGGACTTGACGGGGCTGAAGGAAGGCTCGCACGACTGGGGGATGGAAAGCTGGGAGACGGGTTGGAAGACGAGGAGGCAGCTAAGTGGAGACGAGGTTGCCTAAACTAAATGAATTGTCCGTCAACGGGTAGGTGTTATGAACTGGAAAAAGGAAGGGACGATAATCGATAATGGGAAGGTGGGGGGGGGGAGATCACCATCAACCAGAGGGGTACAGGCTAGATCAAAAAAAACGGACAAAATAGGGGTGTAGAAAGAAGGAAGACGTGTCAAAAGAGGGGTTGGTTGTCGCAGGCGCAACGGAGAAGGATAAAGTAAGTGGTGAAGGGGACAGTCGTCGCAAAGATACCGGAAACTTGGTGGCCTCATTTAGGCCAACCGATTTTGACCTGAGCGGGGGACTATTGTCGCGCGGATGCATGACCACTCGGGCCACCATACATGGTTTAACCAACCATCATCAAACTTGGTTGTATGATCATCTGCATCATATATCGATCCGGGCAACGCGTTGCTTCCCCCTCCTGATTTTCTCTTCTCACACTTCCTAATCGACGACACGCGCCTCCTGTACATTTCGCAAACCGGTGGGTGAGACACATGTGACTGTCTGCGCCGTTGGATAGTAACAGTTTTTTCTGGCTTCCTAGTACTTCTGGTAGTACAATTTCCTAGATCCTATAGATCGTTGAGAGTGCTGTGGCCAATATGTGAGCCGCACGTTTGATGCCAACTATAACAGACGGCATCGGAACTTTGTGAGCAAAACTGGGGCGGAAAAAGACTATCGGATAATGCGTCGAACGTGTCACAGTCGCGGCCAAGGCGACCAGAATTGAGACTAGGTCAAGTCATATATCATAACCGATGTTCGTGGGGAAGGCGCAACAACAGATGACACCATGCGAAGTGGAAGAAACACGAAAAAGCGAGACACTCGGGACAAAGAAGTTGAAAATGGAATTAGTGAGCTCTATCAGCCCAACTGCTAATGACGATGACATTTTATTGGCATCCCCGGTCACGAGGTGTTTCGAAACAGAATGATGGAGAAGGGCCAAATTGGTATATCTGATGGTTAGCGTTTCCTCCTTGGAGAAGGCCCCTTCGCCGCTATCTGGATGAAGGCGCAGAAGTATTGTCGCTCAGGTGTCAGCATGCTGGCATGCCGACTATACCACCTTCTCTTTCCGGGCGATTGCGACCCCAAAACAAAGGCCACCGCATCACCTTCAGCAACTCAATGGGTCGCGAGCCAGGCGCGTGCCCGCGTGCCCCAGTCCCAGTGCAACACATAGGGCAGGTTGGCTTCTTTGCCTTGTTCGTCGCTAATAAGCCCATAAGTGTCCTGCACAGCGTGTTGACGGAGGGTAGTGCTCAACCGTGCCTTCTCCGACATCGTCGCACACTATATACACCCCGAAGTTAAAACCACATTTACACTGGGTCTCTGTTGCAAAGGGGTACGTACACTTAATATAGCAGATTCCAACTCAGTACTAAAGGAGTTGCATGCAACAGTGGCACTGGTCGATGTGAGCAGACTGGAGGCGGGCAAGAATTGGTTTGGACAGTGCACGGTGCTCAGCCATTGGGTTCCATCTGCACACGGACCCGCAAGAGAAAAGTTGGTGCCCAATACAACTGGCTCAGACTGCGACGCTTCCACCCTCATCATCACAGGCAGGGGGAGGTCGATGACACGAATCTCATCCGGCCGCGACGCATGCTTCCAATCGACCAATACCATCCGCATCGATCCAACAATTTGGGCTGTAGGCCGAGGATCATTCTGCTGAGAAGATGGATCATTGAACGATTTGTACTGGCCAATAATGCGGCCATTTCGACCCTGAGTCAGTTGTACGTGCCAGTTGGGGACGAAGACAGGGAAAAGGGCCCTGCCGTCGTCAATAAGGAGATCACCTTTGGTCTGTCCGGTATACCTTGATGCCTAAAGAGCGGGTGCTCATGAAAATAGTACTGCGTGGGGTCGATATCAATGACCGCCATCCAAGACTCAGGAGGGTTTCGAGAGTGCGGGGCTAAGATGGCTTGAAAATTCTTGATTAGCACAAGACGCATCAGATCCGTCGTGCGCTGGGGTAGTAGCCGAAAGACCCAGGTATCCGATTTGGGAAAGACAGTAAACCACCGCAGAAATTCAAACCTCTCCAAATCTGGAAACGTAGGCGGGGTCTGCAGGAATGAGCAACTATACGGGGTGGCCGGGCAATGGAGCGCAAAGTAAGACCGGCGCATGTTCACTCCACTTGATCCGACATGAGCTGGGCAATGTTGAGGATGCAGGTGCCAGTCGCACGTTCGAACACGGCCCACGTATATCCATCCCAAACGTAGGCCCAGTCCCGATCGATGACGATGTGGTGGGGATTCGGGAAATCCAAAGAATGAATACCTCCCATATGGTCGAGGGTCAGTGCCACTTCCTCCCTCCTCTCTGGGTGAGAAGATTGCAAGTGGCAAGTTCAGCCCGACCGTCGTCGGCTTGTGGGTAACTTCTGTTGAGATTCACCCCGATCACCCATACAGGTCAGGTACAAATTGTGCGCACGATTCTCATTTTAGGATGATGATTCACTCACAAGGTAAACAAGTAAGGAAATTGAACGGCAGCCGCGAAATGTTCTTTGACGTACCATACGTCATAGGCTTTGTTCCATTCGTGGCATTCATGGGCTTCAAAGTCTCCAGGGGGGAGTGCCCTTGCTCGATACACCGCCACATGATGGTGTCGGTACTGGATGGCCTCATCACGCGGTAATGTCGGGTCAGGGGGAATTCCGACGAGCCACCGAAGCAACACCCAGCCCTCAGGCAGTACCATCGCTCCACCAAAGATTCCTATTTCCGGCTTCGGAAAGGACCAGCGG
The DNA here is from genome assembly GCA_003971905.1 of Moniliella sp. 'wahieum'. Taxonomy (NCBI): domain Eukaryota; kingdom Fungi; phylum Basidiomycota; class Moniliellomycetes; order Moniliellales; family Moniliellaceae; genus Moniliella; species Moniliella sp. 'wahieum'. The sequence goes on from RSEE01000011.1 coordinate 643,963, forward strand.
ATTGGATAGGGCGAGCATAAACACAAGTCTTCCATGACAACCATATTCCTCCACACCTTAAATCGGGGATCGTCAAATTCTTAATCGGGTGCCGATGTTGCATAACCGTTATTGCTGGGGCGAACGTGGGCATGGGCAACTGGGCCCGCGCACACAAGCTAACCGACACACCGCACCGGGCCCGAGGGAGAACCGTGGTAAGACGTGGGGTTGGAGATGGATCGGGTTCTGTTTGAAGAGCGTGCAGCAGCATGGATGAATGCCTAGTCCGGGGAGGGATAGACTGCTGCGTGGCGAGTAGAGAGGTGCCCGTCATGGTCCACCCAAACTCTTCCTCCAGCTGTTCACAGGCAACCAGCAGTCCCTGCCACGTGCGCGGCGCGACCTCGAAAGCAGCATACCGTGCGGCCTGAGGGAGAGTGGTGGCCAAGGATGGAAGACGGAGAAGAAGAAACGCGGCATGATGCCACAAATTGTCGTCCTGCAAAGTCGTATGGAGGCCTGGGAAGAGCACGGAGAGTTAGCGGATCCGACACTGAGGCCGTGTGGATTTTACACAGATGTCGTTTCCTAGCGCCGGGCGATGCTGGGGGATGCAGGAGCAGGAGAGCTGTGCGCACCATGGCAAGTCCACGACAGGTGGATGAGGTCACGAGGGGCGATGTGGCCGCTGGTGGCGACATGCAGAAGAATCTCAAAGGGAAGACGGTTGAGCATGGATGTTGATGGTGGGAATGAGGACGATTGCAGGTGTCTGCAGGGACTATCGATTACTAAATGAATTTACTAAGGAGGATCTGTAAAAAAGAACATACTGAGGCGCAACACCCAATAAGGAAAAAGAAAACTAATAGGGAGAGAAGAGAGCCACAGTATTAAAAGCACGATAAGGGCAGGCTCTCTCCCCTTTCGTCTGTTGATATTATCTCCCTTGACTCTGCTGATCCTCCCTTCGTCCTTTTGTCAGTTGCGACTGCTTGAGGAGCTTGAGGCTGTCGGCGTTCCCCTCATCTCCTCATTGGATGCCTCGTCCGGCTCTGCGCTGTACGCCCTGACTATAGTATTGTACGCGCGTAGATCATACAGCCAGCATTGTTATCACTTTCAAAAGATTCCTCGACGGCGGTCGCTCTTTCTGCTCAAGTTCCCACCCCGGGCGGAATGGAGGCGGAATTGCCTCTCCCCGCTTCGTCGCGGGTTGAATAGGGAGATGGCGGTGGTGCTATAACCGCCATCGGCCATCCTCCCTCATCGACTTCATCGCGCACGATGGGCGAAGGCAATGGCGTCCCCGCCGCCGCCCCATCCCTACACCCCGCGCCCAAGGCCCAGCCACCGCCTTCTTCCCAGCCCCCAGCCCAGGCCCCCCAACCAAGCGCGGCCAGACATGAGCGAAGACGAGGCGAACAGCGCCATCATCTCCTACCTCCGCCGCAAGGGCTTTGACAAGGTCATTTCCGCCTTCTCCTCCGAGCTGAACCAGCGGGCAGGACGCGCGTCTGCACCTGTGCCGTCCCCTGCACCTGTTCCTGCGCCTGCCCCCGTGCCCGCCCCCACCCTCGCCAGCAACAACGCCCCGCGTGCTCCGGTCGCAGGCCGGCCCCCCTCCAGCATCCTCACCCCGGCCGAGAAGCGGGCGGCGGATGCTCTGGCGCGCGACCCAACCGATTCCGCCCGTGGGTTTTCTGAGCTGCTGCGGTGGGTGCAAGGTAGCCTGGACGTGTACCAGCCCGAGCTGCGACCGGTCTTGGTCCCTGTGTTTGCGCATGCCTACATCGACCTCGTCCGTCGCGCTCAATCCGATGCCGCGCGCTCCTTTTACGACCGGCATGCTGCGTCGCTGATCGCAACAGGAGGGCGGCTAGCGCATTGCTCCCTCCCCTCCGGGCAGCTACGCTGCCCCGCACTTGCTTCCGCCTGGCGCCACGCCCTCCTCCACGCACCGCGTCCAGTGGCCAGATGGCGCTGCAGTTCCAAGCCGAACGTTATGTGCTCAAGTTGACCCGCAGCACGTTTTCGCTCCTCTTGTCCTGGCTGACCGATGGCATGGGTCCGATTGCCGCGTCAATGCAGCCTGCCACCTGGACCTCGGACCCAGCCCAAGCTGAACTCGCCCCCGACGCACAGCAGCGTGCTCGTGCGCAAGTGCTGCGCACACTCAATGACCGTACGCGGATCGAGTTACTCGACCAGGAACCGTGGGAGGTAGCGCCGTCGCAGCTGCTCGAAGGAACGGGGCTGATGGGCTTCCCGTGCCGGCCGCGAGCTTGGGCAAGGCGCCACTTGCTTCGACCGAGCGCGACGTGGTGAAGGACGTGAATGCGCGACCGCGTTTGAAATTGCATCCGCTGGTGCCTCTGCCCGACCGGCTCAAGGAAGAAGTCCAAAAAGAACTGTTGATCTCTGATTGGATGGCCAAGGAACAACAAGCTTCCCTCCCAACCGACGAGACCACCACAGAAGAAAAGAAAGAACCAGTGCCACCCCTCGACCCGAGCGAGGTATCCCTCAATACGGCCCCCGCTACGAGCCAGGGGCTGGAAGGCGCGAGTGTGGCAGACCTGCTGCCGCTGCCCACTGGGTACAGAGTAGCAGATGTGAACCGCGAAGTGGCCAAGGTGTTGGATGCACGGAAAGCATTGCGGTTCACCCGTCCGCACAACCAGAGTTAGAGGAAGGTCCAAAGGGAAGTGTGGCGCTCCCGAGCGTGTGCGCCTACACTTACTTTGATGCGGACGACGGTCTGACGTGCTCGACGTTTTCCTGCGACGCTACGCTTATGGCGGCGGGGTTTGAGGAGAGTTACGTGCAACTGTGGTCGCTCAAGGGGGAAGCGTTGCGCCCGTTGCAGTCCGACTTTGAGTTGAGCCAAGTACGAGACAGCAAGTCGCTGCGTGCTCACCGTGCGCCGGGACGGGCAACGCGCAAGTTGATTGGCCATTCTGGACCCGTGTACAGTGTGGACTTTGATCCTCTGTCGGGCTCGGCCAGTGCACCCCACTACCTCCTCTGGCTCGGCCGACGGTACAGCCCGATTGTGGAACCTTGACACGTACTCGGCCACAGTAGTGTACCGCGGGCACGAGTTACCCGTGTGGCAGGCCAAGTGGGGTCCGTTGGGCATGTACTTTGCTACTGCTTCGGCCGACAGGACAGCGCGGCTGTGGTCGACGGAACGGATCAACCCATTGCGCATCTACGCTGGTCATGGGAGCGATGTGGACTGTCTCGACTTTCATCCCAACTCGTTGTACTTGGCAACAGGATCGTCAGACCGGACCTGTCGACTGTGGGATGTGCAGAGGGGCACGGGGGTGCGGCTATTTGTAGGCCACACAAGCGGCGTAGCCTGCGTTAAGATCTCGCCTGACGGCCGGTTCTTGGCCTCGGCTGGTTGGGGCGACGGGTTCTGGCGAGCGGCAGGTGGCGACGCCGTGGCCGGGGAAGACACGGCCATCTCAATTTGGGATTTGGGGTCGGGACGGAGGATCAAGACCATGTGGGGCCATACGGCAAGTGTACATGCGATGGACTTTAGTCGCGATGGCGCGGTCCTCGTTTCAGCCGCTGGGGATGGGACGGTACGGTGTTGGGATGTGTTGTCGGCTGGAGGGAAACGGAGCACAGCAGCAGAGGAAGGAGGACGTCCGGGAGCGCTGGCTGAAGCGCTTGGCGCGGCGAAAGTGCACCTGCCAAGGTGTGGGTCAAGAATTCGTCTGCCGACTGTGTTGCCACCTGGTTCACCAAGCAAACTGCCATGGTCGATGTGCGGTTTACTCCGAGGAACCTCTGTCTCGTGGCCGGGTACCATGACCGGCGCTGTGAACGCATCCTATTAATGACGTTGGACCGGTGGCGTTGGGCTCCATAGATATAGATCGGATATAGCTAGTCATACATCACGCTTCGCCTGTCACATCCCACCGAGCGCAGCGGCAAGCTGTGCCAGCTCATCCTCTTCCTTGGGCGTAGTCGAGCTGGGGGAGGCCCGGAGCGGCTGCGATGCCGGCCCAGATGCAGGTGCAGGTGCAGGTGCAGGTGCAGGCGAGGAGAGAAGGGCAAACAAACTATCGTCAGACGGCTGGTCTTGGGTCGTGGGAGTTGCTTGGATCGCTCAGTTGGCTTGGATCACTCAGCTGATTGAGGTCACTTGTCTCGGACTCTGTTGGAGGCGGAAGGGTCGGCTGGACGGGCAGAGCCGGCTGGGGGAGGCGAAGTGAGTTTGGATTGAGGCACCAGTACAGATTCGGGCTGCCAACCTGGGGCAGCATGGAGGAGGAACGTGCGGCGACGCAGAGCCTTCTGTTCGGCGTGCTGGGCCACCGTTTGTTGAGCGCGTTTGAGAAGTTCATGAATCTGGGCATTCCGCGCACGTGGCCCCACTTCCGGTGGAGTAGCGCAGCGGTAAGAGGGGCGGGGCGGGCGGCGGGCGTGGGGTTGGGGAGGGGCGGGCAAGGACAAAGGACTCGAGTGAAAAGTCGTAGACAAAGTACTCGGAGACGGACGCAGGCAGCGCATGTAGTTCTGCTGCTGGAAGAGCGGGGTAGGAGGCGCACGCAACGCAGGCGACTGGACGAGAGGGACAGCCGAGGCAAGCGAGTAGAGACTCTCGGCCATCGCTGCGGTGGAGGTGGAGGTGGTGGAACAGCGATTAGATCAGTTGATCCGTCTGCTTTCGTTGAAAGGAGGAAGACGTGGGGGAGATCTTATCTGGCAGTGTAGTAGAAACCGTGTACCAGTACATACGCCTCGCTATTTCAATCGGTAGAATTTGAGACTCTTATTTGAGGTCCATCTCACGGTTGTGGGTTCGAGTCCCACGTGGGGCGCATTCCTTTTGCCCCACCCCACCCATCTCCATCCCCCCGTCTCACCATTCCCCTTCGCACCCTACGGTCCTACTCTGCTCGTCCTGTACTTTTCCTTCGCCATTGGTATTTTGTTTTGCCTTGCACGGGTAGTCGAGACGCCAAGCTACGCCAAGCTACGCCACGGCGATCTCCAACCGATTGCGGCTCACCGCCACCACGCGCGTATGCAGCCCCCCATCATCCACCACCGCTCTCTTCTCCGGCACAGCCGGGGGTCCAGCAGAGGCAGTCAGGTCACTGGCACCGTCGGCTTGCGACCCCTCCTCCTCTGCCGCAACAGGCGCCACTTCCTCTACCGCCGCCACAAAGGCATAGCTGCCCCGGGCAAGGAAAGCAAGCGACTGGCTTACCTCGGTACTTGCTCCAGCAGGCAAGGGCCACGGCAGACCCGCGCGCAGTGAGCGATCCGGCGGCGGGGAGCAGGTGACGCAAGACCGGGTCGGTGGGGTGAGTGGACGTGTCAATTTGGGGCGCACCAGGGGGAAGAGGGGCACCGTTAGGGTCCAACGCGGCTGCTGGCAGGGGGGTAAGGCGATAAAGCAGCTTGACCGGGCGCGGGATGCATTGGTGATGCGGGCGGTGATGGGGGTGAACTCCCCCCGCTTTGGCGTAGGGGAGGAAAGGACGATGCTCAATGGCAACGCGCGAAGTAGATCGATTTGTGCGTCGCTCCAGTCCTGCACTTCCCGCAGCAAAAGCGTTCCTTCGTGGGGGCCATGGGCAAAACTTTCCCCACCCCCCTGGGCCGGTGGCAAGTGCCAGAAACACCGTAACCCCGCATAGAGCAAATGGGTGTACCAGAACTTACGCCGCATCAACCGGTCTTCCGTTGGTGTCATCCCTCCCCGGGTCACAGTGAATTGTCGCTCAGACAGAGAGGGATCGGAGCCTGTTCCACCTCCGGTAGCAGGGCCAGACGCGGGAAGGGTAACACGAGACGACACCGCTGCCCCGGGGGCACAAGGCGCTGGAACGTGACCCCCTCCGTGGTGGTGGATGCACCTCCACCGTACCGTCTTCGGTAACTGTAGCAGAAGCAGGGGCATACGCCAAGCCCACCGTCAAGTCTCGAACGGGATGCACGTTCTTTACATCCAAGCTGATCAGTGCCATGTCGTCCCCATCGGCCTCGTCTGCCGTCTGCACTAGCGCTGCTCCCATTGCCTCGTTCTCCTCCGCATCAAAGGGATTAAGAGATCCGTTGGCAGCCATAAGCCCGGTCAGATCATTCACCATCAATGGTCGCAGCGCCCAGGCGAGCGGCTGGATCACCCGAACCACCTCGACGGGGAACGACAGGCGCAGCTGGCGCGTATAAAAGGTATCGCCATCCGCAGGGAGGTAGCCATATTCAATCGAGATGGTAGCCGCCATCACGCCTGCGCGACCAAACACGTTCACCACGACACTGCGTGCCTCATTGGACGGGATGGTGATGGCAGTGTCACTACCCTCGCGCTGAAGAACAGGACGAGCAATGAGGCGGTATTCCAGCGCATGCGTGGCAGCCGGGGTCAAACCACCTTCGAGCGTGCTACGCGCCAAGGATGACAAGTTGTCTTCCAATCCCAGGGAGATGTAGTTGACCTCAAGCCGGGGTGCGTGCGGAGGTACAACATTGCGTAAGTGCAGACGTACAGCACGGGTTTCACCCTCATACAAGACCAGCCTTCCGTCAGGAAGAGACATGCTCTCCAGCTCCAGCAGCGGCTGGGGCAGCACGACACGCACGCTCATGTGCGTGTCGAACCCCTCCGATGGCCGCGGGGGCACGCGGGTGAAGCGTGAGGCCAAGCCAGTAAACTTGGTCCGCAAGCGACGATCATGAAGGTCGGCTTCGGCGTTGGTCCAGGCCAGTTCGGTAGTCGCGTCGAGTGGAGTTAGTCGTACCTCCTCAGGTCCACAGCCTTGCAGGGTGACCCGTACCCCGACCAGGTAAAGGGTACCAGTCTCCCTGGGAATGCCAGTCAGACGAAGACGCAAAAACGATTTGGCGGGCACGGTAGCTGTGTGGGTGTTGGGTCAAAGCGGACACCGGTGACGAGCAAACGCAGGTCTGACAACGGCAGCGGAACATCCAATGGGTTGTACAGAACCACTGATGTGGTCACCTGATCGTCGCTTACGACCAGCATGGAGCTGGGCTTCTTACTTGCCCGTGCATCGAGTGCCCGAGAGCGTTCAGTCACCTTCTTGGTCTCGCTCGGAGTCAGCAGGTCCATGCGACATACGAGCTGGCGCGGGCCCCAGTATTGCACTACAGTCTTGCCGTTTCGCTTACCGGTTTCGTTGTCATCCGCCGAAACAAACACATCCCGCTCGTTCTGCACCAACTGGTCCAGCCCGGCAACGAGCTGCGCTTGTTCGAGCTTAGGCAAAAGGGGGGCAAAGTCGCGCAATAAGACCGAGGCAAAGACAGCCATCGCAATGGGGTCGCCTACCGTTTCGGCAATGGCAAGTGCATCTTTCACAACCAACGCCTGGACCTCGTCCCAGCCAAAGGCTTCGGCGTGCATTTCCAACAATGCATCGTTCAAACCTTCCGCTTCGCCGTCGAGGGGACGATATCGCTCGCGGGCCCAAAGCTGGCGTGCCGCCTCGGGCCGTAAGGTACCCAGGGAAGTCAGACGGCGCACATCGCGAGTACGCGCCAACGCATGGTCGTCAGGCACGTGAACCAACATCTCATCCAGCTGGATCCCATATGTATCGCATATCTGGGCGGCCAGAACAAGAAGGGCATCGTAGTCCGCCTTGCCCCGGCGCGGTGAGTAGATCACATGCAAGCCAGGCGCCACCTCACCTAGACGAATGCGCAAGATATCCACCCCCGCATGAGCGGCAGCGTGAAGCCAATCCATCACGCTGGCCAGAAGACGGCGCAAGAGGTACGTTTCTCTTCGCACGAAACCAATCCAGCCAAACAGGCTCGCCATTGAGGAAAGCACATCAACTTGGTCCCTTGCCTTGAGCGCTGGTACAGAAAGCGTCAGCGCTTGGCTCGCAGCCGCCGCTACCTCGCCCTCGCCGCCGCACACCAGCATCGAGGGACCATTGAATGAGGCTGGCCTCATCTGGAGCTGGGCCGTCGCCTCGAAGGAGAAGAGGGGTACCTCCATAGAGAAGCTGGTCAAAGCACTCGCCGTTCCATCCACGGCAGCTCCAGATTGCCAAAAGGAACCGTGAGTACTGGACACAAGCAGTGGCATGGATGAGTGGGTGGGTAAAGTCGATGGGAGAATTAGAAGAAACAGCTTTGGCTGGCGCTAGAAGTACAGACAGCGGAGAAAGGCATTTGGCATAGATGCTGATGGCCACCGTGTAGGCCTTGGCAATGCTTTCCCATGGCAAACCTTCATATGGCAAGTCGGCCGTACCATCCTTCTCCTTTTCGCGCTTGGCTTGCTCTTTGTCCTTGTCCTTGCCGACAGCGACGGTAAGCGGGGTAGCCTGGAAGTTAAGGTGAGCAAGACGCATTCAAGACAGGAAGAAAATATAGGCTACTTACCCTTTCTTCCACACCCTTGCCCAAGCGGGCCATCAGGGTGCGTGTCACAGCCCAGCCTTCGAGGGCTGAAGCAAACCAGACTGCATCGCGGCCGCCAGCTAAGGCACGTTCTTTCCCCATCCACTTCATAGCCAAGTCGTAGTGCGCCATGGCGTCCACAAGTCGCCTGAGAGGAGATACACGTCGGCCATGACCTTGGTATGACGTCCTTCTCCCTGCGGACCAGAACTGCCGGTAGTGGTTTTACGCCAGGCCGAGCTGATGCGCTTGGGCGCAATGCTCGGGGGACGGGAAAGGTTAGTCGAGGAGCTGGAGAGAGAGATGGACCGGGCAAACTGAAGCGACTCCGGCTGTTGGCCACCACCCATGGCCTTAATGGGGGTGCCGGACGATGGCTCAGGTTTTCCGGAAAAAGAGAAAAGGGACGAAGCGCGGTCCCACGTCCCACTGCCACCCGAATTGCGTGAATCAGGCGCAACGCCAAACACAGATTCCCCCACTTCTTCGGGCGTCTGGGGCGGTGAGGCAGTTGGGTGCTGGGAAGTAGTAGCAGCGACGACAGCCCACCATCGAGCGTGTCGCGTGGCGTTTCGAGCGGGACACCCTTGAGTGTGCCCACCATCTCCTCGAGCTGATCTAGCAGGGCCGAGATGACATCGGCCAATGCAGTCTTGACGTGGTGACGAACGTCCTTACCGTCGGCACGGTGGGCAGGGATGACAAGAAGTTCGTCCTGATCACGCTTGTCGTTGTCGCCATCTTCTCCGCCGCCTTCGCTCGCCATCCCGCTCTCGGCCATGCCAGCACCCAAGAGCTGGGCATGGAGAGCCTGCAGTTTAGCTCGCTCGGCAGAGGAATTGGGGTCATAATCGCCCTTGGTGGTCTTCGTCTGGCTGCGCCAGGCACCGGTGGTAGTGGAGGCTTTCCATGGATTCTCGATGTCGCTGTTATCGTCATCATCACCGCCATGGCCATTGGCCTCGCCCTCCCCCGATCCATCCGCGCCCTCGACGGCACCCAAGTCGCCTGCGGGGTCGGAGGGCACAGCGACGGGCTGGGCGGCATCGAAGGCGAGGACACGATGCATCAGAGCTCCGGGATGGGCACGCTTGAGCTCTTCGACGGCGCCCGCGAGCGATCCAGCGGAGTTGTCCTCGACGGCGGCGGTGTGTTGGTCGTCGGCCAGGGGCGCCGGTGTAGCGGTGGCGAGGCCCACGACGGCGAGCACAGTGCGGGAGAGGGCAAAGGGGGCGAGGAAGGCATGGGCGGGGTCGTAGGAGGTGACAAAGCTGATGTGCACCTCGCCCTTGCGCGCCAGCGCACTGCCAGGGGCGACGCTGGCGCGTGGCGCGCACTCCGTGGCAGGTCCGCCAGGCGCAGCGTGCCGAAGCGACGCACGAGCGAGGCCCAGTGCTCAAACTGCCGGTCCGCAGCCCCGCCGCGCCCCACCGGTGTCAGCAGCACCCGCAGCTTGGCCGGCGCCGCAAACGACACATCCCCCGTCAGATCGCTGAGCGGCGGCGCGTCCATCGTCCAGTCAGTCCCGTCCGCGGCGATGGGTTGGCGTGCGCGTTGGTGAGGCTGGCCAGGGCCTGGGTACCAACGTGGAGCATCCAGCCCACCCGCCCCGCATTCTTATGTAATCACCCTCACCCCTACTCGGCGTGCTTTAATACCCACTTCTTCCTCGCGCAATTGCACCACGACGGAACAACAATGCGTCATGTTTGTCGAAAAGACCGTGCCCTATAGACCAACAAGGGCATATACTCTACACCCACCGTCAAAGAAAGTCCGTGTCGTACCTCTGATACAAGCAATCCAAAGTTGATGGTGGCGAAAAGCAGAACATCTTATTTGGGGGGGGGGGGATTTTTCAACAGGCGCTTTTTATACCATGTCGATGGTGATGAAAAAGAAACGATGGGGTGAGAAGCATGTTGACTATCCAAAGGAGACATACGAGAGTAGTCGCAGGCAATGAGTGAACGTGTATAGAGGGAGAGACAAGAGAGTGAAAAAGGTGAGAGAATTGTGAGCCTGAGCAAAACGATCACAACTTGGCGGCCGTCGGAGTCGAGTTATTGCCAGTAAGAATGTCCTGACTCAAAGCGAGGAGCAAGTGTTTCGTCTCATCCATCCACTCCTGCGCGTGGCGCTGTTCATACCATTGGAAATGGTAAGTTGAAGCTCAAGTTGACCGCGAATGGTCCAGACGTGTAAGAGAGAGTGACCCGATGTCATGCGGATGTTAACACCCAGGTCAGTGGTCGACATCCGCACCGCACCATCTTCCAACACAGTGGGGAGGGGTGCAGCTTTGCCCTTATCCAGTGGCCCAGGGAGGAGACATAGATTGCGCCCGACCCATAGGCTGGCAGTCGGGCCGGGTTGAAGGGGACCACGTGTCTTCGTACATTTTCTGTGCCAGCTTCAACCCCCAAAGCGGAACGGGGCGATGGGGGGCCAAGTCGGCCCATTGGCGCTTGTACACGTCGCGGGCCAATTGCAGCACATCGGTCCCATGGTTGGGAGCATGGAGAATCTGGACCGAGTTACCAAAGAAGGGCACGGCAGCTTCGGGGTCGGTGAGACGGTGCTCGGACAGCCAGCGGCGTCGATTGATGACATTCAGGAATACGTGGCGCCGCTCTTCCTCCGAGGGTGGGGAGAACTTCTTGAGAGTATGCATCGCGCATGCAATGATGAACGGTGTGACGCTCAGCCCCGCTTTCTTGGCGGCCTGGATTATATTCTTGGTTTCAGGCTGGGCTAGACGGATATTGGCTTTCTTGCTCGAACCGCTCGATACGGCGGCCCAATTGGGACCGTGGCGTAGGGGAGGTTGAAATGGGGCTCATCCACCTTAGCCATGTGAGCCGTGATATCGGCGTTGGCATCAGCCACCTGATCCGAGGTGAAGGCGCCCATATCGTCGTGCACTGCTTGCTCCGTAGGGATGGGGAGACGCCGCACTTCCTGCCCCCATTGGCGGCTTGGCAGCTTGTTCTGAAGCGCATCCGAAAGTGCATGCTGGAACGCTCTAAACACGGTGCATATACCCTGGATATCGTAGGCAGCGTGGCGGCAGTGCATCCCAACTGAGAAACCACCGTCCTCTTTGGGAGCATAGTGAAATGCGCCGAGTACTTGTGACTGTACCGCTCACTCAGCTCCACATCAAGCACCTCTGAACCGCTTCGGTCCCACCGCTGGGGAGGTAGACAAAGGTATCCTTCAGCCATTCCGTTTGGTTCGATGGTGCGCTGTAATCTGGGTAGAACCAAATACCATTCTCATAATTGCCCTGTAGGCAAATGTGTCAGTTACTGTATGATTCGGATTTGGTGTGGCAAGGGCGAAAAGGTTATGGAAGGAAAGTAGGAAGGACATACATGTTTCTCTACGCCTGATGGGATGACGGAAAAGAGTGTCCGTCCAAGCCGCTTGCCAGCGTTTTGGGCGAAACAGACTGATTGACGGTAATGTCGAAGCGGATGCCGAAGTCTAGACAGCCATCCTCCACTTCACTTTGCATGAACTGGGTCGTTTCCGGGCGTGGAGACGGGAGCGCAACCAACCTCCCACGGTAGGATCGGCAACCCAAATGGGATGAGGGTCGGAGCTATTGACAGGGCTCGCTTCATCACCAGAGGCGTGGGCGGGGGCTGGACCGAACCAATTCTCCGTGGGGCGACAGGACGACAACCGGCACTGGAAGTGGACACCATCCGCACCAACGACTGCGCCAGCGGGCAACAGGCATGGTAGGAAGCGTACGGAGTCCCATACGAGTACCACGCTGGAGAGCCATGGTTGGAAGACGGATAAGAGGTAAGGGAAAGGATACAAGCTGGGGGAGGAGGGAGACAAAGGCAAATATATATGTGTGTAGTGCTGCATACAGGACGCGCACCGACATCATTTTCCCTGTCCACACAGGGTGGGTGATGATCGATGACGCGTGACGAGATGATGACTCCCACGCGGCGAGTAGAATTCGGTTTGGTGACCTGTTCAGCAATCCGATGTGCAGGGGCGGAGCGCGCGGGGGTTTGGGTGAGTGTGGCGGACACTGGGGGCATTGAAGGCCAAGCAGAGTCGGTGAGCAGATGGATCCAAGGCCACATCAGGTGGTCATATCGATTGCTCACCGCTTCTGCCTTCTCCCCCGATGAAGAGGTATCAATGGATCGAGGGTGGATGCAGGCATTACCTAATCCACACCCCGACCCGGCCGATAAATCAAACCGTATAAGCCGCTGCCTTCAATTTCTATCTTGCTTAGGGCCGCCCAAAACGCCACAAACTGCCCTGCTGCCACCTTCCTCCATCCTCCTTCCTCCGCCTCCAGGGCGTAAGCACCTCTTTGAAGCTCGCATGTCAACCACTCGCTATTGCTAGAATGCCGCTGTTGGCGGTACCATAAACGCTGCTGATGCGCTGTGGTGCAGACTTCTGATTAGCTGTTCGATATACTCACCTCAACACCCTCAGTGACCTGCCACAATCTGCCACTCCTATCCGATAGACACATCTAATACCGGGGCTCGCAATCTCTCCACTTGAGCGCTGAGCGATGGTCGAGATGACCAAATCGATCATAGCCCTCTGAGGCTCAACCGCTCAGAGCAACTCATCCAACAGACCCACACCATCTATATGCACGGACCTTCCTATGTGGAGTTGCTTTAGTACTCTGCAACAGCTTCAAGACATTGATTAGTATCGGACGAAGACAAGAGTCAAGCAAGTCGGAACAGACAACGGGGTGGCGCAGCCCGCGCAAGGGGCGAATCACCCGAACCAGAGAGCCTCACCGATCCATTGGAGAAAGTGCAGGTGAACCCTAGCACTACCCTCTAGCACACATAAATCAATCAGGGGTTATATAAAACTCGTGGCCCTCGTATATACGTTTTGAAAATAAGACTCGACGAAGCACACTCACGCGCTCACACCATATCAACTCGGCTGCGTAGAGGGTGCGCAGATGGTTAAGTACAAGGTTCAGCGCATACGATGTTCGGCAGGATGGGCACAATGTGGATACGAAGCATCGGGGTTTGGGGATCCGTTGCGGCCAAGTCCGGCTGCGACGGATGGCCGTAGCCACCTTTGGAAACATTTTCTCTCCGTCGGCTCTCTCTTACCAGAGAGTATAGTACACCAAAGTGGCCCAATTGGCATCTGTTTCGATCGATGAGAAGGCTCTGTGAAACGCGGGGCTCTATATCCGCAAAAAGGGCGGAAAACCCTTCTAGATGTGTGGTGGTGTGGTTCTTCGGCCTACTCTCTATTCATTTACAGGTTGAGGGATAGCTGATTAATGAAGTAATCATAGTATGTACCACAGAGATGCGGAAACTCTCCTAGAATCCACGATGAGTTGAAACGCGCTGTGTGTGCGCGCCAACCGCTAATATAATCAGGCAGGTCGCAGGATACCCGATGCATTTTTGGAATCCCCCCATACCTGCAAACCCACCTCTCTGATCCTCTCTGTTATACCGCCTCATCAACTTCGATGCTCGACCGCCTTCCCTTTGAATCCTTCTGGAAATCGCAGCCAGCGGCCACATCGCCCCTCGTGACCTCATCCACCTGTCGTGGACTTGCCATGGTGTGAACAACTCCCTCCTGCATCCCCAAGCACCGCCCTACTCTCATGCTATTGGAGACGGCATGTATAAATCCACTCAGTGTCGGATCCGCTAACTCTCCGTGCTCTTCCCAGGCCTCCATGCGACTTTGCAGGACGAAAATCTGTGGCATCATGCCGCGGTTCCTCTTCTCCGTCTTCCATCCTTGGCCACCACTCTCCCTCAGGCCGCCTACTATGCTGGTTTCGAGGTCGCGCCGCGCACGTGGCAGGGATTACTCGTTTCCTGTGAGCTGCTAGAGGAAGAGTTTGGGTGGACCATGACGGGCACCTCTCTACTCCCCAAGCAGTCCCCTTCTCCCTGCGGACGGCTAGGCATCCATTCTTTTTGCGACGACGCGATCGGCAAATAGAACCCCATCCATCTCCAGGTCCGCGTCTTTCCACGGTTCTCCCTCAGGTCCAGTGCGATGCGTCGGCTGGCCTGTGTGCCCTGGCCCGGTTGCCAATGCCCACGTTTGTCCCGGAAAAAACCGTTATGCATCGGCGCCGGATTCAAGAATTTGACGATCCCCGATTTCAGGAGAGGGGAACATGGTTGTCTTGAAAGATTCGTTTGTATGCTCACCCTCACCGGTCCTCTGGTCCTGCCCGACGCCCGAAGGAGAAGTCTTTGATGGAGCGATGGTACTACCTACGGCTGGCTGTTGCTCCGGTGGATCGTCATAATTGCTCCCAGGATGCCGTTTGGCGACTTTCATCAGAACCTCGGGCATCGGGTGGTGGTGTATCGACCAAGGGAATGCGTCTATGGGGGCGTACGTACGCTCTTGAAAGACAGAAATGGGACAAAGCCTATGAAGGGCTGCACTTCTTATTACGCGGCTGTCGTTCAATACCCTTACTTGTTAATCTTGTGCGTGAATCCCAAAATCCTATAATGAGAAGTGTGTGTACACAAGATGTATCTGACCGTGTGGGCAATCGACGGGGCCCTTCTCTTCAGGAGTCACCAAAATGAAGAAGACCTCGTGGCTGAACTCACCACATTCAATTTCCTGACCCAAGAGAGTAGGACTAAAGTGGCGCTGAAACTCGTCGAGGCTAATATGATTCCGCTTTCATTTCATTCCCACCTCAGCATTGATCGACAGTGGGCCTACCTTTGGCAGAGCCATGCGGGCTGGGCAGTATTCAATCGTGCTACCGGCACCCCCTTTTCAGCTTTGCTCAGCTCATGTCCGCCTCATCTACAGTCAAGATGCGCTGCTCATATTTTACCGTCCAAGGTCCGGCCACCCCTCACGGCCGCTCATTTTTGTTGCAGAGTGCACCGACAACAGACTCGGACAACTTGGTCATGTCTTTACCTCTGTTGTGTTTTACTGCCTGGCCCTCATCCGATTCCTGGACCTTTCTTTTGGCTTTGGACACAGAGGGCCACCAGTGCCAGCTGCGTCTAGTGCTGATCAAAAACTATCTCTCCATTTTAGATCCCCACTCCCTCCGCAGTCTCGAGCCCTTCATGGCGGTCATTGATATCGGCCCCCCACTGCATCCTGAAAGGGAGGGCCACTACTATTGGAATTGGAGGAGGGTCAGAAAGGAAAAATCTGATCTCCTCATTGACGATGGCCGAGCCCTCCTACCTGTCTTGGTTCCTCACCGGCACGTGCAAGTGACCCAGGACCGAACGGACCGCGTGATTGGCCAGTCTAAATTGTTCGGTCGATCTTCCCTGTGGCACCGTAAGCCTCGGCTAACAACCCAATGTGTTGGATCGATGCAGATGGCGTTGCTTGATTGGAAGCATGCGTCGCGTCCGGACGAGATTCGCGTCACTGACCTTCCTCTGCCTGCTGTGAGGGTGGACGCTTCTTCGGAGCCAACAGTGTTGGGCACCAACTTTTCTGTTGAGGGTCCGGCTCCGGAGGGGGCCAAGTGGCTGAGCACCATGCACTGTCTAACCCAATTTCTTTCCTCCTCCAGCATTCTCACATCGACTAGTGCCACCGTTGCATGCACCTCCTTTAGTCGTGAGCTGCAAGGTTTTATACAACATGTACGTACTCCTTTTCAGCAAGCGACCGGCGCGTGTCAATGTGGTTAACCCCGAGTGTCTATAGTATGGGACGAAGGAGAAGGCACGGATGAACACCTTCCTAAAAATACACCCGGCAGGACGCTGATGGGGCTGGCAATGGACTGGGCAAGGAAGCTAACCAGCCCTATGTGTTGCACTGGGACTGGGGCACACGGGCACGCGAGTGGCTGTGGGCCCATTAAGAGTGTTGTGATGGATGAGCTGCGATGGCCTTTGAGGGGGGTCGCAATCGCTCTGGCCTTTTTATTTCGGAACGATCCGGTTATCACGCACGACCCGGAGCTCCTCATCATGCCATCCAAACACATGTGCCACTGCCTCTGGACAATTTATCCATTACTGCGGACACCTTCCGCGAATGGCCAGGAGCTATCCCTCCGGGTTTAACGGCCCGCAGCTTCAAGTTCCTAACTTCTGTTACGCCCAATCCTGGCTGACCCCTTCATCCGCTTCATTTTGCTGTGTCCGACTTTGTGCGGCGCCGTTGAAAGCAAACAATGTGCTGCTGCGTACTATACTGTTGTCTTTACCTCAGTCTGGAATAAGCGCTAAGCCCTTACATCCTGTATATACCTATCCTAAGGCGGCCTGATCGATCGACCAGCTTGACATCTGTATATAAGCAGCCCTATGTAAGGCTTGCTCGCTGTGTGTGGTTAGCTGTTGCTTACCAACACTGCCACCAACCTCTCTCCTACTCTGGTCAGCACTTTACCCACACCCTTTTACCTCTCCCTTGCCTCCTTCATTCTTTTATACGTTTACGAATTTACGGCTAACATCGGTTACACTTACACTGCAAAAGCTGGGGTTATACTTCAGGTAACGCTTGCTCCTCTTCAGATAGTTGCTAGCGCCAACCCCGCTTAATAAGGAACCAGGGGAGAATCGTCACAGGAGATCAGGACCCTCTGGTTTTAATGCTCCATCCGATGGACCTGTCGTGTCTTTTGCCGGCGAAGTTATCTTGGTTCCTGTTGGCATTGAAAGCACACCTACTACCGGTCACTCAACTATCTAGGAAACCGTATCAAAGAACGCGCACAGAGCCTGTCTACTTTTTGGAGAGCAACAGTGGTGATATGATGGAGTCACCGGGACCTGGGTTTCTATTGACGCTGAGCGCTGACAGTCCAACTTGAAACGCGACTTAATCGCTCCCCAGGATGTAACCTGTTTGGCGTATCATTGTTGTTATTCCTGCCTGTGCAATCAGTTGCGTATCGGGGGAATCATCATTCTCGCGACGCGTTTTATACTCGCGCGCTTCCGTAAACGGGCTAAGAGCACGCGGCTGGACGAGTAGTTGAGTTGACAAATAGAAACATTGCGCGTCAAATATTCGTTTCAAAATGGTGGATTAGGGTTGGTCGCCCTTTTTTGGTCCGGCGCAATAAAACATCTGCGCATGGGGGAGCGAGCACCACACCGATGTCTTGCTGCGGCCGTGAAGGCCAATTTGGGACAGGGGCAGTGCCTTGTTCTGAGCGCAGGCGTGCGCTCGCTTGGCCAGATGCCAGTTGTCTGCTCTCGCAAGCCCGACTTGGCGGTTTGCTGTCCACCACACCAAGCGATCTGAGGTGAGTCCCAACTTGAGTCGGCTCTGGGCCAGATGAGAGGCAATTGCGTCTTTGGCTATGTGGATCCAGGATGGGTGTGCGGCTACTCTTGTCCTGAACCCTCTACTTCGGTGGTCAAGGGTTGTCCCAGCCAAGGGCGGTGACTTGGGTTCCCTTCTCGCCACATCTTCTTGCCGCATGTTGGGATCTTGATGTACTGACGCGCTGTCCTCTCCTTTTCATTCCAGGTCTTTCGAGATGCAGATCTTCGTCAACTCTGTTCGGGGCAACACCCTGACCCTGGCTGTGGCTCCTGAGGCTACCGTCGAGTCGGTCAAGGCTCTCAACTTTGCGCGTGACGGCATCCCTGCCGCCGAGCAGCGCCTGCTCTACGCTGGCAAGCAGCTCGCCGATGGCCGCACCCTTGCCGACTACGGCATCCAGAAGGACTCAACGTTGCACATGTCGCTGAGGTGTTTGATCCCAACCCTCAAGGGGCGCAGCGATCTGCTCGTCTGAAGTGTACTGACGTACTTCGCGTTATATGTCTTTAGCCTTCTCGGTGGTATCATTGAGCCCTCGCTCAAGGTGCTCGCCTCGAAGACCAACGTTGAAAAGCAGATCTGCCGCAAGTGCTACGCTCGTCTTCCTCCCCGTGCGACCAACTGCGGAAGCGCAAGTGTGGCCATTCGTCGCAGCTGCGCAAGAAGAAGGTCCTGAAGTAAATGCGACCCGCATATCTGTCTGGTCTCTGCCTTTGTCCATTCCCTTGAGATTGGTGCAGGCCGACGTAAAAGATGGGGCCAATTCGGGGAGGGTATTCTACCCTATCTTGACGTGCTGGGCTTGGGCACTGTCAAGGACAGTCAGCGCCTGCGCTGACGTTGATCATATTGCTCTTTCTGGCCTTGTCAAGCCTCCTTTTCATGTCCTATGCAAGCGCTCCCCTAGCGTGTCCTCATGCATGCTTATTAACCCATCGGCAAAGAGAGGCATAGTTTTGCCAGGTATAGTTTACGGAGTATTCAAGCTGGCACTCTGTTGGTACGCACCGCGTCTGTGCCTTTTCTGATAGCCCTGCTGCCCCCTTCTTCATTTTACCTACTGCTCACAGGATCTAAGGACATCTCGTTACTGACAGGGTGAAAGACTTTGAAACTGTAACCCACAGGTGAGAGGGCGTGATGAGACCTGAAGTCCTGATGGTGCGAGAGGGGGAGTGCAATCGCACTGGTGTGTAGCGACGCAAGGTCTCTAAGTATCATGCAGACAGCGGATACAGCGGCGAGAGGAGTATCGAGCATAAGCGGGAGCGAGATACAGGTTGTGGTGAGGCATACTACTACTATACAGGCGTTGCTTAGTAGTACTACAAGAGCAAAAGACACTGGTCTTCCGAGAAGTAAAGCTATAATTGTGTAGAAGACATTGCCAACTACGTGGCAAAAGGGGGGCGGTAGCGATCTAAGCCAGCCAGCAACCTGCCGACAGAGGAACAACAAGCGGCCAGTGGCCGCCGCGGCTGCGGAACAAGGAAAACAGAACGGAGAAAACAACGGAACTCCTACTCTATAGGCCTCAGGAGGGACTGAAGGGAGGTTGGCCAAAACACAGAGCCACCCGCGGTGGCTCAACAGAACGACTTCGCGCTGCTTTACCTGCGGCGAGTGTTCGTATAGAAGTTGATGAGGCGCGTACTAGAAGAATTTGCGGCTTAGTTATCGACTTACTCCTTTGGGTGCACCATCATCTTGCCGGGCAATTGCGACGCTTTAGTAACTCAATGGGTCATCAGCCACTCGCGTGCCCGTCTGCCCCAGTCCCAGTGTACCACATATGCCTGGTCGGCTTCTTTGCCCAGTCCATCATCTCTAGGTCCATCGGTGTCCTGAGGAGCGACTTTCCGGAGGATGGTGTTCAGCCGCGCCTTCTCCTTCGTCCCATACTATAGACACTCGGGGGTTAACCACAATTGCACTCAGGTGCCGGTTGGAAAGGAGTATGACGTACTAGCGATAAAGCTACTTTCAGTGATGCCCTAAAAGAGGTGCATACGACCGTGGCACTGGTCGATGTGAGCAGACTGGCGGAGGGTTGAAATTGGTTTGTACAGTGCACAGTGCTCAGCCACTTCATCCCCTCCGTGGGCCGACCCGGAAGGGAAGAGTTCGTGTCCGACATTGTTTCCTCAGGCTCTGACGATGACGCGTCGAACTCGACAGTAGGAAGGGGGAAGTCCACGACGTGAATCTCACCCGGCTGCGACGCATGCTTCCAATCGATCAGAACCATCCTCAACATTCCAACAACTTGTGTAGACCGAGGGTAGGGCCACAGGGAAAATCTACCGAACGACTTTTTACTGTCCATTCACGCGGTGATTGTGTCCCAGGGTCAGTTTTACGTGCCAGTTGGGAATCAAAACATGGAGAAGGGCTCGGCCATCGTCGATAACAAGATCGCATTTGAAATCAGCGGCATGCGATCGATCCCAATAGGGGGGGCACCCTTTAGGGAGCCGTGACGGAAGGATGTCAATGACTGCCAGCCATGGATGAGGGCTCCGAGAGTGCCGGGTTAATATGGCACGGTATTGTTTGACCAGCACTAGACGCACCAAGTGTCGTGGCCTGGAGTAACAGGAAGACCCAGGTATCCGATGAGGACCAGGGAGTAAACCAACACAGAAGTCATGTTTGTCCAAATCTGTCAATGTAGGCGCGGGCGTCAGGAACGAGCGACTTTCGTCGTGAGGGGTGGCCGGGCCTTGAAGCGTAAAATAGAACCGGCGCATCTTCAATCCGGCTTGGGGCCGACATGAGCTGGGCAAATTGACGATGCACTTGCCATTGCACGTTCGAAAATGATCCACGTACATTCGTCCCAAACATAGCCCCACTCCCGATCGATGCTGATGTGAATGGCAGGGAAACGCAAACCATGAGCCATATCGCCGAGTTTTAGTGCCACTTCCTCCCTCCTCTCTTGTGTGAGGAGATTGCACGTGGCAAGTTCAACCTGGCCGTCGGCAGTTGGGGGATAACTCCTGATGAGATTCACCCCGATCACCCACAGGTCAGGTACAAGCTGTGCGCACGATTCTCAATTTAGGATGAGGATTCACGCACAAAGTAAACAAGTAAGGGTATTGAACGACAGCCGCGAAATGTTCCTTGAGGTACAGCACGTCATAGGCGTTGTCCCATTCGTGACACTCATGGGCTTGAAAGCCTCCAGAGGGGACTGCCCTTGCTCGATATACCGCCACGCGATGGTGGTGGTACTGGAGGGCTTCATCACGCGGTAACGTCGTGGGGGCAATTCGACGAACCACCGGAGCAAAAGCCAGCCCTCTTCCAGCACCATCGCACCGTCAAAGATTTCGCCTTCCATCACCCGACAGGTCCATAGGACTTCGGATGATGAACATCCAAACACACCCTTCATGACAACCATGTTCTCCCTCTGCTGAAATCGGCGATCGTCAAATTCTTTAATATGATTCCGGCGCATCCGGTGCACAACCGTTGTTGGGGCATGCGTGTAGATGGGCAACTGGGCCCACACGGACAGGCCAAACGACAGATCACACTGCGCACTAGCAAGAGCCGTGCCAAGACGGGGACCTGGAGATGTATCGGTTTCTGTTTTCGGAGCGCGTCGTCGCCAAAAGAATGGACGTCTAACCTTCCGTAGGAGAGAGGATGAGGACTCCTCATCAGTAAGCAGTAGAGAGGTCCCAGTCATGGTCCACCCGAGCCGTTCCTCTAACAACTCACAGGCAACGAGCAGTCCCTGCCACGTGCGCGGCACCACCTCGAAACCCGCGCACTGGGTGGCCTGGGGGAGAGTGGTGGCCAAGGACGGAAGGTGGAGAAGAGGTAGAGCGGCATAACGCCACAGATTTTCGTCCTGCACAGTAGCATGGAGATCTGCGAAGAGCACACATAGAGTCAGCGGATCCGACACTTCCGCCCAGATTTTACAGATGCCGTCCCCTACATAGCAGAGTAGGGTGATGCAGTTGGGGATGCAAACGGGGAGCTGTGCGCACCATGGCAAGTCCACGACAGGTGGATAAGGTCACGAGGAGAGATGTGGCCGCTGCCTGCGATATGAAGAAGGATCTCAAAGGGCAGGCGGTCGAGCATGGATATGATGGTAGTATACTTAGTAGCGGAGAGGATCAGATGATGTGGGTTTGCAGGGATTGGGGGGATTCCGAACGCATCCTGATATATATACCGCGACTGTGTCTGGCGCACACGGCTGTAATTCCCTGGTTTCACCGCCTCGTGATTTCTAGGTGAGTCCGGCTATAGGGTATATCTGTGGTATATCTCTATATACTGCGATCGGCTATATCCCTGAACCTGTAATGAATAGGGGAGAGACCGAACAACCACACCACAGCTGTGGAGGGTTTCTCCACCCTTTTTGTTAAAGCCGCGATGTGTTGGTTAGTATAACCTCTCTGGGTTTCTGTTTCGTTCTCCTTCTGCGGTTGATTCCGGCCCTGGCCTATGCATCATCGATCCGTGCACCTTGTTGTTTCCCCCTCAATCGACTTTCTCCTTTCGCACTTCGGATTCGACGACACGCGCCTCTGGTACATTTCGCTAACCGCGGCGGGTGAGACTGCATGTGACTGTTGTCAGCGCTCTCTTTGATCATATCATATTATAGCAGGTTTTACTTGGTACTAGTGCCTGCTGGTTGCGGTACAATTTTCCATAGATCGCTTGAGCAGCTTGAGCGCTGAGCGTTATTGAGCTGGCCAATATGACTAGGTGAACTTATTTCGATGTCACCATCAGACCATTGAAACGTTCCGGGCAAAATGCACGACAAGACTATCAGACTATGAAGCCTCGTTGATGTCACACTGTCGGGGCTATCTGGGTCGGAGGGAGACCAGAGAGTCGAGACTAATAGGTCAAGGAATGTATCAATCGGCGTTCGTGGGGAAGAATCAACAAGAACATTAGAGGCAATGGTGGGAAGCGGAAGAACTGCCGGAAGAGCGAGACGCTCTCGGGGTGAAGAAATGGGAAATGGGAGATCAGCCAAACTATGACAGAGTTGGCGTCCCTGTGTCATAGAGGTGTGTGAAACCGGAATGGTTACAAAGGGCAAATGAGTGTCTATGATCCATAGCGTGTCCTCATTCCGATAACGGGCACAAATCCTCGCGGATCATTCCCCTCCTCAAGGGCGTGGAGAGCATAGACAAGACACGCAGCCCTTATCAGGCGGCTCTGTACGAGGGTGATTTGGTGGCTGGTTACATCACCGTCTCCTCC
The DNA here is from genome assembly GCA_003971905.1 of Moniliella sp. 'wahieum'. NCBI lineage: Eukaryota > Fungi > Basidiomycota > Moniliellomycetes > Moniliellales > Moniliellaceae > Moniliella > Moniliella sp. 'wahieum'. Next base: position 666,910 of record RSEE01000011.1, read on the forward strand.
TCGGCCGGGGGCATCCATCACATTTCCTCGGCGGCTGAGATTGTCGCTGAGCTGGGTGGTCCCTTTAGCTAGTTATACAAAACTCAGCAACAGCAACAGGCGTGCCCTTTCCCAGTAATTTCTGACCTATCCTATTTTCCACATTGACAACGATACCGCTTCAATTGTATCCATTGAAGGCGGCATCAAAGTGCCCCAGGAACATTGAACCCTCTTGGTAGTAATGATGAAAGAAAAATGAAGACCGTGAGATAACAGGGGTCTAGACCAACGAAGTAGGTGGGGAGCTTGGCAACCTAAAGGTAGCCCTCGTCGACCTCTTCAAATTGCTTGCGTCGCTGTTCGGCCAACCGTTCCTCTTCCTCCTCTGTATCACAATCTGAGTAGACCCGATGCGCGCCTAAGCTTGACCCACCTTTTTTGTCCGGTTTCTTGGCGGTAAGGTCTACCGGCGCGAGGGGGGACGAGCGGGTTTACGAGCGGAAACGGGGTGAAGGGAAGGGATGCGAGTCCGTCGGGTAAGACCAGCTCGAGGGGCCATACCAGGAGAAAGGACGGACGTGAGGGCTGAGCGCAGGTGTCAGCACAGAACGAAAGGAAAAATAGAGAAGGCAGAGGAGAATACGTACGTTTTCCATAGAAGGATCGCCTTCCCTTTTGTGATATGGAGCTGGTAGAGGTGATGCTGATGTTGCCATGGGACGTATCGAATGATACATCGCCCGCAGATATGGGTAAAGTGCCTGAAGAAGAATGAGCTCCATCACGGGCCGGAGCAGGGGTGACGGGTAGGATCGTTGTATCCTCCATGGCGGAAGGCGACGTCTCCCGACCGAGGGCATGGGACTCTTTAGTTTCCGAAGTCGGCAGAGGAGATAGTTCATCACGGTCGGAATGATCAGCCAAAGATAGAGGGGCAGACCTGCCCTTGTTGTTGGAAGGTGGTTTTTTGGTTGAAGATAATTTGGCCGTCGTCTTCTTACGCGTACCCTTGTTGGTAGCAGCTTCCTTGCGTCCTCGTTTGGGAGGTGGGGGGCTGGGAGAAGCCAGCCAATCTGGCTCATCGTCCGAGGGTGGTACTTGTTCGAAATTGGATGCTGGCACTACCGCATCCTCCTTCCCGCTATCTTCATCGTCCGATTCGAATACGTGCACGGTTTGCGTGCCCGTTTGGTAGAGGAAGGTGTCCTGCGTTTGGGCCCTGAACGAGTGGATGGTGATTTGGTCAAGACTTGTTCCTCATCGGATGCAGGCACCTCGTCGCGATCGGGTATGCGAGCCGCGCGTTTACGCGCAGACCGGGTTTGCCGTTTCTGGGGGCCCAGAGCCGCCTGGATCGCAGCTACATCCTCTGACGAAATTCGCGTTTCGTGCTTCGTACCACCGCGTCGGGAAGTACCCGGTTGATATTCGTCTTCCTCCGATTCGGCTACAATCGGACGCTTCCGCAAAGGACGCGAGGCAGGCCCGGGAGAGGGGACTGGACGTGTTGCGGCTCCGATGGCTCGTCTGACAGGTCCGAGCTGGGGATGGGTACCAACTTGTCTTTGATCCTGGGTGACATAGATGGAGGTTGCAAAGATAGAAGTTGGGTGGGGGATGCGAGGGGAAGGGAGGGAAGGGGGCAACTGTTGTGGATGGGGAAGGATGGTGAAGAGTGGGCGGTGGGGGAGCCGAGGTGGGGGCGAGACTGGAAGCCGAGGGCGTAGTGCCTTGGGAAATTTCGCGTGGTGGACCTGGACGTGCCGGTCGGGGACGCGGACGCGGCTTGCTGGGAATGGAGGGGGGTTCGAAGGGAGGAGAAAGGCCAGCATGGTTCTGACTGGTCAAGTCAAAAGTGCCGCGCCGGGGAGCAGCCACATGGCCGGGACCGCATCCGAGAAGGGAGGATGGGGGAGAGAAGGCAGGGGGAGGGGGCAGGAGCGTCGGTAAGAGGCGCGGGGACCCCGGGCGCGTCTGGTTGCATGGGGGAGGTGGTGTCATTTATCACGCTCTGATCAACTCGATTAACGAAACGCGTTCTCCTTGGCTCCCCCACCTGACCACGCTGGGACGTAGCCAGGATGACGTAAGCATGTAGGAGCACGATGCACCCCGGCACGTGACCTGCTGCGCGCTGTGCAATTTCCGCGTCGAGGCAAGCAACAACTGCTGTGCCCGAGAAAGTGCCCCCACATCGTGTTTGGTATCTTACGCAGCGTCCCGGCCAGCCTGAGCAAGGCCATCTAGTCGATCAAGTCGGTCAAGTTGAGCGAGTCGAGTCGAGCAAGTGCATCAAGTCGTGGATCATGCCTGGCGGCTCGCGTCTCCCTGTGCCATCGCATCCCGCTCCCCCGGCTGCTGCCCCCAAGGGCATTCCCCCCCCGCCTCTTCCCGCACCCCGCGCCGTGCGAACCCCATCCGAGCTGCCGCTTCCACCAAGACTCAACCACAACCGAAAACCAAATCGAATCGCGTCGTCAGCAGCAGCACTCAGGCCAGCCGCGGTCTCGGGCCCCGGCGCGAGCCTTTAGCCACCATTCCTCGAGTCGCCCCGCCAAACGCCCCACCACTACTTCCCGCTCTGTCTCGGCTTCGGCCGCCAGCAGCCTGAGGGCTGCTAGCACTGCTGCACCACCTGCCAGTGCTCGAGGAGCAAACCGCGTTGACGCTCTCGAGGGGCAGGTGCAGGGCCTCATCGCTCGGTTTGAAGAGGACCGTCAACGGCACGAGGAGGAGCTTGCCCAGCTCAAAGCCCAATGGGGATCCGCGTCCCCCTCGGTATCGGGGCCAAGCGTCAGTGAGATCCAGCTACAGGCACAGCTTGATGCACTTCGTGACACTCATCGGCGCGACCGGGACGATTGGTCTGCCCAGTTGGACCGCGTTCGTTCCGAGTCTGCCTCTGCGCTGGAGCGAGAGCGGCAGACGATTTCCACCCTTCAATCTGCTTTAGCTCAGCAAACCGCAGGCCACTTGGCACTTGAGACCCAAGTGGGTGTGCTGCGATCCCAGGCGGATGGTCTGCGGGACGAAGTGGACCATGAGCGTCAGTTGATTTCTTCCCTCCGCTCTCAGTTGGCTGAGGTAGAGCATCTGGTCCAGGATAAAGAAGAGGAGCTGAGAGCGGCTGAGCGATTGCGTCGAAAGCTTCACAATCAAGTCCAAGGCGCGGTAACATTCGAGTTGTCGCCCGCGTCCGACCAGCTGTTAATGCTGGCAGCCAGAATGGCGCGGGGGACCGCACCATGGCGGACATACGCTATCCGGAGCCTTTCCCACGGGAGGCAAGGGAAATGCAGGTGGCCATCGTGGGGGGAGTGCGAGCGGTACGCCCACCAACGTTCTCCATTCCTTCCTTTGATCGGGTCCTACCCCCGCATGCCTCCCAGACCGATGTTTTTGGCGAGGTAGAACACCTGGCCCAGAGCGTGTTGGACGGGTACAATACTTGCATCTTTGCTTATGGCCAGACGGGCAGCGGTAAGACGTACACACTCGAAGGTCCTCCTCGCTCTGGCTCGCCTACTAGTGCTACTCTTTCCGATCCATCAGCTGGTCTTATTCCCCGAACGGTGCAGATGCTGTGGTCGGTGGCCGATCAGCTCAAAGCCCGAGGTTGGCAGTACACCTTCTCGGGCCAGATGGTCGAGATCTATCTTGATGGTATTATTGATCTTCTTTCCTCAACCTCCGACGATCCAGCATCGGCTATGGGGCGACACGAGATCCGCCACGACAGCCAGGGTGGACGTACAATTGTCGTGGGGGCCGAAGAGGTGGCACTGCATAACCCAGACCAGGTGATGACCCTTTTGGCAAGAGCCCAGGCTAAGCGGCAAGTCGCCGCTACTGCCATGAACGCCCGCTCCTCGCGTTCCCACAGTGTATTTACCTTGGCTGTGGTAGGCCGCAATAAGGCTACGGAGAAAAGACGGAAGCGGTGCTTAACCTGGTCGATCTGGCAGGCTCAGAGCGTCTGTCCAACTCGGCTCGGCTGACGATCCAGCGCGCCTGCGCGAGGCTCAGAGCATCAACAAGTCTCTTTCGGCCTTAGGTGACGTGATTGCAGCGCTGGGTAAAGCGGGTTCCCGCTCCGCTAAGGCCGAGCAGCATGTGCCGTATCGCAATTCAACGCTCACTTGGCTGCTTAAGAACTCGCTCGGAGGCAACTCAAAGACGTGTGTTTCTCTTTCCCCATGCGTCCACTTCAAGGTGGCAACTAACCTTTTCCCTTCTTCTCCCCTGAAGCCTCATGCTGCTCAACCTCTCCCCCTTGGCCGAGCACCAGAACGAAACACTCTGTTCGCTTCGCTTTGCTACCAAGGTCAATGCGACTCAGATTGGCACCGCAACGGCCCGGCGAACAGTACGGACAGAGCCATGAAGCGTCCATGTGGACTACTCCATTTGCCTTCTCATATGTTCCCTTTCTCGTCCGGCTTATGTCTATGTCTCCAATGCAGCCCACTCGTGGTTTCATGTCAAGTGGATGGGTTCTTATGCACGCAGCACGCCAGATCGATACAGACCTTGGACCAGCTCATCGCCCTTTGGGCCAGCGACCAATGCTTCGGCCTCCCGTGCGGCAGCCAAAAGCGTATCCCTCCGTTGGGATGCCGCATCGTTCGCAGGATCGTAAAATGCTGCTTGTCCTACTGCCCCCGTGGACTTGCGCGAAGCAAACTGGTTTGTCCACAGTTCATAGGCTCGCTCAACGATGTTTCTGAAATAGGAATGTGGCGATCGGAGAGCAAGACGAGGAGTTGAGCCACCTGAGCGATCGCCACCCTTTGTTCAGGGGGGGTATACTACACAATCAAAAAAGGTCAGTATCTCCATTGGAGGAGGGGGATTTTGGCTACTCACCTCGTTTTGGTCGCCATACACACCGTCCGGCATCAATGTCAAATCCGATCCCACGCCCCCCGAGACCTTCAGCCTCCTGCGCATGACCAGGGGGTTCTTCCGTAGGCTTGCCCTCAGCTTCGGCCTGTCCATATCGAACGCAATGTGCTTCGCGACCCAAGTGTATCCGTTCATGCCCACCACTAGGTCTACCTGGGCCTTGGAGAGGGTGACAAAATGCGACTTGAGCCGTTGGATCAGCTGCGGTTGGACCGCCACCAGAAGCCCGTTCCGTAGCTTACCATACCGAAGACTGCGGGTGTGGAGGATAACACTGCCGTCGTGATTGACTGCTTGGACTTCGGCCACGAGCAGGTCGCCTTCTTGAAGAACGCACGCATTTGTAGTTCATCCGACTCGAGTTTCTTGCGCTGCACGCCCCCGGGCAAATTGATGCTGCTGAGCAAGAGAGAAGCTTCAGATCGGCCGTTGATATCCACCTTCCACCGTTTGCTCCCAGGTTGCACTTCCACCACACGGCCGACAACCAAATCGCCCACCTCGGGCGCATAGCGTGCCCGAGCGCCCGGACCGACACAAGTTTGTTTGTCCGAATCACCGGACCAGCAAGAGAAGAGTAAATCAGGTTCACCACCTCTTCTCCCTCTTCGTCTTCAGGTCGGGAAGGGTCGGCGCCATCGTCCACATCAACCGCCATAGCCTCCGCATGAGCATCTTGTTGTCCCGATGCACGAGCACCGGGGGAGGTGCCAAGTACGTTCCATGTCCTCGCATATAGGTTGCTGACGCGACATGTTCACCAGCCGTGGCTACTTTGGCATGCATCATCGCCACGCGTTCGTCGGCCTTGGCCTCGCCTTCTCCATCCTCCGCCTCGTCCAATAGCTCGTCCCGGTCGACGTCCATGTCGGCATCTTCGTCGGGTAGGGCTTGGCCCGAAAGGTAGTTGTACGAGGCGAGGGATACATCGTCGGGCGCCGAGAGATGAATCCTAAACGTCCCCGTTGTGCTGGTGGCCATGGTCGAGTTGTCTACCCTGCGTTGCAAGCGTCCCGTGTCCAGCGAGCAGGTCGGGGCAGATGGTTGCGATCCCAAATGCTCCTTGACACAAACCAGCGTCTCTTGCCAAACGTAGGTCGGTGCAACGGCGCAGGCCCTAATAAAAATCACCAGAGCAAGCTCGAGTACTCAATATTCAATCGGCCTTTGCACCGATCCTTCCGCCTCGCTGCTGGCTATACGCTCCCACTTTTTTTCCCGCTCCCCTTCCCTCATCAAAACCTCGAATTAAGCCGACCGCGTCACCCCAGCAACCCCAGCAACCCAACGACCTTAACCACCCCAACTGCTACTGTCATCCTTGACCATGCCACGCCTCGACGCCGATTCCGGATCTTCGTCCGAGAGCGAATCCGAGTACGAGTCGGTGCCCCAGTCGCCCCAAGCTGCGCAGGAGCCGAGCCGCAAAGAGCAGCGAGCGCAGGACTTGCGTTCGGTCCGTGCGACGTATGGCGATACCTCGCTCGGTCGTCCAAATTGCGCAGGTCGGGACCGCAGACGAGCTACGCGGGGGTGCCCACCACGTCTGCCCAGATGTTTGGGGATGCTTCGGAGGAGGGTGCGGGCAGTGAGTCGGACGAGACGAGGAGGGTGCCAGCGCATCAGAGGATGCGAGTTCACAAGAGTCGGAGTCCGAGGAAGAGAGGTCAGATGAGGATGAGGATGATGAGGACGACGAGGACGAAGAGGAGGAGGAGGAGGAAGATGGGATGGGGATGAGGACGAAGGCGAAGATGCGGATGCGGGTGAGGGGCCTACCCTGGCTGCCCAGCAAGCTGATGAGGACAAGTTGGCCAAAAGCCTGGCGAGTCAACGAGAGCAGGACGCCAAGCGGGGAAAGAGCGTGGAGAAGCAACGTGCTGCGTATGAGCTGGCGCTTGATCTGCGTATCCGATCCAAAAGGTCACGGCTCCATTGCAGGGCGTAGATGTACGTGTTCTTTCCTCCTTTCCTTTTCTCTGTCCGCCAGATTTGATTCCAATGGAAGAAGTGACTGGCTGGTGAAGGGTTGTCTTGCTGACCTATGATAAGAGCAACGTGCTCTCCTTGCTGACCGCCTCTGGGTCCGGCGACGCCCTCCAAGGGAAATTGGTGGAGGTAGCTGGCGCACTGCTCAACGTATCATCTGAGCTGTTTCAGTTGCGCACCGAACTCATGTCGAAGAATGGGGCTCTTCCGGAAAACATGGCCGACGTCGCCGACAAGTACCGTGGTAAGAAACGCAAGTTCAGCTCGTTGTCGGACGCAAGAACGCACTCGAGGGCCACTTGGCGGATGTGACACCACTAGCGTCAGCAGCCTGGGCGCATGATGGTAAAGTTCTCGACAAATGGTCGTCCCGTGCTCGTGCGGACCCTGCACTCAGTGGGGCGGCCGACAAATTTGCACCGTCGGGCGGATTCAAAGCCATCAACCAATCTGCCACGGCGCAGATTGAGCGTGCCTTGCACCCGCAGGCCATTGGCCGTCTGCGCGAACGTGCACATACGTGGCGTGGACCTGCGCGGGTTCGTTTGCCTGGGGAGGAGGAGGTCTCTTCTTCGGCCAGGATGCGTTTGACGATACCGACTTTTATCACTCGCTCTTGCGTGAATTGATCGAGTCGCGTGCAGCTGGTGGGGCAGCTGTGGCTAATGGGATGGGCGAGGCCGGAATCACCCTCCCCCCGGCTGGCCTAGGAGGGATAAAGCCCCCAAGGCACCACGCGACCAAAAGGCTTCCAAGGGCCGCAAGTTGCGGTACGAAACCCACGAGAAAATTTTGCACTTTATGCCCCCCATCCCTCGTACCACCTGGGGTCAGGGCCAAACCGACCGACTCTTTTCCCACTGGCAGGGGCTGCTCAGACTCTCCATTTGGACAACGAGGCCGATTCGTCTGCCTCGGAACCAGAAAAGGACGATGCGCCGAATGATGAGGGGTTCCGCCTCTTGGCTTTGGCTGATCCCTCTCTTCCCCACCTCATCTCCTTCTCTGCCTTTAGCTTGGCGTATTCATATATGCACACTTGCATTCATAGTCTCATTCCTTCCTCGGTGGACTAGTACACTCTGACGACTGTTGGTTAGATGTAGCCTCACATCCTATTCGCCCGCTCGGGGACCGTATAACTATGGAGTCCATTACCGGGTATAACCAAACCAAAGCGATCAGATAAGATTCCGCCGCGGAAATGTCTTGGGCGTCTCCGTTAGGGCACGTCATGTCCTCAGCGTCTCAGCCACGCTAGTCAACAAGGTCGTGGGTTCACACGAACGGACAAGCCAGGCGGAGTTTTCCGCATCGCCTGACCGACCGCGTTCGCCTGACTTCCATCGCATGGCCCGTGGGCATGAAACCATCCAGCCTTGCCGTCGTTGCCGGCGTGACGCTCGCTACGGTTGTGGGGCTACGCGCTGTACGTCGTATCTCTCACGTAAGGGGGAGCCGCGCGCTGACGGGGACCTGCTGCCGCAGATTCTTTGACTACCGCCGTCGCCATTCCACCTCCTTCCGCCGACAACTGGACCAGCAGAGTAAAAAACAACGGCGCGCCCAGGCCCGCTCGGAAGCCGAGGCAAAGGCCCAATCTGAGAAGCACCTCAAGGACGCCGTTCTGGCGCAGGTCAAGGCGGTGCGACGGGAAATTGAACAGGGTCTCTTGCCCCCTCCCCCGGCCAAGTTGGAGAGCTACCTCCTGTCTCAGTCCCAGCAGGGAGAGACGTTGCTAAAGGAAGGTGAGGCCTCCTACCTTCCTGCAGCAGCAGCTTTCTTCCGCATCGTACGCGTCCACCCGAACCCGTTTCAGCTCTTGCTGGCCCTGTCGGAAGCAGTGCCGGAAGCGGTACACGACTTGGTGCTCAAGTTCATCGAGGTGGACACTGAGCTGGACGCTATCGAGGGCAAGCCTACCCCGAAGTACGCCGCCATGGACAGTTCTGACGAGCACGAGCAATTGGCTCAATCGGTTGACTTCCAGGGTCATGGGATGTCGTTTCGTCAGGATCGCTTGCTTCAGCTGAGTCCACCCCTGCCCCTACAACCGAACCTGAACCTGAGCCAGAGCCAGAGCCAGAACCAGAGCCTCTTGGGCAAGGGCTTTGGCGCGGCAGCCCCTTCATCCATCCCTGTAGTTACCGCCACTCCGACCCCGATCCACTTTGGTTTTGGCTCATCTGGGTTCCTTCCCGAAGAGCCGGAGGTGCATGGGACCCAAGCTTAGCGTATCGCGGGCCCTCATTCGTTGCCCCCATGCCCACTTTCTTTCCTTCTGAGATCTGAGGGGCCTGACTTACTTACTGTACCCCGACACCCGTCATTGCGTTGCGTGACGCGTGACTGGCTCGAACTTTTGGTTTGCGTGTGTGGATCTGGTGGGGCTGTGGCAGTAGCACACAATGGGTAGGTACTAGCGGTAACAGTGCGCAGTGCAGGCCTTCTGCGCAGGCACCCCAGCTCTGTGGGGAGAGTGGATGGTCGATGAGGAGCAGGCGGGACCAGGGCCCAGAGCCACGCACCAACCGGCCGGGCGGCACGCTGGTTGGCCTGATCGAGATGGATGACATGTCGATGACATCGATGATCCTGCACACGGTGGCAAGTGGCGAGTGGGGGGCGCAGGACAGCGGAGGACGGGGGGAGTGCCAAGCCGAACTGAGCACTAAGTACTGAAATTTGATGCACGTGAGACACCCGCGTGCCGCACACTTGCGCAGTGCCCACCGTGCGGGCCCAGGGACAAGAAGAGAAAATGTGTTTTGTGCCGCCCCACTCTCCCACCCCTCCACGTTTGCTGGCCACAGCCGGAGACAGCCGATGTATACCAGAGCCTCATTAACGCAGCGGACCCCCAGTCCCGCCCTTCCTTAGTGTCGGAGCGCTCTCCCTCTTCCCTCTTGCCCCCACCTCCGCCAGCATGAGTGCATCCCCCGATCCAGCTCAGCTACCCCAGGTCGGCTCAGCTCACGGCCAACCTGCGCCAGCTCCAACCATCCCCAAGCTCGTGCCCCCCACGCACGCCTCCCCCCCCTCCTCCGGCAAGGGAAGGAGGTGTCACGCACGCCCTCTCCCCAGCTGGGACCGGGTCCCTCGGTCCGCCTTCGCCCGGCTCCTCTCGACGCTGCGCCCTTGACCCCCCACCCCCCCCACTCGCCCAGCCTGCAGCGGCCCAACAAGCCCGGCCCCCTACACTTTGACCCGCCCGAGGCGATGGAGATGCAGCCGGTGCGGAGGGAGGAAGACCCGTTCCTGTACCGTGCCTTCCAATCCCCTCCGAAAGAATATGTCAACCTCAACGACACTGATGAGTCGGCTGAGGTCCTCGATGATAAGTCGGCTGCCCCTCAATCTGCACAGAAAAGCTGGGCCAAGGTCCGGGATGCGTTTGGTGTGAAGCAACCTGCCGATGTCGAGGCAGAAGGTAGCTCGGAAGGTGCCCAACTCACCTACCGACCAAGCAAGTACCAACGTCGTGCGGCCGCCTTGCTAGAGGCGCATAACCTGGACCACCGGCGAGAAGGGAAAGGAGAGCCTCGTGCCAACTTGCCGGGAGGCGTGTTGGGGTCCTTGTTGCTTCTCTATGAGCAGCAACAGAGGGACGCTAGGTCCCACCAGCGTCCGGGGCACGATACGTCTTCCCCTCTGTACGAAGAGAGCAGTGAAGAGGACGAGCCGCCTCGCTCCATGGCACCAAGGGTCGTCCGCCGCCCGTTAACGACTCCGCCCGAGATGCGTGATTTTCATTTTCCCAGCGAAAAGAAGAGCAGTTTCTCCTTCCTCGGAGGCAAGGGAAGCACCATCATGGGCCATGATGGTTTCGATGGATTTGACCGTCCTGAGGCCGCACGCAATGGCGCAGGTGTGTTTGGTGCCTTGGTGGCCAGCACGGGCAACTTGATCGGCGCTGTGAGTCCGAACCATGCTACCTTGGGTCCCAACCCAAGCCGACCCGGGTTCAAATTGCAGCGCTACCTCCTTCCAGAGATTAATGCCAAAACGCTCAAGCAAAACCGTAAGATTTTGGCCAATGCCAGTGCGCCCTTCTCGCCCCATCAGCGTATGGGAAGTGGGAGCCTTCTTTCTACACCAGGACAAATCACGCCTGCGCCTCTCAACTCGTCGATTCAGTGGAAGACGGGATCTTCCGCCACTTTGCTGCAAGAGGGGGGAGACGCCAAGGAGGCAAGCGAGTTTGGGGATTATTTCCAGATCCGGCCTCATCACGGAGGTGCACCAACGACCACGGGCTCCTATGCGGTCAATAGCTCTGATTTGGGCGTCTCGTTTGGGGAGCATGCTAGGGATACCTCCGACTCCCGCCGGGCCTGGGTCAAGAAGCTCAAGAAGCGCAAGCACAGGAAGAGAGAAAAGATTTATGTGAGTACCTCTCTGCTGGGCGCATCGCTCTATAGAGAGTTCTGGCCACTGACTTAACCTCGAACAGATCACGTTGCACGTTGCTGCCATTCTGGAGCGGCAAGACTTTCTCCTGAAACTGGCTCGCGCGTTGATGATGTTTGGCGCGCCGACGCATCGCATTGAATCACACATCCAGTCCACTGCCAAGGTACTGGACGTGAACTGCCACTGCATCTACCTCCCCTCGGTCATGCTCTTCTCCTTCACAGATGAGATGACCCGCACGTCCGACACTCGCTTCATCAAGCAGGGGGGAGGTCTGGATATCTGTACGTTATTGCTTCTTCCCCTTATCGAATGGTGCTGACCCTCTTGCTTGTAGCCAAGTTGACCGACATGCACACCATCTACTGGAACGTTATTCACGATAAGATTGGCGTGGAAGAGGCAAGCAAACAGTTGGATGCACTCATGCACAAGCCCCCTTGATTGGGCGCATCCCTCAGATCATCCTTGGCTTTTTGTGCTCGGGTTTGATGGCTGTGGGGGACATGGGCTTCCACGGGTCACTGATTGACGGCTTGCTCGCCGCGCCCCTTGGAGCACTGGTCGTCATCGCCCAACAATTCCTCACCTCGGACGTGTTGTCCAGCGGAGTGGAAATCATGATGGCCTGTCTCGCCTCCTTTGTGGCTGCTGCCGCATTCAACAATGGCAATGGGTACTGGTGTTATGGCGCCGTGGCTGGTGGTGCTGTCGTGCTCATCCTACCAGGTTTCCTATTTTTGACGGCGGCGTTGGAACTACAGAGCAAATCTGTCATGGCCGGCAGTGTCCATTTGGTCTGGGCATGCATCTACAGTATGCTTCTTGGTGCGTACCCGTCTTTTTCCTTTTGTTTTTGTAGGGTGGAAAAGTGTACTAATCCCGCCTTGAATCCAGGGTTTGGACTCTCGATCGGCTCGGCACTGTGGACCTTGGTTTCGTCCCAGGATATGAACTTGCCCGCCAACATGGCCACCTGCAAGGCGATGCAAGACCACCCCGGCCAGCCGTGGCGGGAAACGGTAAGTTTGTACTGGGCCTTCCTCGTGGTACCCGCGTACAGCATCTGTGTTTCACTGCGCAACCAAGCCAAGCCGACGCGCAAAGAATTCCCCGTGATGGTAGCTATCGCGGCGATTGGTTGGGTGGTGAGTCACTTTGCTGGCAAGCGGCCCGCATTGTCCAACCGTTCGGACTTTTTGGCCATGCTGAGTAGCTTGGCAGTGGGCGTGCTGGCATCGCTCTATGGTCGCTTCTTTGATGGACGCGTGTTTGTGGTGAGTGTGCCAGGGATGTTGTACCAGTTGCCTTCGGGGTTGGGCAACGGCGGCGGTCTACTACTCTTTGCCCAGAGCAACTCTTCTACCACTACCGCCACCACGTTCCAGAACGGATTTCAGGTCGCTGAAACGCTCATCTCGACTGCGATGGGGTTGAGTGTGGGCTTGTTTGGCGCTTCGGCAGTCAACTTTATCGTGTTTGGGGGTCGCGGACCCGGTCCAAAGGTGTCTTCTCCTTTTAATCGTCGGCTGGTCTCTTTCGTTCATTCACTTGGCTCTTGTTTATTCAACCACATCTCTCCCCACCATGCTATGCAATGGACGACGACCCGCTGGGCTGGACCTGGTGCGTCATGCAGTGCTTGCATAAGCACCTTATTCTTCCCTCCCCCTCCCTTCCTTTCCTTGGCCCTTGGGTTCGCTTGCCGGACAAGAGGGTTATTTTCTCATACTTGGACTTTTTCTCGTGCACACTTTCTTCGGGTATCCTCCTGTCGCTCGTATGGACACAGGGCGCTATGGTCATAATCTGCATCGTCGGCATCCTTATATATTATCTGGGAAGCGTGTGGGGGGGAACGGCGGAAGTGTGTGGAAGGGCGTGATGGAGAGGGCGTTGGAGGATTGGCTTGAGTGCGTGCTTGTAGGCTCTCTAACCGACTGGCTGGTTGGGGCTGGCATCGATGCAGAACGGGTAGAAATTTACAGGCAGGGGAGTTATTTTTGTAGGTATAGAATGTATTCGAAGATCACTGGGAAGCGATTACACGGCAACCACAGTTAGGTGCGACGTAGGACGGAAGCACCATAACGTAGTAGAGCAGTGAGCTCCACAGCAAGTGGCAGGTTAGTGTTAGGGGAGAGCGCACTAGGGAGAAGCTGGCCAAGTCAGCAGCAGCACTCAAAGGGCTAGCGAGAGACACAGAAGATGTGCGACGGACTCACGGGTAGGCGATCAAGTCAGCCAGTAGCGAGGACAAGCGGGATGAAGTCGGAATGTACACGGGTAGAGGGCGGGAAAGGAACAGTGTCGGCATATGACAGATGGGACGTATGACGGCGAAACAGGTTTTTATATGAGTCGAGGCGAACAAGGCGAGACGACCCAACCTTGGGATTCCGTGCATGGCAGCAGCTGGGCAGACAGTGTCAGTGGCAGGACAACTCCAAGCGCGAAGTACGGGGGGCGTACGATGGCAAGGCAGACCAGCCAAGCGAGAGGACCACAGGCGAGGCAAACCATGTGAGCGAGACAGCCAAAGTGAGCAGACGGACAAGGGTGGTCGAAGGCGAAGATCAGCAGAAGTGAGGGGAATGCTGACGAAGCGGGCACGTACGATGATGCTGCGGACCAGATGAAACGAGGACAAGATGGCTCGGGAGGGGGAGTCTGTATAGGCAGGCAGCAGGGCCAGGTCAGCAATGACGCGCTGTTGCGCAAGAAAGAATAAGCACGTATGGCAGAAGCAATTCACGTACAGTGAAAGGGGGACGGGGCAAGGGGCAGAGAGGGCATCCAACCCGCGATACAGACGAGGAGGAGGACAGAGTGTGACGGAAGAGGGAATGGAGACTTACGACAGCATTGAAGACCAGGCGAGGAGGACCGAGCGATGAGGGGAAAGGAAGAGGGCAGCAGGCGTGCAGGCAGCAGCAACGATGGTGTGGGTGGCCATAGGAAGAAGATGGTGCTGTTGTGCCGTGGCACAGAGCACTCTACGATGTGCTGGCTACAGACATGGGATACCAGGTGCGACGGGCGCGAAGATGTGCCCGCCATCAGCAAGCATGTGCCATCGCCTCCAAGCCTGTGCTCCTCATCCCCAACCCTGCGCTCCCCATCAAGCCTGTGCTCCCCATTCCCCACCTCAAGCATGTATAGGAACATACTAATGCATATCATTCAGCCTATCTCTCCGTCCACTCTAGTTTTGTTGGACATGCACCACCGAAGCATCTGAGCACCTGTCATGGATGTTGAAGCGCACAATGACAGCAACGATCGTGGGTCTTTGAGGCGAACATAAGAACGACTGCCCCAGTTGGTCCAGCGCAGCATGACATGCACTTTGAGAGATGATCAACAGGCGGACCTCAGCAAGTATCAATGGTGTTCAAACAAAACAACAGCATGGCTATCGGATGGCATCAATGCGATGGCTAATGCAATTATTGATGCTGTTTGAGGAGCAAGTGCACATTGTTCGGACATGCGAACTGGGAGTATACCAACAACTTCTGCAGATGTTTCGAGGCATAGTACGACCAACTTTGGAGACGTTTGAACATCCAATCAGCTGTGTTTTGAGGGCTGATCTGCAGTAAGTTTGAGCAGCAAAACTACATTGTTGGGGCATGTGAACTAGGAGTATACACCAGCACCTTCCAATCAGGTTTCGAGGCACCGTATGACGAACATTAGAGACGTTTGAGCTGGCAATCATATCGCGTTTGACAGCTTTTCTCCAACAGTGTAACAACGAATCTTGCATAGGTTTGCAGGCTCTCTACGCCCGACTTCGTGAGATGTTCGCGACGGTGCTGTAACCAACTTTGGCACCGTCTTAGTAGAAAAACAACAACGACTGTTGCCGGCAAATGGAGCCAGATGACGTCGACGACGGATAACGATGACTGTCATGCATCCCACTCCCAGGGGCATGGCCGAAGCGAAGGGGCGGTTATGGAGGAAGAGAAGGCCATACGGTGAGGCGTGGGTTGCAGCCTCAAATTGCTGTCGCGACAAGCGTGAGGTCTTCTCTGCTACGTGCCTCCCCAGCCCCACCCCGCTCATCCAGTCGATCAACCCATGTTCCAATCCCTCATTTGCCCATGTTACTCGGCCTGTGCAGACTTACCGTGACAGATGGCGGAGGGCGTGTCAGCTACCTGTTGGGAGCGAAGGTGGAATATGACCAAGAGGCCCGGACCTGCGCTCTTAGCCAACAGGGGTACGTGGAGAAGGCCTCTCGGGCAGAGAACAGAAGCAAAAGAGCGAGAGACACAGGATGCAAGATTGGAAATTGGAGCGAGGGTTTAGTTTAGTGCTAAGCCCCCCGATGACAGTAACACTTCCGTGAGCAATAGTTAGTAGTAGCTCCTTTGGCCTCACCCTCACCACCCGGCCTTGCAAGCTCACCGAGGGGCTGAGAGGGCAGTGCTAGCATTCGCCTGCACGGTTCCCAATTAATTGATCGGCGACGCTGGCTGGCGCGTTTGCCTCGTTCTCGTTTGCTCACGTCCGCTCACATTCGCTCCGAAAATGAAATGTGAAGGCGGGCGGCGGAGGAAGAACAAGTGGCGCAAATCACCCAAGCGGAACACCAATTCCGCCCGCACTTCCCCCCCTGCCCGGCATGTTCGGGTCACCGGTCAGGCATCCCAATCATTCCTCCGGCGCGGAGGTTTAGGCTGACTTGCTAAGGCAACTTCCTCATTTTTTGGTCCCCGCTCTTGTTCCTGTTCTTCCACCACCACCACCATGTTTCCCGCACTCCGCTCCACCCTCTCGATAGGTGTTGCTGGACCCCGTCTCGGCGCTGCGTTCCAGCGGGGGCTTGCCACCTCGGCCCCTGCCAACCAATTCGCACGTCTATCCGTGATTGGGGAACTTACCAAGGTTACGGACGTGCGCCACACGAAAGAAGGGCGGCCCTACCTCTTCTACACCGTTGCCACCAACGAGTATCCTGAACAGGGCGATTCGTCGAGACGCAGCTTCTTCCGCATTTATACCCAAGGTGCTTCGCAGATTCAGCATGTTCAGAAGTTGAACGTGGGCGATGTGGTCTCTTGCGAGGCGTCGGTCCGGATCGAGCAATCCCGCCAAGTGGATGCCGATGGACAGCGTCAACAACGCTTCCTTAATCTTCACCGTACGTTTTTCGCTTTCCTTCGTGTTCGTTGCTCCTAGATACGAAACTAACCTTTGTGATTGATCATATTGATCAGGCCGAGTGAACACTATTGTGCCGCAGTCGCGCCTGGCATCCAAGGCGGACGAGGGGAAGGAGAATGTGGGGGACTCCGCTAATCAAGTGGAGTCTGAGCCTGCCAATGAGCCCTAGAACAAGGAGGAGTCTATTTAGCAGACAGACGAGTCTGTTGGCAGCAAGTGAAGCCAATGAAGCTCGAAGGGCAAAGCAATTATGATATCTGAGACGGAGCGTTCTCCGATTCTGTTTGCCATTGCTGTGCTCCTGTGCCGTAGTGGACATGCACGGATGCGTGGTGGACGATGGACCAGGCCATGCTGCATTCGCTGTGTCCACGGCTACTTGGTTCCTCCCCACGGAAGCGTTAGTGATAAGAAGTGATGAAGTTGGCGTGGCTCGCATATAACGCAGCAGAAAAGAGAGAGTGAGATCTGCATGCTAGTGCCTCCTGCCCAGCCGAGCCTGTGATCGGTGCCCTGCTCCCACATGCGGGTGCCCGGCGCATCTCGGGGATGGATGGGAAACGCCGGCAGGTGCAATAATGGATGGCAAAAAGGTTCTCTATTTGCGCATCGCGCGCATCCCGGGCAACCGCAAACCCCCGATCGCCGACAGCAGACAATATATATACGCGAGCACGCCGAGGAGAATATAAGCGAGCTGAGCTGCGCACCACGCCTTGCGTTTGGCGTTTGGACGGATCGAGCAGCGCTTGCGGGCGGCTGTCGCCGGAGACCCACGGCTGGTGACTTGTCCGGCACCCACCTCCCACCCCTGGACTGCTGGGCTCGTGGACGCCCGCACGCTTCATATGCCTCTGCCTCACCCACACCATCCCCACTTCGTTTTTGCACGCCGCCATGCCCCGTCCAGCTCCCCTCCCCACCTCTGCCTCTGTGCCGTCGCCGCTTGCCAGTCTAGCCGCAGCGGTTCAGCGTGCCCATGCCCACCAGCACTCATCGGGCTCCTCCACTACCACCGTCACCAGCAGCACTGCCAGCACTCCCCGCCCGGTCCACTCCACTGCTAGTACGGCAGAGGAGCGTGCCCCCGCACCCCCGGTGCTTTGGGGCGCCGCTCACAGCACTGTCTTCCCATCCTCTTCTACTTCTTCATCTCTGTCGGAGGTCAATGAGATAAGAGATCAGCATGTACCCACATCTCTCCCTGAGACGCTTGATCCGGAGCCCCTGTTGCAGCCTCAACAAGACCCAGCTCCTCTACCGGCCATTCAGACGGCCGATCTCCGCGTCAAGCTCCAACGGCCATCCCTCTGTCGCCACAAAGCATTTCTCTGGCACCCACCTCGGCGATTGAGGACTTGTCACTCGAATCGGCGGTGACCCATCCTTCCCCTGCAACCAATATCATGGCGACACGGTCCATCCCTCCTCAATTGGAGACGGTGCAAGCGTCCTCAGACGCCCAGCAAGAAGCTACCGAACTTGGCTTTGAGTACAGCGAGTCATTTGGGCAACGCATTTGTCAAGGTGATGTGAGAAATATGCCCCTCATATCAGGGCCCTCTGCTCCTGGGACCAGATCGTCTGGCTTTTATACGACTTCGCCCACCTCACACGCTGGTCCGCACGCATGGGCACAACACGGGAAGGACTACGATCTCCCCCCATCTGGGCGGCCTACGGAAGAGAACACTACAACTCTTTCTCTCACACCACACCTTGGGCAAACTGAGCGACATCTTACCGAAGGATCCGAAGGCGTCTTTTCGAACCAACACCAGCTTCAGTTACCTTTGAACGATCGCCTTCACGCCACCACGGATTCGACCAGCAATGTTTGGGCGGTTGATAATCGCGATCCCCCTGTAGGCCCCCATTCTTCAACCATGTCACAAGTACCGAGTGCTATGGCAATCAACAGTCACACAACTGATACCTGCATGATGCGTTGGAGAGTACTGAGGGACAGCAGCGTCAGCACTTGCTAAAGTTATCTTCTTCGGCTTCCCATGGAACACGTTCATTAAGGGCGTCTCCTACTTTCTCCCGCAGGAGGCCGGGGCTTCCCCTCCCCAGCACAGTGAGCGGATCCAATCAATCTCCTCCTCTCGGATTCGCTTCCCGGGTCTGGTGTGTCAACCCCAACAGAGTCCAGAGGGATCCTCCGTTCGTCAGTCATTCATGCTCGGGCCTCAACAGCCACACTCGTCGATTCTCACCGCAAATCTCTGGCCTCTCTCTTGGACCCGGGCACCAAACCCAAGTCGTTCATGTCAACTCATCGTTCTAGCATGGCCACCCTTGTAGCCCCCACAGGGCACAAGAAGTCTATGTCGGATGACACCAAACTTGTTGGTGGCCCTCCAGGAGCTCCCCTGGAGGAACTCCTCCCCCCGGCGGCCCACCTGGGGGGAAACCTCCTCTTGAGTTTGGAAGTCATGACTTGTTCGACCCCAAGTTACGCCCTCTTTTTCGGCCCATCTTCAATGGCTATCTACCATTCATTGCCATTCTTTCCATCATTGTCGTATGGGCATCGTGCCCATCTTTGTAAGTATCATTTCCTTTCCATGGCGTACACACCTTTTCACCTTGGTTTTACTGTTTTAATGAGAAGTTTGAAAACTGACACTCTGGATACTACACAACAGTGGGGATCGTTGTACAAGCTCACCAGTCGCGAGCTGGTAGGATTCGTGATCAACGGCGATCAAAACGACTACCAGATTGGTTCTACATTCGAAAACGCCTTTCTGAACAGTGATAACAAGTCCAACCCGGACCGTCTCCATTGGGAGCGCCGTTCACGGAACATGTTCCCCAACAACGAAAGCATTATTCAGACCCTCAAGACCGACCAAAAGGCATGGATCGTCGTTCAGATTATGGACAATGCAACAACCTCTCTGCTTAACGCTCAAGCAACTGGGTGATGGCAACTGGAATCCTCAAGGTGTAGTGACCATTTGGTACGCTACGGCACGCAACTACCAAGCTTTGCACGACAGCATTGTAGCCCCCACGAAAAAGATCTTGGTTGAGAGTATGGATGCGCTCAACTTGAACATCACTGCCACCTGGCTTGGCAACAGAGTAGCGGACAATGACAGTACGACCCTACGGAACAATATCAACTTGGCCCTCGCTGCGCCTCAGACTATTGGCCACGCGGTTGACTTTACCGAGGTTGACGTGAATCCGTTTAATCAATCCGTCACGGTTGCCACCACCTTTGTTGGTTGATCTACATATTGCTCTTGGCATTCAACATTACCATGGCCCTCTTTGGTGCTCGGCAACCAATCCTTCCCTTTCTCAAGTTCAAGCACTTGCTTTTGCTGCGCTTGCTCATCCCTCTTGCTACCAACTTCTTGGTAGCGTTTCTCTTTAGTTTGATCAACCTCCCCTTCCACGTTTCTTTCCGGGGATACGGGCGGGTGGGTTCTTTGCCTTTTTTGCCATTATGTACACGGGCATGATGGTCCTCGGACTGTGCACTGAGGTCGCCCTCGAGATCCTCGGACCCAAATTCGTTGCGTTTGGGTTACTTTTTCTTGTCATTCTCAACGTCTCGGGAGCGGGTACCCAATCCCGATGCTCAACACGTTTTACCGCATCTCGTACGCTATGCCCTTTTACAACTTGCGCAAAGCGTTTCTCGCTTTGCTCTACGACCAAGGGAAAGGGATAGATATTTTCATCAGTTGGGTCATCTTGGCCGCTTGGCTCGTCCCTCCTCGCCCTCTTTCCCTATTTGGTTTGGCGCGAACAAAAGAAAGCCATCCAGATGCGCAAAGCGGCTCAGGCGGGTGTTGGGCCGGGGGGACCTCCCCTTGGTCCACCATCGGGTCCACCTTCCGCTCCCCCACCCAACGTGGCTCCTCGCGCTGCTCCTGACGCTACGGTCCCAACGAAGGCTCAAGATCAAATGGGATTGCGTACCGAGAAGAATCTGCCCCCCCTTCCCCCGGATGATGATCCGTCGCTGGCCCCCCTGGGGATCCTTGAGCGTGCACGGCCCCCGCACACCGAAGAGGTGCAGGAAGCCTAGTTTTCGTTTTCCTTCTCAACTTGTTCTGTTGCCCACATAGAGGCTTTCAAACCAGTTTCCTACATGATGTGGATGACCTTTGTTGGTGTCTCGGGTGTTTGCGTGAGAGGCGTCGCGAACGTTGGCTCTTTCAATCGATCTCGTTTCCCAAGCCGGTTTTGATGGGATTTTGAGATCCTCTGACGAACGGTTATGTTTTCTTCTGTTCTACACTGAGGTACTGAGTCCTGAAAGACGCCGTCGACGGTACCTCGGTTACCCTTACCCTTTGACCTTACCTTTTGACCTTACCTTAGACCTTAACTATTAGTATACTGCCATGAGGCCTGAGGCTCAGGCCCCACATGTCACATGTCACACTCCCACATACTATGCTGGCATTTCTTTCATCACCCCTTTTACGCTCCTGTTGACTCATCCAACAGACAACAAGTCGAACTGGGCGTGAGTACTCAGACTGAGTACTGAGTGGATCCATCAACTTACTGATGGTCAAGCGCGGACCAGGCTACCCAGTTACTCATCAGTAGACGTAGTAGCGCTCTTCTTCCCTTCCTTTTCTTTTCTCTGTGAGACCTGCTGCGCGCTGAGCTTTCCGTCCTCCTTTCTTCAATGCCATGACTTTGGACGCGCTACTACACGCTACGAATTACGATTGGCACATCCCAAAACGCGCAAACTGTGTAGAGCACACATTGCATATTCGAGAGATGCATTGCACGCATGGGAATGCGATCGACGAGGAGGAAAGTGGTAAAAGTACTCATCAGATTTCTGCTCCATGAACGTGCATGAACGAGCATGAACGTCCAACACGTCCAACACGTTGAAACCGTAGTATCCTTCGCGGAAGGGACACTCGTCACTTGACCGGTCGCGGTCCCGGTCACAACGCGTCGCCCGCACTGGCCGGCCGGCGCAGTGCGCGAACGCGGTGAATCGGGTTCCGTCTGGCAGGCGTAGGGCATCGGAGGCAGTGGCTGATGTGGCGGTGGATCACGCGTACTTCCTCTCGTCGGGATAGGCAAGGAAGAAGTAGCAACAGTAGCTGCAGGAGCGTAAGGGGAGGAAAAAGATACGCTAGACCGTCTAGGTCCGTCGCCGTTGCTTCCTGCCCGTTGCCGTGGTACGGTGGGAGGGACCAAGCGCCAGCGCACATCAGAGGAGGAGGTAGGTGTCTCGCCGTTTCTTTCGACTGAGGTCGGTGGGATGCAGGGTGGGTAGTAGCCTCGGTGCCGAGGGTGAGTTGGCCTTGGCTCATCGTACCCAATGACGAGGATCGGAACTTGTTCTCTTCTTGTTCGTTCGTACTAGCCTACCTTTTTGGCCGGGCAGATCGTCCCCCGTGCTCGGTGTTGGGATAGGTAGCGTCGGGGATCGCACCGTCGGTTGTACCTTCCACTCGGCGCGTCGAGGTCGCGTTCGTGCTGGACCAGAAGGGTCTAGGTGCGCGAGCGATTCGAGTCCACGTGCATGGGTTGTGATCCCTGTGCAGACGGTACACAGTTCGGTCCAAGGATCGGATGGTGGAGGAGGACGTTCTAGGTGGGCTTTGGAAATAAATGCAGAATCAGAACCAGAAGCAGGAGAAGGAGAATGAGCTGAAGCAGACCCTAAAGCAGACGTAGAAGTCGAGACAGCCGCAGAAGTGGAAGCAGGGATGGGAAGCGCAGTGGAAGCAGGGCTGGAAGTAGGCGTGAAAGATGAGGAAGAAGAGAGCTATTCTCCATGCCCGTTACCCCTTCGGCCAAAGTGGCAAGCAAGATGCGTTCTTTTCGAAGGTAACTTTCTTCGTCCATCCTGCGAGGGGAGGCAAGAGGGGGGCCTTGGCCCCCTAGTGGACGGAACCGTAGGTGACGCCATGCATCGTCGTCATTCAGCGTCGTCTGAACTGGGGCAGGAAACTGGTATTGCGTTCCTCGGTCGTGACGGTCCCCTTTGGGACAGCAGCCGACGCAAAAGAGGAAGAGGGGAAAGAGGGAAAGAAGGGTGAGGAGGAGAGACGGTCAATCAGTAGCTTGTAAGCACCAGCTTGGGCGTTGATAAAGGGCTTGCAGCGTGTAAAATGGCCGCTTTGGATCCAAGGGAAGAAGGTCTGCCCGAGCCCATCAGTGCTAGCGCCGGTGTCTTGTTACTCTCACTCTTCCCTTCCTTGCGCCCGTTGTCCGGGTGGGCCATCATCAGAAACACTTTGGCCAGCAGGGTGAGGATTTGTTGCGTCTCGTTGGCCCCAGATGGCGGCATGGCCACCAACTGAAATCGATGCGGTGTGGTCAGGGCCGGTCCGAGCAGACGGAGCACGAGAAAGGAACTGACGCATTGTCGTCCCACCTCGACTTGGCCCGTATGCGCCACGCTGGAAGCCCGAACGTCAGCTAATAGCTGACACAACGACCGAGGCACTTTATGCGCGTGCGCTTGTAAGCTCGCCCAGATCGTAGCTACCAACGCGAGGAACTGGGTGAGGGGCCGATTGGCTTTTGATTCAGCTTCAGCTTCTGCTTCTGTTTCTGCTTCTGGCACACTGGCTTGTCCGGAAACAGAGAAGGAAGCGGGCACAGAAGCTGCCCTGTCATCTTCTCGCGGTGCAATCCCACCTGCTTCCGCTTCGCCGAGCGCCAGCAACCCTGCTTGGTCCAGTTCCCATTCGCCATGGACTAGGCGGCGTAGAATGGGCCCAAGGGAAGCTTGGAGCCACGCTTCGCATGCGAGTTTTGGTACTCGTCCAGCGCACGGGTAAAGGGCGAGTTGGCGCTACCTCATCCCCAACCCCCCACAATTAGCGTGTGCGAGACGATAAGGAGTCAGTTCTAATATAAGATGAACCCGGGGCACGGTGGGGATCGAGCCACTCACCGAAACAAAAGCTGCGATGGACCATCGAGCTCACTCTCCTCTTGGCGAAACAATTCGAACAATACAGCTTCTGCCTCGCCGACCCAGGCATAGTACTGCATCAGCAGCGGGGTCAAGATTGGTGCTTGCGCGCAGAGCGTGCGGACTAGCCTAGCCCGCTGCGTACTCGATAAGATTGCTTTGAGTGCGCATAGTTTTCTGTAGGTAGCAACGCGGTGCGCACACCCCGAAGTGACAGACGGATCTGGCCGAGGGGAGGTACGCGGTACCCCCTTCCTTCTTCGCTGCATCCCCCTTCTCCCTCTTCCCTCTTCCCTTTCGACGTGGAGGAAAAAAAGCTAGTAGCGCGCGGAGCGGGATAAAGGTCGAACCAGCCTTCGACCTGGTTGAGTGGCGTAGCATCGTGCTGCTGAGCTTGCCATACTTTGGAAAGAGGAATCTGTGTTCCAGCTATGGGATGGAGAAGCGTCATGCCTGTCGGCGTGACCAGACGGTACACCACCTCAACACGAAGCACGGTGCTCTGAGGCCCCACATCGTCAAAGCAGAACGTTTGCAACCAAAACGGTCCTTCGTCCAAGGTGCACAATTTGCTGCGGCCGACCCAGGTGTCGTCGAGGAATACACGTAGGCCAACAACGCTTGGTCAGGCACCAGGTCAAATCCGTACTTTTTCCACACAGAGGTGGACCGTGAGCTAGGGTACGCAGTGTTGCCAGGGGGAGGGTGTCCGTTGTGTGTTCGGACGCAACGAGGGGGACACGATAGGGTCAGCGCACTCGAGTCGGGCGGAAGAGCGGGATCGGCAAGGGTGCGGGCAGGTAGCAGAGGGCTTCGGTGAGGTGCAGTTGCTGTATGGGCAGTATGGAAGAGGTATGGGTCCGAGGAGACACGAGAGAGCGAGGCAGGTTGGGAGGAGGAGCTGGTGGAAGGTGCACGCGTCAGGCTGGTGCCTCGAGCTTCATATACTGTCAAGCGGAGGGAGCGGTAGACTGGAAACGGGGACAGGATGGCGCTGTTGTTGAGTCGGGAAGAGGTGTCGTCGGGGCGGAGGCGAGGTCGGGGTCGGGGGAAGGACTGCTGCTAATAGGACGGTGAGACAGATGGACTTCTTTTGCGGAAGCAAGATGAGGGAGACGCGATGAGGAAGACGTAGCGGTCGTATTAGAGGGTGATGGAAGAGAAGATGCTTTCAAGGGAAGAGGATAATACAGTTCGGGCATAGTGTGGGCGCGAAGGGGGCTTGCCACTTGGTTAGCTTGGCGCGCGTCAAGAAGGAAAATAAGAATGTGCCCTGGCCGGAAGACCTGGGGGAAACAGAAGGTAGGAAAGAGCGTGAGATAGATGGTGGAGAGGGGACTTTCGGGTGGTGGACGAAGAAGATAAGGATTCTTCTTGAGCGACACGTGTTGATACGGACAAGACATAGGGCAGCAAAAAACATCGACGGATCTACCCACGTCACTTCCCACTCCCACAGCTGCCCAAGGGGGAGTGGAACTGGTTTGGGTCGTCGGGATCCGACGCAGGGTAGGGTACATGCAACGTTGCGCCTGACGTGTCGACTTGGAGGTGGAGCTGGATCGGGTGCCAAGCGCCGGCTGCCTGAGCTGGCCATGGGGCAGCGCTGTGGCCAGAGAAAGACACAAGGGGGACATTGGTCAGTGCGAGTGCACCAGCGAAAGAGGGGATGACATACGCTGGCTATGCTCCATGCCGTCAACGCGGGGGTGAGGGTGGGAGGGAGAGGAGGTTGGGCGGCGGTGCGAGGCGGCGGATGCTGTGGCGCAAGCGTGGCCGGGGGAAGGTGACGGGGCTGGGGGAGGCAGTGGGGGAGGCGACCCAAGAGGACATGGCAGTGCCGGGAGGAGGCGGCGGTGGCGGTGCGGGCGGTGGCGGTGGTGGCGGTGGCGGTGAGCGGCATGGGATGGTGTCGTCCTCTTCAGCCGGCGGGGTGGCATTGGCGGGGGAGGGGGAGGGCCAATCCTTAATCCAAGGGCAAGCAAAAGCGACGCTTATTGGATCCTCCGTCGGCTCGCGTGCATCTCCCCCACCCCGCCTCACTGCGGCCCCGTGCCCGCCTGCGCACCCGCCGTCCGCCACGCACCACGACTGCCCCCCTGCGCAGACGCACACCCCAGGATCCAGATGGGAGGGTGTGCGCCCTGGCCACGTCCTCGCCTCGCTCCCCGCCCCCACATGGCCCCCCAACCACCACCCATCCAACGCTCGCCGCTCCTTCGGCACTCTACACCACGTACGCCACGCCACCAAGTGAAAGCAACCAATGACATGCAGACAGGCGACAGGACGGCGCGACACATATATAAAGACAGAACACAGTACCCCCCCCACAAAACCACAATCATAAGAGACACCGGAACCGGAGGAGGAACGAACAGGGCCCACCAGGACAAACAGTAAATAAAAAGGTAAACAAAACGTAGCAGGAGCGCCAGTTAAGCTAGTCAAGCTTCAAGCTTCGCCGAATTAGGCCGAGGGAGCAACGGCCAAATACTTGCCTGCCACGGTCGACCGCACACAGGGCATCCACACCACCTCCTCCTGCTCGGCCTCATACACCTGCGCAGCCTTTTGCTCGCCAAGGCGGGTGAGAAGGAGGGAGGATAAAGTGCGTCCATCCATACGCCACCCGACTGAAACTGGCTGCGGTTGTGGCGGGACGAGGGAATCGATACGGGCAAGGATACGGTGCGCCTCGATGCCCTGAGGAGAAGGTACAGACCAACTTAACGTCTCGCTCTTTTCGTCCCACAGCCCGGAAGGCTTGGACCGCGCAGCGTCCACCCGCACGCCCACGGGCGCACGGAAAGTCAGTTGGTCCAAAGGCATAGACGAGGACGAGGTAGACATGTCTTCCCCGCCCTCCCGCCCTCCCCGCCCTCCGCGCTACTCTCAACGTACCCGCCATGGCCAGCGCAGCAATTCCCATTGAGAGCGTACTGAATCACCATGCTGCCCCCGCCCGGCTCGGTACGCCAATGCACGCCCACGTGAAGCGGCACACTGTTCTCCTCGCAGCGGGGCACAACCACGTACTTGAACAAGGGCAAGCTGACTTTTTGTTGTACCCCAGGCTGGGGCTGGTCAGACGCGTGGGCGATAGACGCACGCTGCGCAGCTTCCCAAACCGCATTCAAGTCCAACAAGTAATCGTAATCCTTCGTGTCTCTCACTTTCCCTGCGGGTAGAAGCTTGGACAGCATGCACAAAGTCCGGATGCGGCGTGAGACGGTCCACTTGGTCCCCCCCCGTTAGGCGGAGCGGTACGATCGCCTTTTTCCCCTGCCTGATCCGAGTGCGAGTGCGGTTCCAGCCAATCCGTCCCAGGAACGATCGAGATTCGTACCTCGCCCGTGATGAGCAGCCGCCGGACCTGTGCGCCAGCAACCAATGCGTTCACGGTCTCTGTCACGCTGGGCTCGATGGTCAGCAGGCGTCTCGGATTGCTCCCTGCCGCCGCAGAGAAGGGCAGAGGCAGGGGCAGGGGCAGGGGGACCGGCGCGTGGCGCAATGGCGAGGAAGAAAGAGGTGGGGCAAACGTATCCCCCAGAGGAGACGATGCGGCGGATGTAACCGAGGACCTAGGGAGCGACGAAGTGGAGGGTAGAACGTCGTTGTGAAGCCTGAGGGGCGGGAAGAAAAAGGGCATGCAGTTAGCAAAGGGTGGGTCCATGTAGAAATCCTGCAGAGATACCAGGAAGAAGAAAGACGTACAATGGCGCTTGGTCATCATCGCTAGGCAAGGTCAAGGGTGTCGAAGCGGATGCCGTGCGGGACGTGACCCCCGGAAGAGAGAAACTGTCTAGCACTTTGTTACTGGATTCCTTGGTTCCCTTTCCGGTGCTTCGTACGGAGTTGGCCTGTGCCCGCCATTTGAGCACAGCCGCCGTCTTGGATGGTCGGGGGGTAACGCGTACTTCCTCTGCAAACACGGGCTGCGGTGGCGGCGGCGGCGTACGGCCCCGTGGCGGTGTCACCCCCGGTTGGGTCCCCACGGCGTCTGCACAACAGAAGGGTGATTTACCTCCTCGTCCGAGCTGCTGGGCAAGGAGATGTCAGCGACCAAATCGGGCCGACGCAAGGCCAGCGGCGAGTTGGATGCGGAAGTGGAAGTGAAGCAAGCAGAAGCAGAGGCCGAAGCAGAAGCAGAAGCAAATGCAGCGCGAGACTTTTAGGCGTGAGGCGGTAAGCCAGATTGTGGACTTCAATGGACCCAGTACCGTGGGTACGATAAATTTGGCGTAACGTATCGTCTCTTACTACGCCTTCCCACCTGCTTCACCCGGTTCGATGCATGCCCGTTTATCGAACCGGGGCAGGGCGGGGGTACCGGCACGCCCGCGGGACCCGCGGGACCCGTACGGGTTCCAGCATCAGATCCAGGTCCAGCTCCAGGTGCAGATGCAGGCCCAGATGCAAGTGTAGGTACAGGTGCAGGTCCTGTACCCCCACGTTGGAGGAGATGGATTGGGACTTTTCCGCCGTCGGGACATTAAGCTGCTCAGGGTGGAAGAGCGCTTGAGTGGGTCCGGTACAGGTGGTACAGAAGATACAGATGGAACATTTGGATTGGCAGATTCGCCAGGTGCAGAAGCAGTGGCTGCCATGGTATGGGCAACTCCACGTGCCTCGTCAGGTCCACACGACCTCCCGCGTCGTCCGACCGGCCTGGCCTTGCCAAATTTACTAAACGCCGTCTTGAGCGGGTTGACATAGTCGTCATGCAGATCGCGCAGCGACGTGATGGAACGCGAAGGACGAAGTGCGTGGCCATGAGAATAACCATGAGAATGGTCATGGGAATAGGAATGGCCATGGGAAGGGGAAGGGGAATGGGGATGGTGGTCCGTTGTTGAGCTCAGATGACCCATCGAAGCGGCGGCTGCGTGCTGCTGCATCACACTCGGGGCTGGAGAGACGGCATTGGGAGGTACCGTGGCTTTGAGGTGGGGACGCGATGAGTGGAGTAGGGGAAGATAAGTTCAGGTAAAGAGGGTGCGAAAGGCTGTGAGGCAACAGACGCGGGAAGTCCCTTCTCATTCTGATTCTGATTCTGATTCCCATTTGATTCCCATTCTCCCGCTCGGTATTCTTTCCCATCGCAACATCGGAAAGCAGAGGCGGAGGCGGAGGTGGAGGTCTGTACGAGAAGGAGGAAGCAGGGGCTGCAGCAGGCGCAGTCAGGCAGGCTAGGTGCTGGCGTGCAGCCAGCTCGGTGGCCGAGTGCATCTTGTGCGCTGCAGTGGAGAGAGAGTCGGGGGCGGAAGAATGGACCAAGGGTTGGACGGAAGTAGAGAGTGTATGGGCGAGGGTGGCATGTGTATCGGCCATGCGGCCCAGTGCGAGGGGCAGGGGCACAAGCAGCTGGCGCCAGCGGCGGACAAAGCTGGTGCGTGGCGCTGGACACAGGACGCAAGGGCCGCGCGTACTGGGCCTCGAGCGCGGCGCACTCGCTGATAAAGTCCCCCGCGGCGGGGCAGCAGCGCAGGCGAGGCGGCGCCAGGTGCATCCATGCGGGGCAGAGGTGGTGGTGGGAAGAGGACGGCACTGGCCAGCAAGCGGCCGCAAGAGCCGGGGTGGGATCTTCGGGCGGCTGTGGAGCCGAGCAAGGCGAGCACACAGGCAGCACAGCCATCCGTCGACATCCTCCCTCCCGCTCCCATCAAACAAGCGATCGATCACTGGCGCGTGATGTGCCTGTGATTGGGTGTGATGGGCGTGATACGCCACCCACACGTGGCACGTCGGGCTGCCTGACCCAGTCACGTGTCCCATCCCACCTGCTGGCCGCTCACCATTTCAATCCCGCAGGCACGTTGCACCGACTGCGGGCATGCATCGTCCTGTGCCTTTCTTTTTCGGCCTGGACGAGTCACTCACAGGAAAACATTTTCCCCAGCAGCCTCTTGCAGCAGCCCCTCGGCCCCCACCGCCCACTGCTAGCCATGGCCGACGCTGCTGTCTGCCCGCCGCGCCCGCCTCGCCCTCGGGCGCCGACGAGGCCGATGAGGACGACATGCCCGACTACTCTACCCTGGAAGCGCTGCTGGACGCGCGCGCTGGTACGGCAGGTGCTTCAGCAACTGCCAAGGCGGCTGCCGGCTGCCGACACGGCCGCCGCTGCCTTCTGCCCAAACGCGGCGAAAAGGATTTTGAACCGACGGGGTTTGCTGGTCAAGCTAAGGCACTCGCACGCTCACGCGCTACCATGTACCGTGCCATTTCGGGCCAGCGTGTCGCCGTCGCACGTACCCTCGGCCACGCCGTTCTCGACCCCGTCTCGCGCTGCGCAACTCTCACTGTTACTCGGCGCAGGGTGTTCGAGCAGACGGGTATCACTGTACGTGTTGGCCTCCGCACATGCCCCACTCGCCTGTGCCTTTGTCCCAACCGGCTGAGAAAGGCGAGAAAGGGGAGACAAGGGAGCCAGGCGCGACCCGCAACACACCTAGCTTGACTCGTCTCTTCCCGGAAGAAACGCTGTATCTACTGGAACGGGGTCACTTATCTGTCATCTACCTGTACCTTCCCTCACTGCTCCAGGCGGGTCACAGGAACTGGCCCCACTCAGCATTGAGCAAGCTACCGCCCTCCTCCTTGCGCCTACGGGGACTGAAGGGCACACCGCCCCCACGGGGAACTATGCATGCACCCGCGAACAGTACCATGTCTACGTCTACCTCAAGCGGCTTGGGTACATTGTCCAACGAGCCGATGTGGTGGACGAGCTGCGTGCCTCGGCTGCTGCTGCACGTGCTCGGCAGCCTGCACAGGCCGGCGGGGGGGGAAGCCTACCTTTGTCAGAGGTAGCTACGACTCCCTCGTCTTCGTCTTGTCTTTGTCTCTGTGGGGCAAAAAGGTTGTGTGGGTCCTGGCTTCCCCCTTGCTCTTCCTCGGTCGAGGGGTACAGTGGACCGCCCAGGTCTTGGGCCACGCTATCGCGCTCCCAATTCACGGTGCTTCGTACCTGATCCATCGTGTTGTCAGGGGCGTTGCGGCGCTACCGACGCAAGCACGGCGCAGGGGATGCGGAGTACTGCGTCTTGGTTTACACGGTGCCTCTCCCACGTCGTACAGTTCGTCTTGCTTCCTCCTCCTCCTACTCTACTCTCTTACCCTTCTACCTTGTTTTTTTTTTCCCTGTTTTTCCTGTTTTTCTGGCTTTTTTTTGTTTCCTGTGCTAACTGCCCCTCCCTCTGCTCAGACGAAGCGTTTGCCGCACTACAATTCATCCCTACCTACACCCCGCCACCCCCCCGCCGCCACAGGACCTCCAACCGTTCTTCTACGCCTGGCGTCCTGCTACGTCGTACAAACGCACCGACCCACCGCCGCCCGAGTTCCGCATCGCTATCATCAACGCTGCCGAACGGGACATGCTCAGTTTACCCGACTTTGCTCAGATGTTCGAGCAGGTACCTCTACCACCTACCGATGGCGAAGATAAGCTCCGCGCCGACGCTGTGGGCTTACAAAACCGTTCGGCCTATGGTCGTCATGCAGCTTGGGCCGCAGCACGCGCAAAAGCTCTCCAACAAGGTCTCCCTCCGCCAGAGGAACCGTTCCGTCGACCTGCACCTACCGCTCTCTTCTCCCCCTCGTCCGTCTTGGTGGACC
The DNA here is from genome assembly GCA_003971905.1 of Moniliella sp. 'wahieum'. Classification (NCBI taxonomy): domain Eukaryota; kingdom Fungi; phylum Basidiomycota; class Moniliellomycetes; order Moniliellales; family Moniliellaceae; genus Moniliella; species Moniliella sp. 'wahieum'. Next base: position 697,925 of record RSEE01000011.1, read on the forward strand.
TTCTTTTTGCCTTGGTTCGTATCCGCTCGCAAGGACGGCCAAGCTCAAGCTCATGGCCCGGCACCACGGCCCCGCCCACCCAATCCTTTCCCACCCCTCAAGTCCGGTCGGCGCAATATGGTCGTGGCCGTCGTGGATGAGGGCACTACGTCTATCTTCCGGTTTGGACAGAGCGACTTTGTTGGTCATAAGTTGGCTGGGGTGTGAAGTGATCGATGCGAGTCGGAGTGGGAGTGGGAGTGGGAGTGGGATGGGGATCGGGTGGTGGATCGCGTAGTGGATCGCGTGTCCTTTCTCGCTTTTTTTGTCGTTTATCGTTTGGTGCACCAAGGAATGCAACTATGGAAGACGATGAGGATACGTAGCAAGGGTGTGGGGCGACACGTATATAGGTGTATCACGTAGACCGTGTTCCCGCTGTGGGGGAAAAGGTCTACTGAGGATACGTGAACAGGGCGAACGTGGAACGATGGCTTGGTGGACAGACGAGAAACGGGTAGAAATGGATAAAAATGGGAATGGAAATGGAAATGGAAATGGATCACAATACCCAGAACGAGAAAGCCAGATAGTACACAAAGTAAGAAAACTTGAGACTTGAGGACTTGAGACTTGAGGCTTGCAGCCTTACACTACACGTCGAAAAACTTGACGCGAAGCAACCATCTATCCACCAACATATCCAAAACGTATAGTTGTGGATACTTGATTGCAGTTCGCTGAACGCACCCCATCTACTCGACTCCCCCACACAGCGACCAACACAAATACAAATACAACCATCACAACCACACCTCGCACCCCGCACCTCGCACCTCGCACCTCGCACCTCCCCGCCCTTACGGGGGAGACAGCTCTGCCTAACCATCATACCAGCCCACCAAAAAGAGGCGTAGTATGCACCCCAGCCTCGACACGTGCTACTCCCTCCCCCAAATTCGCCATCCGTCACGCGTTATGAGTGAGGTCAACGCTCGTCCTTCAATGTTGGCCAATAAGGAGTTCACCTGCTGCCGACTGGTCGGGCTTGAGCTTGCAGTTGGACTGGGAGTTGGGCCTGTACTTGTGCTTGTGCTTGTGCTTGGGCTTGTGCTTGTGCTTGTGCTTGGGATTGCGGTTGGGCTGGCGGTAGGGATTGCGGTTGCTGCTGCTGTACCTGCTACCTGCCCCTGGAATGCGTAGAAGCGTGGTCAGTTGCGCTGCACCCAGAGATACTAGAAAGGAATCGTGCTCACCAAAGAATGGGTCAAGTAGGTGGAGGGGGTCGAGGGGGGCACATGGGTCAAATGGGTCGGGTAAGAAGTCCACCGATTAGTTGTAGTTGTAGTTGTAGTAGCTCGGGAATTTACACTTTGATGGGCACCGTTGGGCGAGGTAGGACGCATCCTTCCGGGCGCAACGGGTGAACCTGGAGGCACGGGAGGTGAGCCGTGGGAGGGGGGTAAGGTACGCGTACGCGTGCGCGTGCGCGTGTGCGTGGGAGTGCCCGTGTGTATGTGCGGGAGTATGTGTGCGACGAGAAGAGGGGTCGGTTATTGGTTCACGTACCGGTCCCATGTAGTTGGCGTACGTATTGGAACCAGTGATGTTTGCGGAGTTATTATTATTGGGTGGGGTGGTGCTCGTACCGCTTAGTCCTGTTGCTATGGGTACCGGTACCGGTTCGACCCGCCTTCGTTTTGGTTGGGAAGCAGGGCGGGCGGTGGTGTTGGTGTGGTAGTACGCCCTTGCTTCCGTGGCGTAGGGCTTGGTCATAGCTCGACTCGCGTTTGGTAGATGAGCTAACGTGCTGGTCCCACTGGGGACACGCGTAGACTGTTGTGGTGCGCTGGTCCGCTTGGCTTCGTCCTGCTTGGCTTGAGCTTGGAGCGCCAAGTTGTCAGGATCAGGATCTGGGTACTCGCTCGGGTCCACATGGACCGGCCAGCCGTTCGGCGGATTGGAAAACCGTTCGTCCTCGTCAACCCGTCGTAACTGTCCGTCTTGCAAGTCCCGTTTGTGGTAGTAGGAAATGACGTGCAACTTGCGTCCCGAGGTGGTGGTGATGGTGAACGATTGCTTGATCAAGCCATCGACTTTATATTCGTTCTGGGTAGGGCAGCCTACCGCCCCATTCCGACTGGGCAAAAGAGCAAACCAATAAACCTATAGGTCAGCGCACTGGTACCAACATGCGAAAAGTTAAAGGGGAGAAGAGGGTCCATCAGGGTGGAAGCTAAGGGGAGGGAGGAAGGACATACTGCTTGCGCACAAGAAGTTCACGGTACGTCAAGAACCCACCATTCACACGACTCGCAGACCAGACCCGTCCATCGGTCCAACGACGAATACCAGTCTCCGCCTCGTCCCAGGCAAACACGTTGCCTGAAAAACCAATGCCGCACGTTCCGATTCGAGCAGGCGACGTGGGATCCGACGTGGTGGATGGTTCGGCGTGCCCTTGGGAAGGTCACATGCAGCAAGCAACTTGATCGCCTCGCTGGTGGTACGAATTAGACCGACATACGTTGGTTGCTGGCGTAAATGCGATAGGTGGAAATGGAAATGGGCTTGTTCCGAGGTAAGAAGAGCTGTAGAGGCTTGGCCCGACCCGGACCCAGCCACGGATGCAGACACGGACACAGGCGGCGGCACAGTGGGAAACCGCAGCGCAGCTGACGCGTCATCGAGGGGGAGACAGGAGGTGGCTGAGTTGACTTGCGGAGTGCTGCTCAGCCGGGTGCGGTAGGGCGCAAGGGGCGCAAAGGACATCTCGGGCACACTGTACCCGCGGTCGCGCGGGGGGAAGGGGACGGGGTAGTAGCCGCCCGGGTGCGGGGCGGGGGTGAAAAGGGAGAGGCGGGCTCGGCCAACAAGGGGGGAGCCGTGTCGGGGGGCGGGCGGGCGACAAAGGGGTCGGACATGGGGCGGGGGCCGGCGGACGCAGTGAGGGATGGCAGCGAGTAGAGCTCGGGGTAGTAGGACGACGGACCGGCGGCGGCGGGGGGGTAGGCGTAGTTGCTGCCAGGGTAGGCGGGCGGGCGCATGGGCAGACACGACGAGGGTGCGGGGGCAGAGCGGAGAGGGTAGTAGCCGTCCATCTCGGCTGACGAGGGGGTGGGCGGAGGGATGGGCGTGGGTGTCGTCGGGCTGGTGCGGGAGGCTGGTGAGCGGGGCCGGGCGTAGGCGCGGGGGGCGGCGGAGGGGGGGCGTGCGTCGGGGGGGACGGATGCTGGGCAAGGACGAGGAGGAGAGGAGGGAGGGGAGTAGGCCATGCGGGGGGGGGGGGCGAACAGACGGGGGGGGGGGGGGGTAGAGATGCGGCGGCAAAAGACGGTGGTGTTTATAGTACTCGCAACACAGCCGAGCACACCCTGTCAGTCTCTGCGGTGAGGGGGCCAGTGCGGCGGTGCGGCGGCAGGACTTGGCCCTGGCAGGGCTCGGCATGGATCGGTGTTTATACGATAAAGCAGCGCGGGGGGTTGCGGGCGGCAGGGGGCCGCAGCGGGCTTGGACGACGGACAGCACAGTGGCAGCACGCCAGGTCTACGGCCCCAGGGTGCTCAACCCACATTGACGCGTCCTGGCGCCCCGCCTGCGGTTGGCCGTGGTGTGTGCGTTTGGTACGGACGAGACGCAGGGACGATGGATGATGGATGCTCGATGCTTCATACCTTCATTCTGCCGTGCGCTCCCCGATGCCACGCCTCCGACTCCGACTAGACCCCAGCCGCCCGTCCCTGGCCCAGGCCCAGGCACCGTGAGCTCAGATGGCGATGGGAGAGACCCCGTTACCCATTGCCCGTTGCTTTAACCGCGTTCGCGTTTTAAATTTTGCCATGTTGACATCCGTCCTAGGACCGCGCGGACCCTGAGTCACGTGAGTCAGCTTTCATTCCTTCCGAGCTCGCACCAGTCTTCTGGACGAGTCAGTCGCAGAAGCTTCTTAGTCCAATACGACGTTCAGTGCTCACATTCTGTGGTAGTAGCGAGAGCTTCTTAGTCCAATACGACGTTCAGTGCTCACATTCTGTGGTAGTAGCGAGGCCGACAGAGTTACATCCTTATCTGCTCATCCCTGAGCTGGCCAAAACTACACCCACAACCATGGGCGCCAACGCTAACACCGATCTCTCGGTCAGCGACACCACAATGGTGAACAAGCGCGATTACTGGACACCAACCGGTCGCGATCCGCCACCGATTGGCACCGACAACGAGGAACTCATGATGCTTTGCGCCGAAGCGCACCTGTGGTTCAAGAAGACGAACGACATCGATGTCGTTAAAGAGAAGATCAACAGAGCTATACACGACAGAGCCGAGTGGCTTGGATGGAAGGACGAACCTACGTCTATCACGACAAACTGGGTTCGACGGGCTACGAATTTTGTGGTGCAAAACATCCACCAAATGGAAACTCAACCCAACGCAACTTTGGGGGCACCTACAGGCGCAGCCTCGCGACCCGAGTACGACCTTACAGATCACTACCGAGTCTCCCACCAAGAATATCAAGTGGCCTGATCTGAACAAAGACCCGTCGCCTACAGCGCTTGGGAAGACGAATTTCTCTTCGCGATAACAGATGCCCACCCCCACGCAAGCGACGTCGTCCAGAATGGTCGCAGCTCCCGCTACTTCACCGAGGACCTCGACAGACGCTTGCACAACCTTCTTAGGGAAGCCATGCCGTCAACCCTCTTCCGGACGATCCGCACCCACCACGAAATATCATGCACCCAGGACACGCTGAACATGCTGCGTCAGCGGTATGGATATACGCCTACCGCAAACAGAGGGCCTCTACTCATCGCTACTTTTCGGCCCGACCAAGGAAACCGATCGGGTCGAGACTACCTCGACTACATGGAAGAGATCAGTGCAAGCCTGACGCGAGCGGGCATCCCACTTACGGAAGAGCAGGAACGCACTGGGATCCTACTCGGCTTACGCGACTGAGCATTCGCCCAGCGTGAAGAGCGCTCGAGTCTAGACAAGTTACGGCAGGCCGTGATGGACATACCAGCCGCCACGTATCCCGGTGGAGAAAGGAGAGAAACGGAGGCAAGCCGGTCAACGGAGGAACGCCTTGGACTCGACCCGACAGCGGGGGACGACCCACCAGCGGGGGAAAAAAAACTCCAGCGGGGGCAAAGCCGGCGACGACAACCTCGCGGACACAAAGACCAAGGGGCAAGACCGCACCGCACCAACCAACCCTGGCGCAGCGCGACGTCTAATAACCTGTTGTCCCTCCGCGCAACCCAGGCCGAGCCAACGCTCACGTCGCTCAGAGAGCGAGCTCTCCCGAGTCTGAGTGATTGACGTTGATGGGGCACAGCTGACTACTAGGAACTCGGGGGCGAAATGCGAATCATCCGGGCATTATATGACAGTGGGGCATTCCCATCCATTTGGAAAGACAAATCCGTCTTCAATCCATGACCCCTTGCGACGACGAGATAGAGGTTGCTAACGGGACACATGTAAAGGCGGAAGGACGAGGCACGGCCACAATCCGTATCCGATGCTTAGGAGGACACCAAATGGAGATAAAACTCCCAACAGCCTATACATGCCCCGTTTCAGCCGAAATCTCGTCAGTGTAGCACACCTGTCGAACACCGGAATCGCATCATACTTCGCCCCACACCAGAAGGGTATCTGGCTTGGTAACCAGGATCCACCCTACGAAAAGTAACCGGCAGTGACTATCAATTCACGATCTTACACAACCCGCGAACGCCACCCACACCCCTGCGGGCCATGGCGACCAAACGATCAAACCGGCCGACCCACCCTCAACCCCAAACTCCCTCGCAGCATCCCTGCCCTGGACCACGTCTCTAAAGCCCACAAACGCTGGAACCACGCAGCCATCGACCTCCTCCCCTGGCTTACACGATCGGAAACGCAGGCCTCCGCGTCACAGCCAAGCATATCCCTCTGTCGTTCAGAGTGGGATTGCCCAACATGCGCGGTGGCACTAGCGACAGCATCGCCCCATCCGAGCCGGGACCGCCTCCGATCCAAAAGACCTTTCGAGGTCCTCCACGTCGACGTAGTAGACCTCCCCCGGGTAACCGGCATGGGGCACGGATACGCCCTCGTCGCCGTTGATGACTTCACGCGGTACGTCTTCACCACAGCGATCCCGACAAAGGGCGCTGCAACGAAGGAACTGCGGAACCTCATATTGCGGGAGCAACGCTACGGCCCGGACAGACTGCTGCGGACTTTGCGCACGGACAACGCCCCCGAATTGACAAGCGCACTGCAACCTTTTCTGGACGAGCAAGGCATCACGTCAGAACGGACAATCCCGGGGCAGAGTGCTAGCAACGGTGTGGCTGAGCGTGCCATCCGAACATAACGACTCGTGCAAGGCAGTTGCTCTTGGGTACAGGTCTTCCGACGTCGGACTGGTGGGAACACAGCCTCCACGCTGCGTGCTTCACCCAAAACCAAATGCCACTCAAAACATCCGGGGAAGACAACAAATCGCGATTTGAGCGATACAAAGGCACGCATACTCGTTACCGATGCAACCCTTTGGCCGCGTTGCATACCTCCATCTGCCCGAGTCACGCCGCGAGCACAAGCTCAGCGCGCGGGCAGAGGAAGGATGCTGGTAGGATACCACCATCAGCGCGGATCAAAGGGATGGCTCTTCGCCACATACCAACCATCCTGGGTACCTTCACTACCGCTGGTCGAAACCGTACAAATGGGGCAACGCCATCTACCCCATCTCCCACCCCGACCACTTCCACACCCGACATCTCCAAATCACCTCAAATTAAAATCGACAGTGAAAAAGACGCTAACCCTACTCCGCCAGCCGCGGCAGCACCCATGCCCCGAACCGCCGCCACACCCCAGACACCCGCTCCCACCACCACCCCCCCTCCGCGCCGCTACCCCCTCCGCCAGCGCACCACCCGCACCTCCCTCGACCTGCACACACTCCCAATCGCTGACGACCCCACCGACACGACCTACCATGCTCGTGCTGCAGCCGCCACGCCCCACTGCGCCGCACCAGAGATCGGCATCGCCCGCCCCCTACCTGACACATCCGCCCCCCCGTTTGCCGACACAGTTCAACCTCCCGAATACGCCGCCATGACTGCTCTCAGCGCACCCATCCACCCGGACACGGTTCAGCTCACCAAGGATGGCGTACCCCTCGCTCCCAAGACGCTCAAGGGTCTCGAGACTCACCCCTCCTTTGCCATGGTCAAGCAGGCTATGGCCGACGAGGTGGCCACACTCGCGCGATACGGCACCTACGAGGCTACGTACCCACCACCGGGTGCACAAATCCTCATAGGACTATGGCGCATCACCACAAAGACGGACGCCGAGGGCCGGTTCCTGCGCCACCGCGCGCGCTTTGTCGCGGGCGGACACCAACAATCGGCCGAGACTTGGGGCCAGACGTTCGCACCATCGGTGCGCACACCTGCCATCCTGACCCTCGTCGTGCTGGCCGAGAAGTATAAGTTTGGCCTCTTCTCGGCGGACGTCAATGCAGCGTACCTGAACGCCCCCCTCGAAGAAGCAGTCTACATCCGCCCACCCCCCTACTTCCCCGAAGCGGGTGGTCGCGTGTGGCGTCTCAAGAAGAGTCTATACGGGCTACATCAGAGCGGAGCAAACTGGGCACGATACATCCGGAACCTGCTGCGTGACAAGCTCGGCTTCACGCAAAGCTTGACCGAGCCCTGCTTGTTCGTGCGCGCTGCACCACCGGGTGAGCAGATCCTCCTGGCGGTCCACACCGACGATCTGCTCCTCGCATGCAAGTCACACCAAAAGTACGAGGAGTTTATGGCCGAGATAAACACACACATTGATGTTCGTGGTAACGGTCCCCTTCACTACCACCTGGGATGCCAATACGATCGGATCGGTGGGGAGCTGTACCTGAGCCAACCAAAGTTCATCGAGGAAGTGGTGGCAAAGCACCACATCAAAGCCCCGTGGATCCGGACTCTCCCACATCCCGTACGGATGATACCGCCCCGTGCCGACCCTGAACCCCCATCCCTCCCAGCCTTGCGCAAGGCATATCAGGGGAAGATCGGATCGGGACTGTGGGCTGCACGAATGGGCCGGCCTGACTCCCTCTTCGCTATCACGGCCCTCAGCAGAGCCGCTGCCGACCCATCGCAGCAGCATCATCAAGCAGTCGATGACTTCCTTCGCTACCTGTACCATACTCGAGGAAAGGGCCTGAGGTTGACCCCAACATCAGATGCACCGGCCATTGCGCTGTATACAGATTCCGACTTGGCGGGAGATCCCATCCAGGCACGCTCCACATCTGGATGCCTACTGATGGTGTACGGTGTGCCGGTGTCGTGGCGATCCATTCTTCAGCCGAAGAGCGTTACCAGTACCGCCGCCGCCGAATATACGGCAGGATATGATGGACTGGTTGACGCCAACTATGTCAAGAACATCATGATCGAGCTTGGGGCCATCGGCGAGGGTACACCCATTCATTGGTATTGCGACAATAAGTCTGTCGTCGATCTCGCCCACAAATTTGGCAGCACCGGCAAGCTCCGAGAGCTGAAGATCCGGTACCACAATGTACGGCAACACGTGGACTCGGGCGAGGCCATACTTGTACACATCCCCGGCGAAAGGAACCCAGCGGACGTCCTCACCAAGCCTCTCGGCCGTCCCGCCCTGACAAGCCATCTTGCTCAACTCCGCGTCGAGGAGATGGATCCAGTCCACATGACTGGGCCCTCCGGTCAGCGGGGGTGTTGACATCCGTCCTAGGACCGCGCGGACCCTGAGTCACGTGAGTCAGCTTTCATTCCTTCCGAGCTCGCACCAGTCTTCTGGACGAGTCAGTCGCAGAAGCTTCTTAGTCCAATACGACGTTCAGTGCTCACATTCTGTGGTAGTAGCGAGGCCGACATGCCACAACCCCCGACCGGGGGTACTGCACCAGCGCTGTTGCGGCTGGGCCTTGCGCCTTGCGCCAGGACACTTACGCGCTAAGCGTAAAAACCGAGGTTACTTGCCCTTTGTCACATGTCACCGATCAGCGCTCACACGTCATGACATTTTAGTACTTAGCACCCGCACGTGCTCTCTCCTGCGCGCCGGCTGCCCTGACTATGACTGGACGCAGCTTTGAACTCTTGACGCGTGACGCGTGACGCTTGCCGCTGCGTTTAGAGCGTCCCAGGTCGGCAACCAGACAGTGCCCCCGCCTGTCCGTGCGTACATACCCCGCGTACCCAATCATAATCACCCTTTGGAATGCGCATCGATTCGATGGATCGATGCAGGATGGCCGAGGGATGCAGCATGGCGCCTCACCCGTCGATCGGCCCGATTGCATTCTCTCGCAGGTATAGTATTTTCGGTTGCCACACCAACCTCACATACCGTCGCCCTGTCACACACCAATACCTCTGCTACACGTACGCGGCGTTAAGCGATACGATACGTTTTTTTTTGCTTCCTCGTCCGCCTTACGCCTTCTCACCCCAGTCAGCTTATAGTACGCCTAGTCAGAGCTAGCAAGCCCTAATAAGCGCTAACGTTAACCGGACTAAGCGCCAAGCGCTAACCACTGATTAGCTTCCTCCCCGTCCAGCGGCAAGCATGCATGATGAGCTTGAGCAGTTGGCATTAAGCCCTGGTAGCCACAAGCGAGAGATACGCACTAGGCAGCCATAGATACCCTTGGCCTGGTGCAAAAAAGAGATAAAACAAATGGACGAACAGGAATTGAACCCCGGACCTCATGCATGCTAAGCAAGCGCTCTACCCCTGAGCTATCCGCCCTTGTATCGGCCAAATTGCCAGCTGAAATACACCTCCGCAACCCTTTGTGTGTATATTACAAGGACCTGCATCGTCTTGTACTTCATCGACTTTGTTGTCCAGCATTGAAGCCATTGGCTTTACCCCACAGTTTGATTTCCTGCCAATCGCAGTAGTCTGGATGGGCCTGCGGCGGAGGTTGAGTGCAGTGTTATTGGCCACGGGGGGGTTAGGTTGACATGTTGATATCAGCCCCTGTTATTGGCACCATGGCGTATCCCTTTTTGTGGCTACTAGGAAGGACTTTTAGCCAAGGATCTTTTGCTTCAACGGTGTGAGATCAACAGCAAATTGGTGCATGGTTGCAACCAAAGGCGGAAGCGGGAATGTTAACTGTCAACTCAGAGCCATCAGAGATGTCATGAAGAAGTGGGGGTGTGAGGATAGTAGAGAATGTACGGGGGAGTTGGGTTAATAGAGGACGGCTGAATTTCCTGGTCCTTTGTTTTGCTCACATAATGTCTTCTGCTCTTGCTTGCCCCCCCTCCCCCTTCGAATGATTTTTATTACTTCCGTCGACTTTTTGTCTTGACACTCTAGCTTCCCTCGCCTTATATCGCTCCAGACTGTGACAGCCTCCTCCGGCCACTTTGAGCACGGCATCTCCTTACCCTCTGCCTCGAGACAACGACGTGGACGCGCAGTGCCAGGCGCTTTTCCCAGCACACAGGACGAAGAGAGCCGGCGGAGGTCACTCTTCTCCCCCGCCCCGTCCACTTTTATATATACGCAAAAGTTCACCGTCGTGGGATTGGTAGCCACACCGTGCCTGCGTCGGCCTTTTCCTCCCGCCTCATCTAGTGTCCACTTCGGTGTTTGCTTCAGTTTTCTTTAAGTCTTCTCCCCTAGCGGGCGTGTAGCCTCCATGGTCCCCACTGCCGAAGCATACGGTGCCTACGCAGACTCTTATTCCAGCTTCTTGCCTGTCCCTTTCCTAGTGGGTCTGCTCTTGTGGCTCCAGAAACGAGGGAGGTCAAGGCGCCCGTCACGTCCCGTCCTAAACCTCTAGCCTTGACCAAACCACCCTCTCAACCGCGACCTTCCCCCCCGACCAAACCACCACCGGCACAGGCGTCCACATCCCGTCCCAAGGTTCATCCTCTTAAAACATGCCATTGCACTAGCATGATCGATCGCCTGCCGAGAGACACAAACTGAATGTGCAGCCTGCAATTAGTACACGGTTTGCATCCCCCCCCCCCCTCCGCGCGCGCATCTCTTGTATCTCTTTTCTTTTTTTTCACACGAACTGACTGCTACGGATGGACCACGGGCCGTGCGTACGAGTACACGGGCTCAGATGCGGGGCGGATGTACCCAGGTCCGCGCTGCGTCTGCTACGAGGTGGTTCGAGGTCAGTAGTGGAGCAGTTAGGCTAACTGGGTGGGTGGGAAGACTACCGGGCTGCGGGAACGCGGTATAGTAAGCTCGCTGTGGTCTGCCTGTACAGTGGCCCTCTCCCCCCCCCTGCATGGCAGTAGATCAGGGGCGCATGCATGGCTATCTCCCGTGGGCTTCGGACGATGGAAGGGTTCGTTTAGGCCTCAGAGCAGGTGGAAGGACAGAGGGGGAAGTGATAAGTATACCCAGTCTCAACGTTCAGCCTGAACTGTTGCGCCCAGAAGCGCCGCTCGACTGGGTGGAAGCCGCGGGCGGATTAGATAACGTTCCATGCACCCCCCCCTCTGCAATGCACATTTCAAATTGCAACGCCCAGCAGCCACGTTTCAAGGTTCAACGTTCAAGGTGCAATATTCAATTTCCAAAGTGGCCACAGCAGGCCACAGGCGCGCACGCCAGCAGCCGCTGCTCCACACTGCTGGGCCCGTCTTGCGTCTTGCCTACCACCCCTCCCGCTGCCCCTCCCCATCCTGCCACTTCATCATGGGCCAACAAGGATCTCAACTGCTCGACGAGATGGAGCACACGACCAACTGTATGTCTCCTCCTTATTCCGCTCCTCCCCTGCCCTCGTGGATAGGCGTGGTTGTGCTCTTTGTTCTGTTCTGTTCTGTTCTGTTCTGTTCTGTCTTGTCTTGTCTTGTCTTGTCTTGTCTTGTCTTGTCTTGTCCTGTTCCGACCCCTGACCTCTTGTCTGGCCTCCCGTGCCCCCCTCTCTAGTCTCCGGCCCGGAGATCCGCCGGCTGAAGAAACGCTTTATGAAGCTGGACACGAACGGTTCAGGATCCATTGAGAAGGAGGAGTTTCTCCAGATCCCTACTGTGGCCAACAACCCGCTCGCTCTCCGCCTCATTTCCATCTTTGACGAAAAGTTGGTCATCCCCCCTTGCTCTACCCCCAGCTCTGCTGCCTCCTCCTAGTCTCCTCTTGCATGGGTGGGAGCTGACTGCTGACTGTTGTTATTGTCTTTTTTCTCCTTCTTCTAGCGGCACGGGTACGGTCGATTTTAAGGAATTCGTCAAGGGTCTCAGCGCATTCAGCAACAATGGCAGCTCGGACGAGAAGCTGAAGTGTACGTCGAGTTCGGATGTGGATGTGGATGTGGATGTGGATGGGTTTTGGTGGTTTTGGTGGTGGTTGTGCGTGCGTGCGATGCATGGTGTTGCCGTTTCGCGTTCCGCATACGACCGGGGACCGATGAACTAACGATGAATCTGAATCTCCCACGCGTGTGCTGCTTGCACTTTGCCACGGCGTTCCAGTTGCCTTCAAGGTATACGACATGGACCGAGATGGCTACATCTCCAATGGCGAGCTCTTTCTCGTTCTCAAGATGATGGTCGGTAACAACCTCAAGGACCAGCAATTGCAACAGATCACCGATAAGACCATCATGGAGGCCGACAAGGATGGCGATGGTAAAATTGACTTTGAAGAGTTCAAGGCCATGGTGGCCAACACGGATGTACGTCCCCCCCCCCTCCTCTTCTCCTTTGGTTTCTCCCTTCCCCCCTTGTCTGGGTGCTCTGGGTGCTCTGAGGGTTCTGAGGGCTGCAAGGGCAAAGCGAGCTACCCTGTGTGACATGTGAGGCCAGGTGGACTGACAGTGTGGCCGGGCGCTGGTGCTTGGTTGTTCGTTTTGTACAGATCGCCAAGCAACTAACGTTGGAGGACCTATTTTGATCCATTCGATTCGGCCCCGCCTCAGGCCTCAGGGGACGCCGTGGCGTATCCCTTGCCTATTGCCTATTGCCTATCGCCTACCCACGCACCAATGCGTGTGGGTGCATGTGCGCCTGGCGCCTGGGTTGGGCTTGGACTAGGGGCGTCGAGAGCGCGCCGGTTCGTTGCCTGGCGCTAGGCTTAGGCTAGTTAGGCCTTAGGCCCCTTGGGCAGCATTGTACTACTTACCATCCCGCGTCCCTGGTGTGCTGTCAGTGCCAGGCCTCAGGTTCAGGTAGGGAGGAGGCGCTGTGGGTTGGGGTGGCTAGGTGCACCGGGTTATTCTGCAGCCCTAGCGGGACAGGCAGCAGTCAAGCTAGTCACTAGCTACTGGGTGGTGGGTCGGGTGCGGCGGAATGAGTAATGAACTCGGCTGCTGGTGCGGGCATGCGCCGGGGGCGGAACGGGTGGGCCGCGATCGTCCCATCCCCCGCACCAGCGCACAGCCCCGCGCTCCTCCCGCAGCCACGCACCGCGCCACTCGACGTGGCACCACCCGGCCCCCCCGGCGGAACCAGGGCGGAAGACGCCGCACGCCAGGGAGACTGGCGTCGTGCGGGCGGTCCCAGCGCGCGGGGGGGGGGGGCAGATACACTGCCCGTGTGCGGGTGCAGCGTGGTCGTTTTTTTTTTTTTTTTTTCGGTGGCAGCAGAGGTGGCGATGCGCCGCCAAGGTATATAAACCTTCTGCTTGGCGCCGCGGGGCAGGGCTTTGCTTTCTCCCCACCAGGTTCACTCCATCGTTCACCATGGGTAAGGAAAAGGTGAGTCTAGCGTCCAGCGTCCCCCTCTCGTCTCTATGGCCTACAAGTTTTTGCTCCGTGCTAACCTACCCCCTCTGGCCTCCAGCTTCACGTTAACGTCGTTGTCATTGGCCACGTCGACTCGGGCAAGTCGACCACGACGGGCCACTTGATCTACAAGTGCGGTGGTATCGACAAGCGTACCATTGAGAAGTTCGAGAAGGAGGCTGCTGAGCTCGGTAAGGGTTCGTTCAGTACGCCTGGGTGCTCGACAAGCTCAAGGCGGAGCGTGAGCGTGGTATCACCATCGACATTGCTCTGTGGAAGTTCGAGACGCCCAAGTACCAGGTCACTGTCATTGACGCCCCCGGCCACCGTGACTTCATCAAGAACATGATCACTGGTACCTCGCAGGCCGACTGCGCCATTCTCATCATTGCTGCCGGCACGGGTGAGTTTGAGGCTGGTATCTCCAAGGACGGCCAGACCCGTGAGCACGCCCGCTCGCTTTCACCCTCGGTGTGCGCCAGCTGATTGTTGCCGTCAACAAGATGGACGCTACCAAGTACTCGGAGGACCGTTTCAACGAGATTATCAAGGAGACTTCGACCTTCATCAAGAAGGTCGGCTTCAACCCCAAGTCGGTTCCCTTTGTGCCCATCTCGGGCTGGAACGGTGACAACATGATTGAGGCCACCACCAACATGCCCTGGTACAAGGGTTGGGAGAAGGAGACCAAGGCTGGCAAGGCCACGGGCAAGACCCTCCTTGACGCCATTGACGCCATTGACCCCCCCTCGCGCCCCACCGACAAGCCCCTGCGTCTCCCCCTGCAGGTGTACAAGATCGGCGGTATCGGCACTGTCCCCGTCGGCCGTGTCGAGACGGGTGTGATCAAGCCCGGCATGGTCGTTACCTTCGCTCCCGCCAACGTGACCACTGAAGTCAAGTCCGTCGAGATGCACCACGAGTCGCTCCCCGAGGGTCTCCCCGGTGACAACGTTGGTTTCAACGTCAAGAACGTCTCGGTCAAGGACATCCGCCGTGGTAACGTTGCTGGTGACTCGAAGAACGACCCCCCCATGGAGGCTGCCTCGTTCAACGCCCAGGTCATCATCATGAACCACCCTGGCCAGATCTCGAACGGCTACTCGCCCGTTCTTGACTGCCACACGGCCCACATTGCTTGCAAGTTCGACTCCATCCTTACCAAGATGGACCGTCGTTCGGGTAAGACCATTGAGGAGACCCCCAAGTTCATCAAGTCGGGTGACGCTGCCATGGTCAAGATGATCCCCACCAAGCCCATGTGCGTTGAGGCCTTCAACGAGTACCCCCCTCGGCCGTTTCGCCGTCCGTGACATGCGCCAGACCGTCGCGGTGGGTGTGATCAAGTCGGTTGAGAAGACCTCGGGCAAGGGTGGCAAGACCACCAAGGCCGCTGAGAAGGCCGGCAAGAAGAAAGCGATTGGTCCCGCTAGGCTTTCAGGCTTTCTTGAGCTCCTCCCCCCCCCTGCGTTGCGTTGCCCACTAGTTAAACTACGTGGTTTCGTTGTGCGTTGTGGTGGGCAGAGGTGCTCGAAATAAAAATTGAACCACACCACATCTTTCCCCTCTTCTCGCCCGAGAGCAAGCCTCGGAGTGTGCTTGTACCCCCTCTCCCCCTCTCCCTCTGGTCCCTTGGGTCTGTTGGCCCGGGCCGTTTATTGCATCTTTCATGCTGCATTTACCATTCACCTGTCTGATCTGAGATCTGACTTGATGTAGTCGTGTCTCCTGGGTACAGAGTAGGTTAAGCTACGCGCGTTTCATCAGCTGCCAACGATGTCCATATGTCCATGCCAAATCGCCCGTTGGTAGCTACATGTACGATCCAAGACGCATAGGTGTAAGTAGGAGTGCAGATGCCCAACGCTTTATCGGTTGGTACTACGAAGCTCGTGGCGATGGTTTGTCGGTGCCTGGGAAGTCGGGGGGACTTGGGACGCCGATACGGGCTGGGACGAAGTGGGGGTTGGGGTAGGTGTGGTAGAAGGAGGTGCTTGCGCTTGCAAATTGCGAAACCGAATCGCGTTGCGATGCGATTCAGCTACCACCAACGCTTCTTCCACCCATGATCCACGGAACGTTTCTGCCCGCCGCACTTCTTCGCTCCCCACGGCTGTCACTGTGCCCTTGCCCCCCAACAAGGGTTGGCCCGCAGCTGTCGCCAACTCTTTCGCATGCTCCGAAATCCACGAATGGATGTGCTGCCTTGGTTGGCGCGCAAAGCTGGTGAAAAAGTCTCGTACTGCCGCGTGGTTGCGTACCGCCGTCGCTGCTTCGGCAATCTGCCCATTCAATCCATGTTCAACGTTTAACGGTCAGGACCGAACACCAACACGTACGCAACCAGGTCGAAAGAAAGCAGAAAACACAGCAGATCAATCAATCATAGCAATGGTTAGCCAGTTTCAAGATGGTCTTCGCTGTACCGCGCACCCATGCACCAAAGAGCCAAATACGTACCCGTTCCTCCAGATCCGCCACCTCGCTCGGCACACTGGCTTGGGCATCGAATCGGGTCAAGATCTCGTGGCCACGCAGTTTGTGACCAAAGTCGTCCAGGTCCACATCAATGTCGTACGCATACTCAGACTTGTGCTCGGCTTGGTCGGTGCGGATCCAGTACTCGATCCGGACCGGTTCTGCCGGCAAGAGGAACCGGTTGATCATCTCGGGCAAATGATGGTAGTGGACCGTAGGCGTTTGAAACAGTTCTTGCAGAGCCGGATTGCATAGGATCCGTTGTCGGTCGTTCGGATCAAGTAGGTCCTTGGTCCGCACGTACGTCCACAGCGCCGCCACTACCTCGCCCCGCGTGCCCGTGCTCAGGTCTAGCAACGTACACAGCGGCGCAGATACACGGAACTGTTCCGGATTGCACGCAGGGTACAACAAGATGGTCGCCTTGACGGTCCGATGACCTAGGCGCTTAATCTCCAGCCCATCCAGCGGTCCAGGGGTGGACGTCAATTGGCCCGGCTCCAACCCGCTCGTCGCACCCGCTTGCGCAGAAGGCCCTCCATGCGCACCGGTATTCTGCCCGAGCGGAACAGGGATCGGCGTAGGCTGCTCCCACTCGGCAAGAGGTACATCCACAGCCGGCTTGCCGCCTTCGTACTCAAACCACAAGCACTCGACGAATCAAATTGGAGAACTTGTAGGCGCCAATGCGCGCGGCCGTCCCGCGTGCACCTTCGGCTTGGTTCGACCGCGAACGTACAGTCGGATCCAGCAGACGACCTTCGATGCGTAAGGTCCAGCTGGCGGGGGGGGACGTGTGCGTGTGCGTATTCGTGTGCGTGGCGGGCAGGTCGGGGCGGGGCGAGGACGCGGACGCGGACGCGGACGACGACGGCACTTGGTGCGCACACGTGTGGGAGAGAAACACACGTACTTTACGACGCGACTTGGGCGCCGGCTGGAGCGCCTGTAGCAACTGCGCACGCCGTTGCGCAACAGCCCAGTCCAGCTGCCGTTCCATCTGGCGCAGGTGGGTGTAGAGCGCTCTCGGGTACCGAGGCGCGCAGGTGCGGCGCCGCTGCGCGGTCAGTAGGTCGGCCTCGCTTGGTGAGCCGCACGCCTGTGGCTAGCAGCTCGTCGAGCGCCACGCGCTTGCGCATGCTGCGCTCCCACCCGCGCTCGGCCTCGGGCTCACACGTCTGCTGCTCAGGCGACGTAGACGCAGACGCAGACGCAGACGCAGACGCAGACGCAGACATGGCCACGGCGTCCTTGGGTGCTTCGCACTTAGCCGTCCTGGGCCAGCCGGCTGCGGTTCGCTTAGCTCCAACCGGCCCCGTCTGGCTCTTCACGTCGACACGCCCGCAGCACGGCGGAATGCACATTCCCCGCGCCCGCATTCCGCCCCGCTTGCTGCCCCCGGAAATTTGCCATGGGTACTCAACTGAGTGTGCTGAGTCCTGAGTGGTGGACATTGAACGTTTACAAAGTGGGGCTGCTCGCTGCGCCTTCGACTGCCACTGGGCCTGGGCCTGTGCCCTGCCGCCCCCACCGCCCGGTTCTCCAGAGCACGAAACACGGCGCGTCTATATTCATTCCTCCGTCCTCCATCCTCGCGTCCCGCGCTGGACAGTCGACTTCATGCGTACACAAATTCACATTGTTCCCTCCTTGCACCATCTCCCCTTCGCTCCCTCACATCATGGTCGACGGGGAGCGTGACCCGCTGCTCGCCATCCACCCTCAGGCCTGAGGCCTGACGGCCACGCTCCCGTCCCGTCCCTCTGGGCGCGGGTCAAGCGCTGCACAGCCACCACCTTGGCCCCACTAGCTTACCCCGCATCATGCATCAGCTCCGGCCGCTCGAAAAGGTCCTGCTCATCTCATCCTCGCTCTCGCCTTCTTTCTCTTCCTCTTGTCCTCCGTATTTATGGCTCTCTTTGTTGGCGTGTCCAACCGCCTCTTCCACCTCCCGTCTCTGCCCGGGCCACCTTCCCCTTCGCCCACCCGCCAGACGACCCTGACCCGTGGCAGCCGCACCCGCCGCCTCCTGTCGAGCACGTGTGCACCACCCGGCTGCTTGCGTTCTGGCTGTGAGCGACTTGCTCCACCGGCATGGACCAGCCATCCCGGACGATGCTGGTCTGGTTGGCGCGGGAAGTGGGTCGCGGCGCACAATGCCCGAGGTGGTACGTAAGATACTTGCAAGACGCCCCGACTTCCGTCCCGTCTAAACTTACCTGGGACGATCTGGGACGATCAGGCGTTCGTCAAGCTCCGCACCTACTAGTACGACGCGTGCATGGACACGTCTATTCAGGATATTAAGGCCGACGCTCTGCTTCTGGACCTAGTGGCTAATGTCACTCCGGCTTTGCTAAGGGCGAGGGCAAGGGAAGGGGAAGGGGAAGGGGAAGGGAAAGGGCAAGGGCAAGGGTACGGGCAAGGGAATGGAAAGGGCACGGGGAATGCCAAGGGCAAGAAGGACATGGAACCGCGTTCGTCGGTGGATCAGCTTGCTATGGTTGATGCGGCCGCGGGCTAGCCCCAATCATCCCGCTTTGGGCGATCCGGGGGTTCTCCCGCCTGCTCCGGGCGGACCGCAGTCGCGTCAAGCCCGTCTGACTCGGACTTTGGCGTGGCTCCATTCGCGTGGCGTGCCCGCGCTGTTTGAATAGACGGTGGATGGGGACTCGGGGTACAACCCGCAGCTGGGCACTCTGACCTTGACTGCTTCGGGGTTTGGCTTGCCTGACGTGAGTTACTACGAGCACGAGGAAGACCGCGTGTTTTACCTCGATGTGGTCCGCGACACGTTCCAGGTGTTGGCGTACGATGGACCGAACAAGGTGGCTGAATCGGTGGTGGGGTTCGAACAGGATTTGACTGCCTTGTCGGACGAGAAGGGCGAAGTGGACCCTTGCGCTCTACAACCCCGTCAACCTATCCACCTTCTTGGTCGCGCTCAAATCCATCGAATGGACTGGGTACTTTAGTACGCTCACAACCCGCCTCCTCGGGTCGTCATATCCTTACCTATTCCAAGTGGCCTCACAAGCTGGACGACTTGTTGTCGCGCACGTCAGACGAGGTGGTGAAGTCATATTTGATGGGTACCCGGACAAGTATTCCGACACGGACGATGCCCAGGCACTGGTTGGGTTTTATGCCGACCTGCTCGTTTTGCCCGACGACTTTTTCGGCAACGCGCTGCGTTCGGCCATGCGCTTGCAGTTGCGCCAGTGGCTGTACAATGATTAATGACCGTGCGCTCAACCCCAACCGGTGGGACATGTTCCCAGCCGAGGTCAATGCGTACTACAATCCGACCGGCAACGAAATCGTGTTCCCGGCAGGCCTGTTGCAGCCACCGTACTTTGATGCCAGCTGGCCCGATTACATGAACTACGGTGCGTTTGGCCAGACTGCCGGACACGAACTGTCACTGTCCCATGCGTTTGACCCGCAGGGACACCTGTACGACAAGTATGACTACTTGCGCGACTGGTGGACCAACACCATCACCGCCGAGTTTACCTGGCGGGAAGCGTGCATCCTCTCCCAGTACAGTAACTATATACCGTCGACGATGGCAAGGGCCAATGGTTGTCGTTGCATGCCGCCGCGTCAATTGGGGACGACGTGGCGGAAGGAGGCGGGTTGGAACAGGCGTTCCGTGCGTGGAACGCGTCGTTTAGTCCCAACACACCGGCATCGCGCGCGTCCAACGTCCGCCTCCCGGGCCACGGCACGTTTACCCGCCAACAAACTCTTCTTCATCTCGTTTGGCCGTGCGTGGGGGCGCGCAACATTCGCTCGATGGAACAGATCAAGCGCCTCCGCACCGACGAACATTCGCCCACCATGTACCGCGTCGTGGGTGCACCCCGAGGAGCGGTGTGCGGTCTGGTAGCGTGAATGGATGGATGGATGGACAGTAGGGGAACAGAGGAGGTAGCAGCAACCCTAGCAGACGCGCAGGCAGGAGTGCAACCTAGTGCGGGGCGCGTGGCGAAAAGGCCATGGGTGGCCCGAGGCAGAGGCCGCGAGGGAAGCAGCAGAACCCGCCGCCAGCAGCACCCACCTCCGCCGAGCATCGCACCCCCCGCCCGCATTCACCCCACCCTGCCCGCCGTGCTGCCCACCGCCCGCGCGCCCTGGCCCTCTGGCTCCCTGCCATGCCCCCCGCCACGGACTGCGCCCCGCCGCCCCCCGCGCGCGGCCGTGCGCGAGACCCACACCCTCGCCCTCCACACCCACCCCTCCGGCCGCCGCATGGTCAACCAGTACCTCGTCCTCTCCGCTCGCCGCGGCGTGCACGGACGCGTCCAGGGCCACCGACACCTCCACCGACCAGCCCGTGGCCATCAAGATCGTTGACCGCGCCACGCGTCCGCGCTTACGCTCCGCCCTCGCCCCTCCCCCCGCACCCCACGCCCCTCCCATTCCACGCTGCGCCGCAACCGACGACAAGGTCCTCCGTGAGATTGCCATCCTCAAGCAATGCGCCAGCGACCACATTGTCCGTCTGCTCGAGGTCATTGATGACCCCTCAGTAAAAAGATCTTCCTCGGTACGCCTCCTCCCGGCTGCTCCTTCTTCTTGTCCTGCCTCCCCCTCTCACCCGCCTGCGCGCGCGCCCTCTGCGCTGCGCGTCGGTCTGCCCGTTAAGAATCGCTGGCTGACCTTTCCTGCCGCCGCCCAAAGTGCTCGAGTACATGTCCGGAGGCGAGGTGCAGTGGAGAGACACGCACGCTCGCCCGCTCCTCTCGGTCGACACGGTCCGCAACATTACTCGCGACGTGGTGTGTGGCCTGCAGTACCTCCACTACAATGGTATTATCCACCGCGACATTAAGCCCAATCTGCTTTGGAACCAAACCCATACCCACGTCAAGATCTCCGACTTTGGCGTCAGCCACTTTAGCTTGCCGCTCTTTCGCCGCGGGCGCGGCCAGGCACTCGAGTACCTCGAAGGCGAAGAGGCTCCTCTCGATGCCCAGTCTCGCCCCCTCTCGCCAACTGGTCGCGCCGAGGTAGAGACCGACGCCGAACTCGAAGCGCGCGACCAAACCGAGTTGGCTCACACCACTGGTAGCCCAGCGTTTTTTGCGCCGGAACTGTGCTTGTCGGGCGAACAACCACTGACGACGGCACAATGCCAACAGCTGGGCACGCCCCCGCCCGAAGGACAGCCTCCACCCCCCGTCCCACCCACCCATGGCGGTCGGGTTATCACTCAGGCAATTGATATCTGGGCCTTTGGCGTGACGATCTACTGTCTCTTGTTTGGCTCGTTGCCGTTCAATGCGCCCAGCGAGTTTGCTCTGTTTTCGGTAATCCCTTGGTCGGACTATGCCTTGCCGCGCACGATGGGCTCGGACCAGGTCCTGGTCGGTCCGCGACCCCGATGGGACACGGGTCGGTTGCAGGCAACAGTGCACGACCAGGAGATGAGTTCCTCCATCAGCCGATTCTTTCAAGCTGACGGCGCTCGGTCCATGATCCTCCCTTCAGCTTCGTCTACATTCCCTTTGGATTCGCACCTGGCCGAGCCCGATGTAGCGCTGGACCAACTGGACCCGGACGCGACTGCGCTCCGTGCGCGTTGGATGGCACTCTGGAGAAAGATCCGGGGTCTCGCTCCGCCTTGGAGACGGTCAAGGCCAGCCCTTGGACTACGAAGGGCCTGTCCAACCCACAAGCCTGGCTTGATGCTACCGATCCCGAACTGGGGCCATACGTGCCTGTGTACTACACTGATGTACCTGATGCCACAGTGGCCAATCAGATCAAAAAGCCTCGCTCGGGTGGACTGATGGGCTTTAGCTTTGCCAAGCATCACACCGCTTTCGCTCATCCTTCTTCCGAGAATGCCCACGCCCCAGCACCCCTAGCAATGGGAACACGACGACGATCCGAGTCCCATACGGGGGGGAGCAACTTAGGCAACCGTGTACGCAACCAAGTGAGTCGCGTCCGAGCTCGGATCCATCGACGCGAATCCTTCTCAACCCCTTCCAATCATCCTTCTTCCACCTCCCGCCCCACCCCACGGTCTACCCCGCCACCAATCATCTCTCCAAACGGTCGGTGCCAACAGTGAGATGCGCCCCCCGCCCAGGAGAGACGATTGGTTTGCTTCGCTCCCGCTTACCACTCCTGCTTCGGAAGGCACGGGGACCCACGCGCGCCCTCTATTGCCCAGATCTTTTCCCACCCACGACCCATGTCGGCTCTCAGTGCTCCCCTCGACAGTGGCCATGGGGATCAGAGGATACGGGGGCGCGACTCGCAACCCCTCTCCGATACCAACCCAGCCGGTTCGGAAACAAGTACGCGCCAGCACCTCTTCGGCCGTCATCGGCCATGGCGCTGGACCGCCACCCTTCCATCCCTATCCCTGATCGTGACCTAGGCCCAGTCTCAGTCCCCGCCGTCCGTCCCAGTACAACGACGTGCAACGGTCCAACCTCATTTTCCCTCCCCTGCCGTGCCCGACTTGCTGGCCGACCCCCCTTCTACAAACCTTGCCACGCCCAGTACTGCCAGCGCAGCCGATACGCTCGCTACTACCGTCCTTACCACACCCCGAACAGCGAAGGAGCGGCACCGCCTTTGCCCCCGAATACCAAACAGCGTCACTTCCCTTCGCTCCTTCCTAGTCGGCTTAGACTGCGACGCCAAAAAGTACTACCTCGCTTCGTTCGCGCATGTCCGCCGGCCATGCAGGCAGCGCTATTGACATCCCCCCGTTCCGCCTTCGAGCTACGGCCGGTCGAACAGTAGTGTAGCGTCCACGTCGCATGGCGATGGTCCCCCCCTTTCCACCGCTCGTCCCGAAAAAGTGTAGCGACTGGCCATGGCTCCCACCCGAGCGCCGGCAGTATTGCAAGTTCTTCCGCCGGATTGCCTTCGATCCATGATATGCCCCGCTACCCCCGCATTCAGGACAATGCGGACGAAACGGGTGCGGGTGTCCTGGATGGTACGACGGGCGGAAGGTGCGAGTCTTCCCCCGCACCCTCGTTGACTGCCGCCGCCCAGATCCTCTCCCGTTCCTATACGCCCACCCTCGCCCGCACCACAAGTGGGACTACACCTCAGGGACAGGGGGAACCGGACCGTGCTGGTTCGCCTACTACGTCAGTACGTTCACGCTTGCAGCGCTTCTCCTTCCATCGACGACCACGCTCCCGCGCCAATACTGCCACCTCCCTTCGCCCCCCCCCGACTACTTCCTCCGTGTCCCACAACCCACCGTACCCGACGTACTAGGTCAGGGGGCACCGCCGATCGAGCTGGCCCGGTCAGTAGCTAGTTCCAATACGTGCCCACAACCAGTAGCCAGCACAGCGCGCAAATGATTCCCACCTCTAGTGGCGCATCTTATCGCCGACCCATCTCGAGCGGCGCTTCGCACCGCGGTGCAGGTCTGCGCACCTCTGTTTCGGGCCAACAGTTGTTCTTGTCTTCTACTCCGGGCGGAGAGTACGGAAGTGAGGGCGAGGTGAGGGAGGGAGAGGAGAGGATGAGGAGATGGATTTGTCGGATGACGAGTTGGATGCCGATTTGCATGCGGCGGCGCATACTGGGTTTTGGCACAACGATGGAAGTGGATGGAAATTTGTCGGTCCCGAAGGAGGAAAGAGTACTGGGCTGCCCCCGCCGCTGGCTGCGAGCCAAGCTGACCCCTTGCCCATCTCGCTCCGTTCGACCCGGGATTGCAAGCGGGAATTGACGGCACAGCCTTGGCACAAGAAGAGCTTGTTCATCGCCCACACCCACACCAACACCAACACCAAGATGATGACGACTTGATCCCGTCCAGCTCTAGCCCGTCCAACTCAGTCGAGGGCGGGTACAACTTGTACAAGCATGTGGACTGGAACCATGTGCGCTCCCGTACCCCACCTAGTGCTGCTGCAGCTATCGCCACCGCTTTGGCAGGGGGACAGGTAGGCCCCCAGGGACATTTGGCCCCCGTATTTCCCCCCCAGTCGTACGTTTCCCCTTCGCGCCCACGGAGGCCTGGGAGCCAGCTCACCGTCGCTTCGGACCGGCGGCACAGTGCCACGGCTCTGGAGGCACATCAAGTGCCCTTGCCAGAACCACAGGACGACTCTTTTGGTATTGGTACGACTTCTGGACTTTCCAACGAGCTTCCCTGGACGATGGCCGATTTTCAGATGCGGACGAGGAAACAGGTTCGCCTTGGCCTGCTCTTTCTGACGAATTCCCTTTACCACCCACTTCGCCTGCCGTTTCCACCCCTATCTTTTCCCCTCCCGCTCCGTCCGCAGGCTCCACCGGCCCCCGCTCCACACGCCCATTCGACCCTCGCTCAATCCACATACCCTGCCTACCCACACCCACACCCGGACCAGGAACCTAGTTTGTCCCCGGCCTATGTCAGCGCGTTTGTCCAAGCGCGCAAAGACTCGTTGCCCTACCACCCCTCCCCGCCCCGATCTGCATCGGCGTCTGCATCGGCGTCGGCGTCCGAGGAGGACACAACGGTTCACCTCAGCGCATTGGCATCGACACAGTCATGGCTCGCGTCTCCAGCACCCGGAAATGCTCATGACCGACTCAGCTGCTTCGTCGATCTACGGGCGGTTTGATTCGGCCGATCCGCCCCCGCGCGCTTCTACCCCCCGCGGGTAGCTCTTCCCTCGTTCTCCCTTGTTCTCTCTTGTTCTCCCTCGTTTCCTCTCGTTCTCCTCGTTCTCCTCGTCCCTCGTTCTCCCTCGTTCTCCCTCGTTCCTCGTTCTACCTCGTTCTACTCCTCCTTCGCTCCGGCGGCTCCCCTATTTTGCTCGCGGGGGTGTGAACTAGTTTCTTTTTCCTATATCTGCCCGCGCTTACTCCGTTGGCCTTTGACATGAGACATGGATGACATTTGCTGCATTGGTCGCGGTACCTTCGGTAGAGAACTGAAACGCTACTTAACGCTATAGCGTCGGCGTCCACTTCGACCCGGCCCGCGTGCCAGTTGGGCCTCGAACGCAACAGCCTCCTTGAGCGCAGTGCGGGGTAAACCTTCTTCTCCTCTGCCAAGGGCTGGAGAGGTTGACGCGGCGCGCCCAAGTCAATCCCCCACACATGGCTGGTGGCCCATTTGGTGCCTGGGATGCCTGTTTTAGCACACGCCCAATCCGCCTCGGCGACAAGAGCTTGGAGGCGCTGTGCTTCGGCAAGCGCCGCGCTATCCCCCGCCGCAGCTTGGGCGGATAAGGTACAGAGTTTGGCAAGGGTGAAAGGCAAGACGTTGCCCGTTCCCGCGATCACTCCGTCCATCCCCACCACGTAGCCGGGAAGGACAATGTCGGCAAAGCCAGGCCAGACGTGGAATGGTGCACCGCGCTTTTTTAGCGCCGTCACAACTCGCTGTCCTTTGCCCACTTGGCCACAGGTAAGCTGTAGAATACCAAAGCGCACCAAAACAAGTGTGGAAAAAGGAAGTCAGTAGATAGTCCAATGTTTTGCTTGCATCGCTTCGCTTCGCCTTTTGCACATAGCCACCGCTGGCTCCCAGCACCCAGGCACCCCGCCGCACCCGATCAGGAATGAGATAGCACGTACCTTGGCCCCGAGAATGTTCGGATGCTGAGCAATCTCAATCAATGCGTCGCTGTTCAAGTCAATCCCCGCCGATGCACCGGGGAAGTTGTAGACGAGCAGGGCAGCGGAGACGCATCCGCCACGGCCTTGTGGAACGTCACCAACGCCTGCGGATCCTGCAACATCGCACCGGCAAAATGCGGCGGGGTCAAGACCAATACCGCATCTGCCCCGTCTTTCGCAGCGTCTTGGCAAAACGAACTGGTCTCCTGCAACGACCCCCCCCCGTACCCACCACAATCGGGACTGACGCACCGACGCTCGCGCGCACCGTTTGCGTAATCAACGACCGCTCCGCACGACTTAGGTGCGCTGCTTCCCGTTCGTGCCTTGCAGCACAAGTCCGCACCCGGCTTGGGCAATGCGCGTGACGAGCTGCTTGAGCGCAGCAACGTCCACTTGCGCCTCGGCGTCAAAGGGCGTCAGGATGGGGACGTAGGCGCCGCCAGGAATGGGTTGCTTGGGTTGCTGGGAGGATGCCATGGGAGCAGAGATGTAAAATGGACCAGAGACTGGTGGGGGAAGAAGGAAGAGCGGGGTTGGGGATGTGGGAGAGGAAAGGCCAAGAAGAGACGCTCCCCGCTCTCCTTTTATGCGACCGACTGCGTCTGGTAGCGCAGGTACGATTCTCTTCTGCTGGACACACTTGCACGTATCAGTGCGCCGAGAGCGGCGGCGTGGGATGGATGAGCGGTGATTATGATTGCTGATTGGACGCAAAGGCTGGCCAGCGCCGCGCCGCGCCAGGCCCAGCCCCAACCACAATCAGCGCTGGGCCAGGCAAATCAATTACCCCGCGCCCCCGCCCACGCCACCCTCCCGTCCCCTTCCCGCCGCGGCGGTTTCGCCGGATCGCGGCTGGCAGCGGCGTTTCCGCGTTCGATTTCTTTATTTACCCCGAGCAGCCTTTTGCTCCATGGCCCGCCAAGGCCCCACGGGGCCATCAAACTCGTCAAAGCTCAGCCTGAGCGCTCAACCTAGCTCGAGTGGGCCCCAGTGCGTTTAGTGAGTCTGACTGAGGCTGGAGGCGTGAGATCGTCAGACCGGCAGTTCGGGTAGTATGTTGTGTGCGCTTGGCACACTCCTCTCATGGCAGATAAGTTATAGATAGCCCTCGCTCTCTCGAGACGATACCGTGCTGGCACAAAAAGGACAATCTCGGCGTTAGTGACGTTCAAGAAGCATCGTCTCTATCTTCTACATGGCAATAAGTCCGGCTCAGAATCGTGAGCTCGTGCCAAGTGCAATGAATGTGTTCATCACATTCAACGTTCACTGCGAACCAAGGCAGAAGTGGGTTCTTTCGGGGAGGCGGGAGATGCCCAGTGGATTCACTGTATGCGAATCGTCCCTGAACTAGAATGTGGGAAGTGAAAAATGGGCCAAGGGGGGCTAGATGCAAAGGGTGGTCGGAGAATGGGAAAGACGAGAGACGAAGCTCCAGACGCATTTTAGAGTAGGGTAAAATGGAACCGGAAAACAAGTGAAGCGCACGTAGATCATGCAGAGTTCACTGAGTGTAATGCGCAGGTGTTGCGCTACTTTTTAGTCGTCAAACGTCATCTTCTTGCCTGCCGCCGGTGCAGCTGCTCCAGACCGACGAGCCCACCCATTGTCACTCGCCTGGAACCCGCCACGACCACCGCCACCAAACCCTCCACGGCCACCGAACCCTCCGCGTCCACCGCCACGTCCCCCCACCACGACCACCAAACCCACCACGTCCGCCACCACGTCCGCCACCGCCAAAGCCACCCCGTCCACCACCGTTGCCTCCGTCGCGGTCGCGAGGCGGCGCATAGTCCAACCGAATGGCTCGGCCTTTGATCTCAGCCCCATTCAACGCGTTCAGAGCAGAGGTAGCCTCGTCGACAGAAGCAAACTCAACGTATGCAAATCCCTTGGGCTGGCCCGTGTTAATGTCGGTCGGCAAACGTACGCTCACCGACCCATTTCGCCAAACGCGGCCCGCAAATCGTTTCCTCTGCAGCGAAAGCCAAGCCACCGACAAACAAAGTGGGAGAAGGGTCGGAGGCGGGGCGCCGCTGGTCCCGCCGCCCCTCACGCGCTTGGTTTTGGTCGCATCCCGAGGCGCGCGGGGCGTAGCTAGCTCCAGCCGGATCGCACGACCGTCGACCTCGTGCCCTTGCAACGTCTCTACGGCCTTCTTGGCTTCGGATGCCGAGGCAAACTCAACAAATCCAAACCCTCGCGACCGTTGCGAGTCGCGATCCACTTGCACCCGAGCCGACTGCACCGTGCCACATCGGCAAAGATACTGGCAAGCCACTCGTCGTCGATGTTCCACGACAGTTGACCCACGTAGATGTTCTTCGGTTCCGCCTCTTGGTCAGGACTGGGATGGGCAGCAGGCGAATCGGTTTCGGTCAGTTTGACTGCTTTGCTACTGCTCTCATGTCGTCGGTGTCGTCTCAGCCTTGCGCTTGCGGTTCTTCAACTCAGACTCGTCCGAAGAAGAAGCCGACGTCGCGTCCGAATCCGAGTCGGAGCTGTCCGAAGGGACTCAGCGTTGGACGAGGGGGATGTTTGCCTTGGCCTGCTCCGACTTGGGAACAGCAGAGGCAGAGGTAGATGTAACGGCGTTCGTCTCTCGTCCGATCCGAGTCAGAATCGCGTCAGATTGGGCAAGTCCTTCTCTCCTTCTTGTCCTTCTGCTCTCCTTTTCGCTCTTCTTGCTCGCCTTGGCCGCGCCTTGAGCTTCTTTGGCAGCTTCTTTTCCGCCTTCTCGGCTCCTTGGCAGCGTTCTTCTCTGCCTTCCCTGCCTCCTTGGCAGCCTTCTTCTCTCCTTCTCTGCTCCTTGGCAGCTTTCTTCTCCGCCTTCTCCGCCTCTTGGCAGCTTTCTTCTCGACTTCCTTGGCAGCTTTCTTCTCAGCCTTCTTGGCAGCCTTCGCCTCCTCCTTCTGGTCGGCCTTGGCCTTTACCTCGGCGGAGTAACGTCCTTCTTGCCCATTTTCACGTATCAAACGGAAAGAGGGAGTGCAGCGCAAGATGGGGGTGATGGAACGAAGGCAGGAGTAGAAGGGGCTAGCGCTAGCGTACATGGCCTAACTCGGCTAAAAAAAAATCGAACAGCTGCGACACGAAAAATAAATTGAAATGTTGTCGTCTGCTCCCGCTCGCTGCGTAACCACGCGTCACGCGTCACGTGAGGCGCATGAAACGGACACCGCCAGCCCGCCAGGATTGGTCACGGGTCCGTGGTGTGGGATCGAAGCATGGCCTTGCGTTACTTCCGTCAGGGGTGTCAACGCCAGCCCGCCCAATCTTCATCGGTCATCTCAGTCGGCGGTCAATCGGCCTTTGGCTTCCACGCCCGAAACAGAGGCCCCACACCTCCCACCTCTCTGTCCATGCGGTACCAAAGCACACCATGCGTAGCCAGGACGAACCCACGATACACAAGCCGCTGTGGGATGGCAGCCACCTCTCCTCACCTCTATCTCCAGTCTCTTGGCTGAGTTGGACAGACAAGAACAGCTAGACATCGTACATCTGATGGACCAGACATCGAATTCGGTGGCAAGCATAGACACATACACCCGTTTCCCCCTTCTCCTTCCCCCTCCTCCCTCCATGCGCCGGCCAAAACGCATGTCAACACCTCTAAAGAACTTGGATCAGAGAAATCCTATTCCTTGGCGTACTTGGCAGTCCATTCGCGCGCCTCGGCAAGAGCCCTGGAAAGAAAGAAGAGAAACATTTAGTTAGCTTTAACTCGGAACGGTTTGTCCCAAGGCCCAACGCCCCCAATATCGAATTCCCAAGCGAACCGGATGCGCAAACCTACCCGGGCAGGTCGGACTTCCAATGCTCCGCCACATCGTTGGCCAGCGGGTCGTCCGGGTTGGGTGCAGAAAGAAGGGCTTGGATCGACAGAGGACAGTGCGAATCTGAAGCGCAGGAGACCACTTGTCCTTGAGGATGTCGAGACAGATGCGACCGAGCTTGTCTGGAAACACAAGGAGAAGAAGAGGTCAGGGTGGCGCTTCGAAAGGAATGGATGGCAAAGGAGCCGGTTTGTTAGACATACCAATGTTGGGGTGGTAGAGCTGAAGCAAATCAGAAAACAGAAAAGGCCGAGTTAGCGAGCTGCAACGCCGGGGCCAGATACGCATCAGGGCTCGAAGCCGGACCAGAAGGAGGTGAGACGTACGCGGGTCAAGAAGCGGACCTTGGAGGAGAAAGAGGATAGTCCTCCATCAGGAAGAGCTCCAACTTGAACTTGCCACCTGAGGTAGGTGCCGATGATGCAAACAAGTGTTAGGGTCGCCAAAGCATGAACGAGTAGAGCAAGTGGGAGAGGTGGAGGAGACAAAGGTGAAGGTGGGGCAAGGGAAGGGAGAGCGGCGTACCTTCAAACGGGCTGGACTCGGGGCCATCCATCACAACATCAAAGTACCGCACATTGTCCTCGTGCGGCGTGGCGACGATGCCGGGGACAGGGTCGGCGCTGAGGCGCTGGGTCTCCTTGATGATGCGTTTGGGCAACGACATGGGTCGTGCGGGGATGCGCAGGTGGGATGGGGGCGGCGGCAGGAGAGAGGGATGGATGGACAGAGGCGACGCTCTCTCTGGCCGAGCGGCTCAGGCTGAGCGCTCGGGCTGAGCGTCAGCGGCTGAGCGCTGAGCCGCTGAGCCTCGGAGGTTGAAGATTGAAATCGAGTAGGCCAGGGCGAACCCTAACACGCGTGAAAGGGCGACTGCGTGCTTTACATCCAGATCCACCTTGGGGTTTCGAGGCCATGATGCATGAGGGAGAAAGTGAGGGCAACGGCAACAAGAGTGGCCCCGTGCGGGAAGGGTGGCTTGCGCACTGCGCCCACGAGCCACCGCGTGCACACTGCCCGTATGCCTCTCGTCCCAACCAACACCAGCGTCTCTACGCGACCATTCAATGGCCTAACGGCTAACCTTGGCCCTCATGTGATACTCCCCAACACTCCGTCTTCTCCCCACCCTCTCTCTGTCATGGGCCGGCCCCGCCAGGGAGCTCGCCCAGGGTTTATGAGGTACAACCCTTTAGGAGACGGTAAGTCAACTCACGGTAATTTCGCGCTTGTGGTAGTTGGTGGATCCAAGCAGAGCTAGTATAGGGACGAGGGGAGGCCTTAATTTGGGTACGAAGCCGAGGCGGCTGCATGTGTTGCGAAGCTGCATATGCGCCGGCTTGGGCCGTAGTAACGTGTCTGAATCCTCCGCGGCAGGAGGCAGTGGCGGACAAACACCGTCAGAACTGAGACTGGGCAGGGACGGCTGTCGACGTGGCTAGATCGGAACCCACGTGAGGAGCTCGTACGGGGAATCGACGCGGTAGAAGGTATAGGCTCGCCGCGATTGGAAGGATGGAGCTGGAGAAGAGGAGGTGGGATCTAAAAAGAAAGGGGGCTGTCTGCACTGGATCAATTGGCTGGAAACGACAGGGGTCGGATAGGATAGGCGGGAAGAGTCGAGAACGGAAACAGAAGATGGCGAGAAGGCGTGAAAGCCAGCGATGGTGGACCGATGTGGAACCACTTTTGCAACATCTTGGGCTCAGAATTGTATCATAACTCGGTTGTCGACGACAGAATGGCCGAAGGAGCCAGCCTCCTTTCTCCAGCCGGCCGACACCTATGGCTATACGTTCTCCCCGGTAGGTATGCACGCGGCCTTGCTCTCCCTTATCGCCGGCGCCCTCGCCTACGGCATATGTTCTTCGGCAGTTTCGTGGCATTTTTCTTGTGGGCAGCACCCGCTCTGGTGCCCTGTCCGCCGTCTCAGGAAGTGGGCGATATAAACGAACAGGATACTCCCCACAAGGTAGCCTCGGCCTTGCGAGCCAACCCTTTTCCTCAAGCATCGGCTAGCGCACTCCATAAGCCCCCATCAAGAGTTGCTATTCAGTGATGCATCCCTCGTCCCGCTCTGCTCTTTCCTCCGGCTCGACTTGCTCGTCGCATGAACTACCTGGCCTCGGATCGAGGCGCAAAACCAAGAAACAACCCAAGTCTCGCTCGGGGGAAGAGCGGATCAAGGATCTGGCTCTCCCAGCAGCGATTGGGTTTTTAGGTATGGTAGTTTTGGATGTTGATATGATTGCCCTCCCGTCACACAGCAGCAACCGGTCCCGTTAGTCCTTCTTCTCTCTGGTCAATGAGAGACACTTTGTGGGGGTTATTTAGAGGTGTGAGCGATGAGCCCGCCTTCCGTTCTCGGCTTCATTCATTCTGCTTCAACCCGTTTGCCAGGAGTCGGCTACCTCCACTCCACTCCACACCATATCTTACTCCTTTGGCATCTCGGATTTCTGCCGGATCGATGCTATGGCGGTTGTCTCTTTCTCACGTTCATGACGAGGACCTGCATCTTCCTTCTGTGTGCTATAGGCCATTCATCACCACATACACCTCACATTGTTCTACCACACACACCGATCTCAGTCGCGAAATCAGCCTCGCGGGCTTCTCCCGAACGATTCTCGCCTTTGCACGTATCATCGTCATGAGAACACATGATGAGGGATACTGGTGTGTTTCTGCCCCTTCTCCCTGCAACACTGTTCTTTGCATCATGTGACGCCCTAGCCTTACGAATTCATATTACGCGCCTTACCACGTCCCCCCGCCCACCCCCTTCGACGGACATATATTTCCCTTCCTATATCTCTTCTGCTTCTTCTTGGGGATGTTCGCTCATCTCCAAGTCCCGCATCCTGTCATCGTTCCGGCCGGTATCACCCCTTCACCCACCTTCAATGGCAAGACATAGACTACATTTTCGTCGGAGACGGCACAGCCGGCCTTTTGTCCTTGCCTCACGTCTGACAGAAAATACTGGTCACACCGTCCTGGTCATTGAACCCGGAGCGAAAGGCGACACGAATATCACCACCCCCAACGCCCTATTCAACCCTAAGACCGTCACTTTTGGGCATCGACAAGGATTGGCAGTATCTCACCGACCCGCAGCTCGAGATGGACAAAAGACAAGTGTCCTAGCCCCGTGGCAAGATTCTCGGTGGATCAAGCGTGATCAACATTATGCTCTTTGTATCTCACTGGCTGTCAACATGATAAAGAGTAAATTCTTTGAGCCTGTGCCTCCGGGAAACACCTCTTTGTCGTCCGACCTACCGCGGGCAGTTGACTTCCTGATGGCTAATCCGACATCCCACGGGACCATGGGGCCTTTCCAGACGTCCTGGCACGGTGTGCATTAGTACGGGTAGGAAGGTGCATTTCTGTAAGCTGCCGAGAGTAGTGACCTGATGTTGACTGTGATCCTAGACCGGCTCCCAGTCGGTAGACCAGTTTCGCCTCTGTTCCATCGGCTTCCACGCTGGTGTCCCAACGTGTCACTGTATCCCTGTGCCCTGCACTATCTCCTGTGTGACACATTGGCCCTGTGCCTAGTCCGGCCTCCTATATAGATGCCTCTGTACCCAGACCCAACTCTGGCTCCAATCCATCACCTTCTCCTCATCCTTCTGCCCGACCGCTCCCTAGGCCAACACCTGATACTCAACCCAGATCCTTACTGTCATAGTTTGGCTGATCTCGCTCCCATTTCCAATTTCTTCGTCTCGAGCGTCTCGCTCCTTCCCTGTTCCTTCCACTTCGCACTATGTTCTCTGTGATCTGGCTTCTTCCCCACGAACGATTGCTACACCCCTTGGCCTAGTCCCAATTCTGGTTTCCCTCGCCTTAGCCCCGACTGTGACACTTACAGTGGCAACAAAACGAGATTCTCTCTGGATCTTTCCTTCATCCGTCAAAGTAGCGGGACCTGTTCCTTTTCTCGGGCTCTGCGTACCTGGCTGGATCCAAATGTGTTCCGACATAACTTGCATGTCCTGACGGACCACCGCATTTGCACACTGAAGTGATCAGGGCATCGTCTGCCTCGTTAATCGTGTACGCCGGGTCGAAGAGCGGAGAGTCAAATGGATCCGTGGAGTTGAATAAGACGCTGTCTTGAGCAAAGGTGTGTGGCAACGCACAGGTACTAGAAAATCTGAACCGTGGCATGTTTAATTCGAACCAATTATCTCTACTGAAGGCATATCCACCTCATATAAGTCTCAGCAACAATCAAATGTGACACCTTTCGGTACTCATCCTTCACGCTGGCTGGAGCGCCGTATGTCTGTGGACTCATTGTCCAATGCTGGAGCAGACCGTGTTGAGTACAGCTGTTGTGTTGGTGACGGTCTTGCTGAACGGAACTAAGAGAGGTCACTGCAGATGTCAAGAAACTATTCACTTTGGGGTCTTGATTCGTGCCTCTGGAAGTGGAGGGAAGCCATCCTTCAGCTTGTGGTGATATGGTATTACGCCTTCTCTATAAGTGATCTTGGAGGTGGTACCTAGCCACTGGGACGTCCGCGACTACAGAGATGTTGGGCTTGGAGAGTTGCGTAGGCTCGCCTACACCGCTCAGTTGTAGAAACTGGGGCGTACCAATGGATCCGGAAGAAAGGACTTGTACGCGCCACACGCACTGTTCTTTTCATCCTTTTTCTGGAACTGCAAACCGGTTGCGCGTGGAGGTGATGCGCCAACAAACAGAGCGCCTTCACAACCTGAAGACTGCCCGTCTCATTGCCGCCCACCCCCTCATGCATCTGTATGAGGGGGCGGAAACAGCACCGGGGGCTAATGTTAAACTACTAGTTGGAACAGAGTACCACACAACGGCTCCACTGGCAGCCAGCTAACTTCCCTTTGAAGAGTGGAGTGGTGGACCCGGTGCTGCGGGTATATATGGCACTTCCAGACTCCGCGGGGCAGATGCTTCCATCCTCCCTTTTGTCACCACACCCAGCACCTAGTTCCGGTGGTGTATGGACTTGCGGAAACTGCTGTTGAGATTATCCTCAGTGGCGAGTGACTATGCGAACATGCATCTAACTGTTAACGATGGTGCCAGTAGTACATCTATAGCACGCCTATGATTTACACGGTGCTGCAAGCCAGGCTGAGGATAAGTTCGGGTTGACCTTCTGGCTGAAATACTATATACACAAAAATATACCGAAGGTTCAAACAAATGAAGAAACTAGGTCGTGATATAGAATCTTCCCAGTGGGTCGACGATGTTCATGTCCACAACGACCGACATGACTAATATATTCTGTTGAGCAACCGGGTGGAGGCTCTCGTGCCTTGTTGACCAAGGTACCTTTCATTCCCACCTCAGGCTTAATAGGAGTTCCGCTTCGTTTTGTCTTTCCTCCAGCCCCGCGGTGATGACTGGCTTACTTGATGCCACAGGCGAATACAGACTGGCAAACCTCGTGGGACTTATGCGTTCCCTTCGCCTCCCTATCCCCGATTCCAAAACCCGCTCCCCAATCCAACCCATTCCAATCGTGACTAGCCAGAGCATCAATGTTACGGATCACTGTGGATGGGCTTGCTCGCTTAAACAACCCATCTACACACCGTTGCGCCTAAAGGAAGCATGCTTCTGTCAATCTGTGCGACCAAGATCGAGTCCCTTCTGAACGGCTGAGGAGATCCGTGCCTGAGCTTTGAGCCCTTACTGTTTTTATTCTACTCCAAATGGTCTTGAGTGCAAGCGAGCTCTAAGTTGAGCTGCCGGATCTGG
This sequence comes from Moniliella sp. 'wahieum', assembly GCA_003971905.1. Classification (NCBI taxonomy): domain Eukaryota; kingdom Fungi; phylum Basidiomycota; class Moniliellomycetes; order Moniliellales; family Moniliellaceae; genus Moniliella; species Moniliella sp. 'wahieum'. The sequence continues at coordinate 733,365 of RSEE01000011.1, forward strand.
ACATCCGTTTTCTCTCCCGAGCGTCTCGTTTTCGCGGTGAGATTCTCCCCTCATGCCTTTTACGTTCTTGCTGAGGGCGGAGAACTTTTGCTTATTACTTCGAGCCCTTTTCGTGTTTATGGCTGTTCCTGTTCCTCGGGAACCTTTTCTTTTGATGTGTGCTTCATTGAGAGCCACATTCTCCTTAATTGCTGTCTCTTTCCACGTTGTACGTTGCTTCCTTAAAGTTCCTGTCTACATAGCCTTTCCTCTGTGTTCTTCCCCCAGAGGTGGGTCATTTTGTAACAACATCTACTGTTACGAATCCATCTCCTGGACCCACCAGACAACCGCGTTACTCCCTACTAGCTCACCGTCAGTCCCATCAACCTGCGTCAGCGACCACATTTTCGTCCGGCCCTGAATCCCTCCGTCCAGTCATGCTTTGCCGTCGAACTCCCTCCAACTTACACAGTCTCCTCTGCACGGATCCTGCTGCCATCCCACCAGAATCGAGTTGTTCTGTGACAGAACCTGCCCGACCATGTCTTCGTCTGCGTCAACCTTCCCAATTGTACAGAGTTCTGAGTGTACAGGCACGCCAGTCTTGCTTGTTCCGGGCGCAGCATATGCAACCTTGCCTTGCTAACGGAGGCCCCAATTGAGTGGCCTTACCTCGTCTTTAGCTCCGTTCGGATCCGACAATAGCGTTCCAGCACCATAAACGGTCAATGGGCGCCTCCAAGAAAACAAAGTACCCCTTAACCGTGGGTTGGGCTCCAGTTCGGCTTCCGCCCATAGCCTCCTCCTCTACGGTTCCCTTTTGGAGCTCTTAGATTTCACCGACTGACATGGTATATCTGATTTAACTGATATCAAAAACCCAATTCAATGCGACTATAGTATCAAGGGTTTATACTACGCATTCATTTCATCAACTATGGCTATCCAGACATCTTTGGAATATATGGGGCTGCCGATCTCGCTGATTTCGCTGAATGTTTTGGTGTCCCCGTCTTTCGAGGAGGACCCCCTTGACTTCAGATGGATGGGTCGCGGCCGGGAACTTCGATGAATCTGCACTCTGTGATATCAGAATGAGGTCCGTGGTGATAATTGAGAGATTGAGCCATTTCGGCCCGTACAACTAGTAATGCTTGCATATTTGCACTTCTCTCTGGAACTTGCGGAACATTCAGTTGGTGCGACCATCTATAAGAGATAGCAATGTTGAGTTGGGCTCTGACGTAATTGTAGCCATGTTGCCCGTCTCGGCCTGCTGTATCTATGTTTGCTTTTGGGAACTCTGGAGAGGTCTACCACCGGCAAAGAACTACAGACTCAATCAGGTCAGATGATGCAGCTTTTCATCATCTCCGTCATTAGACTTCTTGTACCCCTTTTATGGTCGGTTTGGGACAAGACTTTTATTGCCCCCTGCTCGTTACGATCCGAATGATGTCAATACACAACAATATGTGGCACTAAGATGATTATACTTGGGCTTGCAGGTAACGGAAAAACTAAAACACAAACCATTGACTGCTTTACCTTTCAATGAACTCATTAGCAGTGCTTGGGTGACAGGCTGCATAGCTTGAAGTGAATATCTTGCAAATATTGCAAAAAAGGAAGTTGAAGGAACCCGCTATAGTCCAGATGAATTGCATGCTGCATTGGTGACATCAGGGAACATGCGACCACTGACACTGTCGCAGCGTTGCTCTTATTTGTCTTCATTTCGCCCTTCTGCTATTGGGAGCATAGCTCTTGGGAGCTAGACAATGAATACATCCATACGAAGTTTGCTGCACACTAGTTTCCCATTGTTAATGACCCTGCTAGGTTAGAAACTATAGCGTATGCCGGACAGGTTTTTGTAACCTTCATGTGGCAAACCCTACCTGGTTTGGGAAGGGCTCTCCCGCAATCCTCCAGTAGGTGTAAGCTGGTTCTCTCCCACTGCTCAAGTAGAGGCTGGTAGCAATGATGAAAAATGAACACAAAGTACTCGGTGTCTTTGCAAGATTTATAACACCGGTCTACCTCTACCTTTCTCTGTTGCGCTTGTGGCAACGGCTCTCTCTTCCCATGGCCCTTCGATTTTTGTCTGGTTTCCCTCCCAGACCTAATCCGTGTCATTGGTTGGGGCCATTGCCCCTGGCATATTTTTCGTCATTCATGTACGTCCTTGCTCGCCTCCTGCAGCCGACCTCCTCCTTGGTTGCTGCCAGATTAATCAATACGGGCAATATAGTTTCGTCTCAATCTCTTTCCCGCCATTCCTCTTCGTCTTCTAGCTCGCATCTACCCGTTGTTACCTCGCTAAACAAAAATGTAATTCACAGATCGAGGGCGGGGGAGGGGCGGCGGCGCACTCCAAGATAAAATGCACATACGATCGCAGCTGCCGTTTGCGATTACATTGGTTTTTCCGATTTAGACTACATTAGCCAAATCATAAAATCATGCCTTCAGTAATACTGGTGATGCCTAGGTCCCGTATGAGAATTAAATTGGAGCTAGGTATTGCTACTGGTCAATAAAATCGTAATCGTTACAATAACTAATTCGACCGCACTTTCCGACGCACATACCCAGCCTGCTATAGGGAATGCCTTTGAAGATGTCCCGGTATACATTAGAGGAAAGTCATCACCTAGTGGCAGGAATCAGATTATGAGAGCAACCCGGCGCTAACAGTACACCTGAGAGAGATGGCCAATACATCGTGCGGTTATTTGCGCAGCATGTGTGAGAAAACTCCTCCGCTCCATTTGGAAAGCCTCTTTGTCTTTTTATTCAGACAGTGCATTTCCGCGTCCCTTGGTACTTTTAATCCCTCGGATCACGCGATTTTCCAGTAAGGATTTGTATATGCTACAGGATTTGGTCAACACAGCGGTTTACTCGCCACGACGTGGCCACTCTAGGTCAACAATATATCCCTCCTGTCTTGACGGCCAGGACTTGCAGGTGTCGTCGACCCTTCTATACTGTTCATTATATTCTTCGATCAAAGCAGCTTCCTGGCTTGAAAACAATATGTTTCAGGGATATCTCTGTTATCTTATAGCCCCGGTTCCTCAACCTGGTTCTTTCTCAATCAATACCTGTTGGGTAAGTGAATGCGACTTGTTTACGGAACCAAAGGTCGTGGTTCGATAATACGCCAGATAAAAGAGATTAAGCGGCAACACAGGCAGAGGGGATGGAAAGGAACAGAGGGGGACGCAGAGTGACAGCCTAAGTCGCTCCATGAATAACTCTGATGGACCGATGTATGTACATCGGCCCATGAATGCGAACCAAAGTGTCAGCAAGTCTTCCATTTTTGAGGGCTATGTGCCAGAGCCACCTAATTGTTGAGTGCGATTTGGAAGTGCTCGGGAAACATAAGGGATCTTTTGTGCAGCTAATTGGGGGTGAAGGTGGTAAAATCATAACATTCACTGCATAGCTCCCACACGCGCTATGCTCTGATTCACGGGAAGGGAAAAATAAGAACATTGCTGCTGCAGTGCCACTAGTCGCATGTCACCAATGTAGCGCGCAATTCATCCACACAACAGGATCAACTGTGAAACAGCTTTTAGTTAGACAAGGCGTGGTGGCACGGATCTTCACGCTCGGGTTGCAAGGAAGAAGGAGTAGGAGAGAGTCGTCAGGCGGAAGGTGGAGCGAGCAATCACTATGCGTCCGCAGCCAGCTGGCCGCTGCTCCTAAACCGGCCTATACTCATCTGGCGCGTGCTAGTTGTTGGCACCAAACCTGTTGCCAAATCGGTGGAACGGCGTATTTTTGCAGTATTATTTTAAGAAAAGGATGTGTCAAGCCGTGCGCACACGGCAGGTAGTAGGCGTAAGCACATTTTGTGGTGGCCCACAGCAAATAACGCTTCGATCGATGGATGAAAGCTTTGGCTTTACCGGCGCTCGCACCAATCATCAACACTTAATAAGTTCTCCTGGGAGATTGTTTTGTCGGAGGAGATCTGCCCAGCGGTCTGCTACCGGTGAGGTCAGGGAGATGGTTGACTGAGGAATGAATTACTGGGGGCAGAAGCCTCGGAAGATCTGTTCCGGAATAAACCGGAGATGGAATGGGCTGAGCCGCAGGTGACGTCACACTCAACACGTTTACAACAAACACGGTCCTGTCAGCTATAATGGTACACTTCGCCAGCGATGACTGCCATCTGGATACGGGATGCATTGGATCCGAGATGGTCGGATCCAAGCTAACGCTCGCCTTCCCTGCACATGCTCAATAGAGCGTGCTCCGCAGTCCAAGCAAGTGTGATGATGGTTGGTTAAATTAGGTGCGATGACCCGAGGGGCCATGCGTCCGCGCGACAATAGTCGCCCCCCGCCCAAGTCCAAGTCGGATGGCCTAAATAAGGCCATCAAGCTTCCCATATCTCTGCGACGACTGTCGTCCCCGTTTCCGCTTCCAGTTTGCCTTTCCCGGTCGCGCCTGCGGCGACCAACTTTGACGTTGTGTCTTCCTTTCTGCACCCCCTTTTGTATCCGGTTCCCTTTTGATCTTGCCCGTACCCTTGGTTGATGGGGATCCTTTCCCCCATTCCATTCTCGTTTTCCTCTCGTCTTCCTCTCGTCTTCACCCTCGTCACCTTCTCCCTGTTTCCCGTTTTCCAGCCAATTGATCCAGTACAGGTAGAGGTAGGGCAGCCTCCTCTCTTCTTAGCACACGATTCCTCTTCCGACCTCGTTCTCCAGCACTCCATCAGTCCAGTCGCGCGAGCCCCCCTTCGGCCGCGTCGAAGCTCAACCACACCTGGCTCTCCTCAATCCCATCAGCCGTGTGTCTTCGGCTCACCGACAAGCAGGCTCAGATTGGTCTCCAATTCCGCACTTTGTGCCTTTTCATGCACCGCAGGTGTGAGTTGTAGTGTCATGTCTTCGCTTGAGCACTTCATGACTTGCACCCGCACCCAGTTCACAAGTTTGGTTCATTGCACGGGGCAGCGTGGGAGCTCATTCTCCAAAGCTTGTGTGCTCCATCCCCGACACACACCCATATCGACGAGCCAACTGTGGAGGAAGAGGATTGGACGAGACGTCGTACTAGGAAGGCGATGAGTACTGACCACAGGGTGTTGGGACCTGGCGCATTCGGAGGATCGGGAATGAAGGCGGACCACACGTTAGGGGCTCGGTAACACGGGAGGCGCTGTCTGCATACCGGAGGGTGATACACGAGACCACCGCCACACTTTTGGGATGCCGTGAGAAGGAGCTGTTTCGACTGCTGGAACAAGCAGAGAATGCGACGAAAACGCCAAGTACGGGGCCGCACCCAATAATCGTTTTTTCTCCTTGGTTTTGGCGAAGCTAGGACACTATGCCACCAATACAACGGGCAAGATGTTTGGGAACTGGAAGGAATTGACTAGTGAGTCTCAATGGGGATGGCTCACCGCTCGGATGTCTACCACGCGTTCATCCTTATCCACACGCGCTATACCTTGGGTTTGGAAATGGATGGGGCGTCAGAGGGTCTTGTGATTTGCAGGCGCACGGCTGCGGGGTTGGTATGGGATAAACCCAAGTTCCCGGAACAACTGGCTTAAAAGCACGGCCATAAACTGAATTGCTCTTGGCCATTATCCAAATCTCGCTATAATAGAAGTACTTGGCTTAACCTCATGTTTGTGCCAAGGTTATATATCCAAGCAATTCGCACTTGTTTAATCCTAAGTTCGATCAAATGCATTTTTTGGGTGGGTTAGGGTGTCCATTCTGGCCTGCGGCCACATCAACATTCGCCATCGCGGCCTTAAACGTTGCGCTTCAAACTTGATGCCCCTTCAGCAGCCAGGACCACACATCCACCATCTCTCCTGTGGCCACCTTCTCCTCCAAAGAAATGGGTTAGGTTAGGGGGTAGCAAGGTCATGACCAATGTAAGCATAAAACGTACCGCCAAATCGAGAATGCGACGACGCATGCTCGACCAAGTCGGCTTCAGGAACACCGTCAACAGAATTTGGACAAACTTTTTGTCACACGACCGATATGGGCCAGAAGTTGTCCCGGCTCAAAAGTGAACTCTTCCAGATCTTGAGGGGAACAAGCCGCTTGCGGACGGAAAACCAAGCTTACACGCGAGCCATTTGTGCCATTTCTGTCAGTGGCGATTTTTGTTCATGGAAAGAGAAAGTGTCAGTATAGTACAAAGTAATCCTGGGGTGCCCAGCTAGAGCTGATGGTCCTGACCTTTTTGTGCTCCAGCAAGCGTTCGAAATACTGGCGTGGGTTGGACATGGTAAAGCTCCTGGCCAGCGATTCCAGCTTCGCATTGTTTGACAAAAAGAGCAACCGAAGAGTCTTGATCTCGCATAGACTTTCCTCGCTGAGTGATGCATGTTGCCCTTGTAATGAGGGGATCGATAAAATGTGGATCCCATCCTCCGGCGAAAGGGCCAGATAAGAGTGGGAATGCCAGCAAATTCGTCCTGATTAACGAAAGTCTCTTCGTCAGCGTTCATTGTGCGGGGAACAAGGTGTCAGCGTCAATATCCAGCGCATCTTCGTCTGTTGTTCGTCGTCGTCGTCTGCGGGTTCAATTGACCCCGCGTAATCATTTCACGAACCAACACGGGAGTACGGAGGGGGAGGGACTACAAAGTAACTCTCGGTTCGTACTCCTTTTTCCCTCTCCTCCGTCGGAGTCGCGGCCGGAATCGCTGTTGATCCCACTGCTGCCACCAGTGGTTCTTCAGAGGACGGTTCGTCACCTTCGAAAGCAGTCTCCACCACGGGCTCCGGCTCAGGGTTGATACGTCGTGTGTCCCTCGGGCGGCGAGCGCCGTTGCTGGTCACTGGGGCGTCCTGACGGTGCGGGAGGGAGGCATTGTAGAGTGGCAGTACTGGCTCAAGAGAAAGATAATGGCGGGAAAGGTGGTGGGCGAGGGCATGCAGTTCGCCTAAAAGGGATGCAGCTGTGTGGTCGCTTCCCCACCAGGGGTCGGATTCCCAGGGTCGATCGAGCTGAGATTTGCGGAGCGTGAATTGACTGTACACCTCAAATTGAGGCCTGGGGCCGCTGTTTCAGCGATCATCCTGCATCACCCCAAAAACAGAAGCATAGTGCTGAGAGCATGCTGTGCTGCCCTGCGACGTGACGCGTGAGGCCGCTGACGCCCGTGCGGGGCAGAGTCGCTTGCGCGAAGCAAATATTGCCATGCAACTATGCAACATGTAGTGAGCTAGTGATCGGTGCAGAGAAATATAGGTAAACGGACAGACAGTTCATGTTGAGCCATCGGATGGCTCGTGCTTTGGCCAATGTCCCTTCAGCTCCTCCTCAGGCCTGGGAGTTCTGTTGCTTTCTCTCCTGTTTTTCCTTGTTCCGCAGCTTAGCCCCCGGTGGCAACTCGCTGCTTGCTGTTCCTCTGTAGGCGTTGCTGGTTGGCTTAGACCACACACCACCATTGCGATTGCATCACCCTCAAGGACCATCCGCACTCCAGGTCTCACCAGTTCAGCCCACTTCCAGAAAGAGACACCTGTTCACCTAGCTGAGGAACTCTCCTACAGGGACACCATCACCATCTCCCCTACAAAAAAATGTGCCAGTCGCATGCGATATCGCCAGAACCCGGAAATTGATCCAGAAAACGGAAACCATTGCCGTCACCAAACGTGACACCCTACTCATCAATGTTGCTGTCCAAAGATCCCCCCCGCTATGCTTGGGTTCCATCCACAGGCACGTCAAGACCCACCGGGCACGCAAGAGCCAAGACCCAACAGATGAGGACCAGCTTGATACCAGGTCATCACTATTGATGTCTTGTAGAGATTCTCCCGTTTCCAAAGTAGGGCGTGCACGTGTCGTAACACGGCAAATGGACACAACCCCACCTAGCCGCGACATTATCCACATCCTTTTGCGCAAAGAAGGAAACCAACACTGCTTGACTCCGGGTTTCGCCTTACTCCAATGGCAGGGAAACAAGATGGTGCAATTGCCTCGCCCCCCGGTGCGCCGAATCTGATCGCTCAATGCTTGGCTGAGATCAGGGCCAAACGAACGCTTGGTACTCCCTCCGCAAAGCATTTGGCGATTCAATGGTTGCTCGAGGCTAACCGCGCGTGCATTGCCTGACAGAGGATATGTTACTTCAAAAGCCATCGGCATCAACCAAATCTTGGTTGAATCGATACTATTCATCGGCACGTTGCGCATCTCAAGCATGTCCTGGTGGAGTACGCATTGAAAATCCCTCCAAAGGGCCACAGCAACCTCAATTTGCTCCGGGACAAGCGAGCACAGAGCAGCGCGAAGTCGACACACTAGCCCAGTGATAGCTCAACGCCGCCGGGCTGCTGTGGGTGCTGCCCCTTAAGCATACCGCCGGGAGGGCGCGAGACGGTATAGCCCATTACGCGGACCATTCGCCCGTCCACGCATCTGTTTGGATGCTACGAAGATGAAGAGTCTGGATAGGAATGCCGCATCAACTGTGAAGCAGGTGTATGAACCACCAGCGACGAAGACAAATCTCTGTTGGGTATATAGTCGAGCACTGGAACGCCAGTGGCGTTGATATATTAGTAGCCAGCATGCAACCTATAGTAATAGTGGAGGAGATGTATGCCTTGTTCGCCTTCTACCCTTTTGGTTTGTGCTTTCGCAGGGAGACCCTGTGATCCTACAGCTGCTCCTATCGCGGCTCGATAGCGTAGTGGTAATGCATCCCTGACCAATCGGCGATGTCATGGATTCGATTCCACTTCGAGCCTATCTTTCCTCACTATTTCCCCCGGGCTCTGCCTTCTCACTATGGATATTTCCAAGCGGATGCACTATACCGGCAAATAGATGAATGCTACGCTGATCTGGGAAACACTAAGGAAGTTATATATGCCCCATAGGAAAACAACGTGCTTTTGTTAGAGGGTACTGCTAGGGTTCTCCTGCGCGGCCCTCAAGGATCGGTGACCTCGCCTAGCCGAGCGGAAGCGTTCCGCTCGCAGGCCGCGCACGCCCTGCTCGCTCCATCTCCCTTCTCTCTCTCCTTTCTCCTTCCCTTCAGACGTTGCTTGAAGACTTGTGGCTCACCACTTTGCCTTCACGCCTTGTCTGAAGGTACGCCTCTGCTTCCTTTCTTGACCTGTTGCTCCTCACAATCAGACGTTGCTTGAAGACTTGTGGCTCACCACTTTGCCTTCACGCCTTGTCTGAAGGCTGCTTTGCAGCTGATCCATAGGATCGCGAGTGCTCTCAAGTCACACTCTAGCAGCTTTAAATCCTAAGAGCCAGAACATGGAAATTTCACAAGTCCGCAGCCGTGCGGTCCTCTCGTTTCCTAACCGGGTTTGGTACTAGCAAGCAACACAGGCTGGGTGAGCAGGCCGGTTTATAGGCGCAGCGTTTCGTTGTCCACGCCTTAAAAGGCCCTGTCAAGATATGATATGGTGTCAGTATATATAGTGGGATGCTCACTTGGCCTCCGCGATCTTGCCTTTCGGTTGGCGTCACATCACCCATGTGCTTACACTTACCGGCCCGAGTGAAACCGGGCGGTACAACATATAGAAATCATGTTTCTTCATAGTCGCAGCTGGCTTGAATCATGGGGGGAACCAGCCTGTCAGAATTATAATTACCTCAGGCGTCAGCCTGACGCCTGTAGGAGTCAAGTACGCCGTGCGCTCAGTATTCCGTCCATCGCCGGGGAAGAAAAACAGGGGGGTTGCGCCATGCCCAGAAGGCAATCGAGATATAATTGGCAACCGATAACCGACGATATTCGATAAGCGCTAATTAATAGAGAAGGCGCCCTGAGGCCTGAGGCACTGAGGCGCAAAGGACCCTATTCCGCTAACCGCTATAACTCTCCTAGGACTACGCCGAGTGCGTCCAAGTGCTGTGACATGTAAGAGTCCTATTTCGTTTCTGAGCCCCCTTCATGCATCATGGTGCATGATGCATGACGTAGCCTCTTGTTCCTGACTTTTAGACGCCCTATTCGCCGGCAGGCTGTGTCGACCGTCGATGCACATCTGCCCTGTGTTTGTAGTCCTCCCAGCCCCAAGCACGTCCGTCCAGGCACCTGCGCTCGCCCTCCCTCGGCTTCGACATCGGTTCCCAGCAATGCGCCCAGTGCCGGACACTGCACGACTGCGCTGCTGAGGGCCTCCTGTGCTCGGGTGGTGAGCATCTCGGTGCGTCCCGGCACTGCACGCCGAGACATCCGACTGCGGTAGTGCGCGCAGCCCCAACAGGCCCCAGCCAACCGGGACTCGGGCACTGTCACACCCTTTGTTGGTTCGCAAGATATGTACATACTGACGTCACACATCCAGCTCGTCTCCGCAGCAGCTACTCTTGTGAACCTTCCCGTTTGATGCCCGCATCGTAGTACCACCAGCCCTCCATCGATATATAATCGAACGTGCTTTGCCCCGCGAAGCCTCGCTCACAGCCACACTCCAATGCGCCTCGCTTTGTTCGTCATTTTCGCCTATATTGCCACGGGCGCTCTGGTTGGCGCCTTGCCCATGGGCAGGAGCAAACCAGCAAGCCCCAACCGCTCAAGCGTCTGACCATGCCCTTGTATCGCTCCTCTTCTAACGCTCACGCCAACGGCAAGCGCGGTCATCTAAGGGGCGAGTCTGTCGCCCGCTTCGAGGCCGAGGTCGCGCGCCTACAGGCCAAGTATCAGAAACGCAATGGTGCTCCTGCTACCGCTCGTGCCAACCAGGGAACTCCTGATCTCCTATCAAAGCGCCAGCGTACTGCGCTGACCGACACCGGACCCGACATCGCCTACTACGCTCCCGTGAGTTTTGGTACCCCTCCTCAGACTCTGAAAGTCGTGCTCGACACGGGAAGTTCCGATTTGTGGATTGTCAGCGACCAATGCGCCAGCGATTCGTGCGCCCCCTACCAAGTTTGTTACGGGCGATTCCACGACGCTGGAGTATTCAAACGAGCCTTGGGAGGATTCGTATGGCAAAGGCGACGCCCAGGGGACCCTTGTCTCGGATCGCGTTGAGTTGGCAGGATCGGTTGTCGATTCTCTTCCTTTGGTGTCGCATCCGACATGACTCAGAGTCCCTTCTTTCCACCCAATTCAGGTCTCATGGGCATGGGTCTTCCTGGATTGGGCACCATGGGCATTACTCCGTTCTGGATGGTGCTCGCCGAGTTGCACTCCATCACTCCGGCCTTTTCGTTTCAAATGGCACGCAACCCAACTGTTCAAAACGATACCGATGAGTCGCCGGGAGGCACTTTCACTTGGGCGAGATTGACGCCAGTCAGTATTCGGGCGATATTAACTGGATCAACACGGTGGAAAATGTTCATTGGGCTATCCCCCTGGACGCAATCACATTGGGTGAGAGTACTGCTCCTTTGCAGCAGTCGTGGGCGCTCATGGACTCAGGTAGGTTCATCCTCTTCTAACCTTGGGTGTCTGTGGCGCCGCCAGCTTTTTTCCAAGTACTGACCTTTTGTTTGTGTGTGGCTTTCTGTCAAAAGGAACAAGTTTGATCAGCGTGCCACCCGACGTGGCATTAGCGGTGTATAACGCTATCCCTGGGGCAGCCACTCTCCAGGGTGATGGTGGTTCATCGACTTCATCAGCCCAGAATTTCGTATTCCCTTGTGAAACCCAGGTGGAGCTGTCATTCACATTGGGTGGAACGGTATACCCTATCGATCCCGCTGATTTCAGCCACGGTCCGGCCGACGACGAGGGTACAATGTGCGTTGGTGCCATTTTGCCGGGCCAGATTTGGGTGATGACGCTCCCAATTTCATTCTGGGAGATACTTTTCTCAAGTCATACTTTACTGCTTTTCAAGTGGGCCCGCAAGGCCCTCAGTTGGGATTGCTGCGCTTAAAAACGGTACGGCGGCCCAGACCATGCCAGTGAATGCATCGTTCATCTCCAACACCCAGGTTGCCCAGTCCCTTTGGGATTTCACCACCGATGTCTTCGAAACGACCGAGCCAGTAACAGGCGCAGGGATCGATTGGGCCACCCCCCTCTTCTCAGCCCCTGTTGCATCTGGTACAGGGGGGGTGGCGACAGCGACTTACATGGGGCCCGACGGTGATGGCCCACTCACGGCTGCAGGTGGTGTCACGGTTACTGAGAGCGCTACGAGCTCTGCTGCTACCAGCGTTCCACAGCCACCGCCAGTTCTCACCCACTGAGTCGTTGACACGGTCAAGAAATCCAGCCTGGTATTGCGTGTGCCATGAATTGCATGAATGGTCTTGCTTACTCACTCGTTCGAGGTCTACTCACCGGGGGACTGCTCTCCTGAAAGTGCTAAGCTACATATGTTAATACACCTTGCTCCAACAAGCTCTCACAGTTCTATGCCGTTCAATCTATACTCAACTTTTGTGCTTCTCTTCTTTTGTCATTTTATTTGTTATTGACATTTGTTATTGACATATATGACTTTGCACCATAAATGGGTTTTGATCCCTTTAAGTGTGGCTATGCAAAGATGATTGCACTATACACAAAGAATACATTAATACATTCCGATAGACTTTGCTATATCTCTTTATATCGTCCCCATCGTAGTAATTATACATCAACGCGCTGTTTAGCAGGCACAAGGATATAACAGAGCATTGAGATACTTCAACCCCAAACGTTTCGATCGCAATTCGGTCCTGGGGATAGTGATGAGACTCCCATCTTCGGATGTCTGATGCAACTAGTCGTTCAGTTAGGATGAGGTGGGAATGTGCGTGGCATGATTATAAGCATGTTGGGTGTTAGGTATATATACTACGAGAAGAGACTACTAGCCAGTATCATTAACAGCAAACTTTGGGTTGGTGTGGCTACTAATAGCAGACAGTCTTTTGTGTTGCAGGCGCCTTTTACGACCCAGGGCCCTTCACCAGGCAACCAAGAACGAGATGGGGAAACGGACAATCGATAATTCATCCAGGAGTGAATCCGATACTGGCGCTCGTTATAGCCGAGCTGTCAAAAGGACGAAGACAGGACCGGAGGAGTCAAGGGCGATAAGGTAAAACGGTGAGGGAAGAGAGACAAGAACCGAGCGTCCGCAGCCCGTGGTCAACTTCCGGGCAAGTGACAAGGCCGGTTCATCGGAAGACGCAACAGTAGCATCGGTAGAGATCGGTTCGAGGACAGACTCGATCGGTGCAGACCTGAGAATTGTAGCTAACTGGAAGGGCAAGCAAGGTGGCCTGCCCCAACTGGGAGACGGCGGCGTTTGGAGAAGTTGTTGGACGCATGCCGCATTTTGGATGCGTGCCGCGCTTTGGCTTAGGGAGGCAAACGTGGACGCCAGCTGAACAGTTGCGATGCGGGCCTGGGGCCGGGTGGGGGGGCGGTGGGGGCAGAGAGGCGTGGTGTGGTAGGCAGCAGCAGAATGTGATCGAAGGCCGCATAGAGAACGAGGAGCGCGGACAGAACGAGTCCAGGCGAGTGTGCCGGGGACCATACTGACAGGTGGCCGGTTAGTACCCGAATGAATTTGCTGGAGACTGTGGATAGAACTGCCACTGTGGATGCTAAATTACATCCGGATCGATCCATATAATGGCGACCTGGAACGGATCCAAGCCCTGCCACAACGCACCCAATGGGCTTCGGGGCTGGCAAAAAGAGAAATCGCAAAACCGATGCAGGATTATCGATTAAGTTGGGTAAACGACAGGCTATTCATTGCCAGCTATGACGACCGTGGTACCAGCGAATGGTGTTAGAGGGTAGTGCTAGGATCCCCCTGCACGGCCCTCAGTGGATCGGTGACGCTCGCTTAGCCGGACGGAAGAGTTCCGCTCGCAGGCCGCGCACGCCTTGCTCGCACCATCTCCCTTCTCCCTCTCCTGTCGCCTTATCCCTTCAAACGTTGCTTGAAGACTTGTAGCTCATCACTTGCCTTCACGCGCCTTGTCTGAAGGCTGATTTGCAGCTGATTCATAGGATCGCTAGTGCTCCCAAGTCGCACTTTAGCAACCGATGCATCATCACACTCAACAATGAGATCTGAGAGGGCTATAGGACAGGCAAACTCCACCAGGAACTCATCCAGCGGGACTGCCGCGACCATCACGTGCCACGCAATCACCATCGCCCAGACAGACCGCAGCTAGTTTGGAGAGTATGGACAATATCAATGGATGCATTTTTCCATGCTGCTGGGTCCTCCCACCAGCACTGGGGGATGCATCAGGTCGAGTGCAAGATAAGTGGACTGTGGCGAAAAAAAAATGCAGTGGGCTGGGACAATGAGGCCGACGCACGAAAGAGTGGCATGAGATGATGAACCAATCAGGGTGCCCGGCTCGACTCAAATGAGGGCTCAGACAGAGCATATGAACGAGATCAAAGCCGAGAAGCGACTGGATTTTCAAGAAGTGAGGCATCCCGTGCTACCCCCCCCCCCCCCCCCCCCGTGTCCAAAGATTTGGCGTGACAATCATGGAAGGATGTTGCTACAATGCGGCGTCTGTGAGCGATGCGCCGGAATTCGGCCAGATAGATACCCTGCCAGGTACCTAAGTTGAGCCGACCATTAGTAATGGGGATCTGAATGCTGGATCCAAACAACGCGTTCTTGGTGTGCGAGACACTGTCGTCCAGACCTACACAAATGGGAGATTAGTTGGGGCGTTGCAATCAATATCCAAAGAAAACCTGCAAGTACAGCAGCACGTACCTTCGTCAATGTGGTCCCATTGAATCCACCTTGCTCAGGCACAATGTGGTCCAGGGCGCGATCCATGTCCGTGCGCACATCACTGTCCCAGTTCTCTCCGAGCGCAAGCGACGCCGATGTGTGCTTGATAAACAAGTGCAAAGGCCAATCTGAGTCGAGCGCAAACCCGGGGCAATTGCTTCCCACGTCGGATGTGACGAGTGCACGCCCTTGCTATGGGAGGGAAGAGTGAACTCGGTTTGCCAGGGCATTGCGCGGGAGAGAGTGCAGGGGGAGAGGGAAACGTTGCTGCTGGTCGGGGCGGAGAGATTGAAGGCAGGTTGAAAGGGGTAACCAAGAGTGTGTCGCCAGGTCCAGCCAAGAAGGGGAAAGTAACCTGTGGGAAAACCCAAAAGACAAAGCCGAGAAAGACCATGACCCACAACACGCGCGAAGGGTCAGTGTACCGCCTTACGTCCCACTCCCATTCATCCTGGTCGCCTTGGTTGGGGCGATTGGGATTCGCAAAGCCGTCAAAGGAAGCAGCGAGAATGTCCGAGAAGGGAAACGTCTCCCACGTCCACTCTTCTCCCAAGGCGTCGTCCTGTGGCAAAGCCGGCCCCTGCTCGCCGTCGCCATCGGTGGTGGCCGGGGCAGGAGCAGGGGCATTGTCCACGCCACTGGCGGCCGAGGGGTCGAAGGGGGATCGCATCTGGCTCCGCCGCTGGTCTGCATCAGGGGGATGAGGTGCCCGAGCGGCTGCGGGCGGCGGCTGCCGACGGCGCAACATGGGCGAGAAGAGGTGGAAGGGAGGCGTGCGTACCTGCAACGGGCGCAATAATGCGTGCTGGTGGAGCTGAAAGGCGCCGAGTGAAAGGCCCGCTAGGACCAACTGCGCTGCGCAAGTTCGGGGGACGGCGGTTTTGAAATGTACGTATTGGCCACCGTCAATATTCAATACGAGAGGACCACCGGGCCTACGGCCCGGTGGGCTGAGGCTTCGCCTCAGCTGTGCTGCGTCGCCACCTTAGCCACCGGTCCGCCTTCGCCACCGTAGCCACCGTTCCCCCATCGCCACCGTAGCCACCGTTCCCCCATCGCCACCTTAGCCACCGGTCCACCGTCGCCATCGTAGCCTCCATTCCACGCTGGAGGAATTTTATCACCCATGTGCATGGCTGAGCGCGCGGGTGGGTTGCGGGGCTGCGTCACCGCGTCACCCGCGCAGCGAACGCAAACAAATAGGTAAGCATGACGTAAAGTAAAAAGGGGGTCTGCGATATAAAAAGGGAGATTCAATCTCCATCGCCCCTGCCGCTCTCCCGAAGCAGGCCAACGGGCTCTCATTATGTAGGGATTTGATAATGCCTGCCACGATGCTCATTTCATTTTGCGGAAGGAGGCCAGGTGCTGACGTGCGAATGGAGCTAGCACTGCCCTCTCCAACACAAGGAAGCACCCCAGATCACTTGACCACCCGGTAAGGAAAATGCTATATAGGTGAGAAAAGATCTAGTTCGTTTGGAGATGATCCCTCGAATTCATCGGGCCGCAACGTTCATCTACATACACTCTGGTGCACATATAGCTTGGGAGTGGTAGGAGCCACCAGGTTTTCTGATCGTTCTACGACGTCGTGTGCTAATGGCCTGTTGTACTTTTTGGAAGGAGAACGGGACGGTTGCAGTATATATCCTTCATCTGCACGGTGTTCATCATCCAGGCGACGAGGATCCCCAAGGTACAAAGGACGACCATTCCGACATGCTCATCAGCTTGCCTCTTCTGAGAGGAGGATGCCGCAGCCGGCTTTACTCGTATATTGCGCCCCACGCACGTGCTGCGGCCAACGAGGTCAACGAACCACTTATGTTGACCGATCTGGAGCACGCACGCTGACGGAGAACGCAAGCACGAAGCAACGCCAGCGCTGTTCGGAGGATGTGGTAGAAGAGCCGACAACTACTGCTCCAGAAGCTTTTGACGATGCCGCGGTCGCAATGTGTCGAGCACAACAACCGCTGAGCCATATTTGGCTCTCCTCAATTCCTTCAGCCCCGTGCCTCCGGCTCACCGACAAGCAGGTAGAGGCTGGTCTCCAGGTCCGCATGCGTGGCGCTCCAAGGGCAACATGTGCAAGTGTGGCGTCATGTCCTCGCTCGAGCACATCGTGGCTTGCACCAGCACACAGTCCAAGTTTGGCGCCTTACATTAGGTAGTGCTGGAGCCCATTCTCCACAGCTCGTGCCCTCCATCCCTCAACCACGTCCACAACGAGCCCACTGTGGAGAAAAGGATGAGGCGAGGCGTGGGGGAAGGCAATACGCACTGACTATCGCGTGATGGGACCTGGAGCAATCGGAGGATCAGGCATGGAGGTGGTTCATACGCTATGCGACTCGGTAACACAGGAGGCACAAGCTGCGTACCGGGTGGTGGTATATGAAAGCACCGCGACACCTTTGGAATACCGAAGAAGTTACTTCGGCTGCTGGAACAAACAGAATGCGACAAGAACGCCAAGTACCAGGGACGTACCCAAGAATCGTTTTCCCGTTGGTTTTGACAACGCGAGGATACTATGCCCCAATACAGCAGTAAGATGCTTAGGAACTGGAAGGAATTGACTACGAGCCTCAATGGAGATGTTCACCGTTCGGATGTCTACCGCGTTCATCCGTATCCAAATGCGCATCCTCGGGTATGGAAAGGATGGCGGGCACCAGAGGCCCTTGATCCTGGTGTTTCCCCTGCGGTTCCTTAAACGGGTTGCGCTAAGCGCTATCAAGCAACGCACAGTCACGCTGGAACGAACATCAGTTTAGGCGCCTGCGTTTTCATTGTCCCAGCCTTCAGTTCCGTAAATGATATGGTTACAGAATACCCGATATGAGCGGTCTGGTGGGCACGGTGTTATAGACCAGAGACAGGCAGTTGGTAGTGTATTGCATTGCACATGATGCATGAGCTACAGAGGCTAGAGAATATTCCTGTCCGCCAGGAAGGAATATTGCACGGAATGAACCCGAAGGTTCCGGACTTGTTGGGCTACGGCGCACTACACCAGTAGGCGTCCACGCGTGTGTCTCCTTTGTCCAGCCAAAGCGTTTCGTATATGATATGGACTGTGAATGGAATTGTGTAGTCCACGGGTCTAGAACCTCGATTTGAGGAGGTTAGTCTGTCATAGTCGTGTTCATCGGCGCTTTCGGGCTTCCATCAGTAATATCTGACTCTTTTAGAACATTACACGAGATGACCACGATCTGAGCGCCATTTGTGTAAAACTGGCTTACAATCATATTGTCGGGGCTTCACCTAGCTTTTGGCCCCAACTTGGTCCCCGTATCTACCGTATAGCGATGGAGAAATTCAACCGTTCGATAGTTCAACACGTCCACTCGGCCCTCATATACCAAAGATAGATCCACATGTTATACGCATTACTTGTCAGTTTCGCCTATATTTTTGCATCCATATCATTGACAGAGTTAAGGCTGGGACAGGGTTGTCAGCGCGTAACAGATCTGACAAATCACATTCCTTCCACACTCTGTTATCCGACTCTCCCTTATGTCTGCCCCTGACGGGCTCCTCTTCTGGAATACATCCTCCATCCTGCTCCCGTTCATAAGGGTTACTTATAACCAATTCCGTTTCATGACCCGTTGCAAAGAAACTAACCACAACCTGTCACCCACAGAACGAGTTCGACATAGAGAGAAAGCGAATTGGGTGGCAAGCCCATATGCATAAGCGCTGAGCGCTAAGCTCACATAGATCACTTCGATTATCAAAGAAGCGGAATCTGGGAATGTGTCTACACTATGATTCCAATGAGTACTCTTGCTTCACACTTCTTTATGGATCTTCCAGAGAATTATTGAAGTGTGGTGGGCTAGGCTCTCCATAGAGAAAAGTGTTACATAATTGTCACATCACACCCCGCACTCAATCATTTCGTGATTATGGGCCCATTCCGTGTAAAATGACTCTCAGTGTAACATGCATAACAACACATCTCTGGCAGACATTTGATAGATGCAAAGCCTCAGGAATGTCGGAAAATATAGCATGAACGTGAACGCGTGAACTCATATTTGTTGACCTATGGTCTCATTTATGGTCAGCGCGTCAGCACAACGCGCTCGGTGGCGCGTTGATCGCCGTCGACCGAGGTTGAGTACGTTGAAGCTTGATGAAGCTTGAAGCTTGAAGTGTGGTATCGTATACGATATGCCTTACGATATATGTTTTTCGCCATTTCTGGTCACATGTCGCAGTGGTCCTGTCGCGGTCACTAGATCTGCATCATTCCGACTTGGCCTCGCCACCACCATGTCGAACTTGAAGCTTGAAGCTTAAAGCTTAACACCCCCTGGATCATGCATCAGACATCATCGAGACCACCCAGTTCATTTGTTGTTTTCTTCCCTGTTCTTTCCGCTGTTCTTTTTCCTGTTATTGGAGCGTTTATACGCATTACGCGTTATTACAACTGGCCACCGCTGGGCTGGGCCCTACTACCAAGCAGGTCCAGCCAACAATTCAACTAAAGCTTAAAGACCAGGGAATTATGTTCATCGATCATCATGAATCATGTATCCCCCGTTCCCGGATCGGCACTGTTGACGACCTTTATTGACGATTGACGCATCTCGACGGCGCTTACACTGGAGGAGGGTCAAGTTACCATCGATGCACCATGCCTCTCCGTAAGGATATTGAGTTCTTTCCTTGACAACGCTGAAACAGAAGTATATGTGGGAAACAAGCCTGAATACTATAAAGCCGCACTATCGTTTTCATCTCCCATGCCGATCTCATTGAGCAACATGCTGGTCGTGCAAGCATGGTGATCGATGATCAAATAGTTCTCAGATCTCAGATCTCATGCACTCAGTAATCAGTACTCAGTACTCATGAGAACTTAGACCCTACTCACTCTCTATCACATTTTTTCAGTTCCGTCTATGGCATCCTCCCCTTGGAGCTTTTGGTGGGCTCTCCTTGCGAAAACATATAGCACCAGTTTCTATGAAGCCAACTACTGTTGGTACTGTCACTATCACTGACTGTCAATGGGTGTTTACATGTTACGCGTTCGCATTTCGTTAGCGCGTAACTATAAAGATGAGCAACAGTGGTGAAAATCTGTCTTCGCTTTCGGGTCTTCTCCACGATCTGAGCTGAGCCTGAGCGTTCTCAGGGTGGACTATTAAAGTCTATTGGTCGGATACCTCGTCGCCCACAGTAGGAAGTGTGCATCTATGATACCTCGGACGTGTGCGTCTTCATGGAGCGATTTTTCAATGTGTTTATCCAATGCCCAAACGATGTAGAGGTAATGCCTTCTTTAACACTGTAATAGGAAGCGGGAGACTGTTAGGCGTCCCACTGCTGCCGCGATACCTCGCAATCTATGGGATCGCGGGGGTCAGAAAAGGGCATTACTTGTGATGCGCGCGCCTCTGCTTCTGGTGCTGTTATGTTAATGAATCTGCGACTTGAAGCTTGAAGCTTGATTCATCATCGAGATCGACCGAAGAAGGACAGTACAGAAAGAAAAGGGATGATCGATGATCGATGAGATCTGAGACCTGTTGAGACTTGGACTGCAAGATGTGAGACGCGAGTATGTCCGATATACAATGCACATCACAAGGTATCAGTATAGGCCGATGGCTGTTTTTAAAGGACTATTCCAGTCATTAATCATTCGCCATTCTTATCGATTATCCTTGTTTTGTCACATCACTGAATGGTTGCGCGGAAGTACGCGTAACGCATAACGCGTAAAGTGTTACCACAGTGACATGTGACATGTGACATGTGACAGAAGGTCACATCGAGATCAGCAGAACATTGGACATCCATATTCGGAACCGTACCTCCGCAGAGCGGATTGCTCCGTCCCCGATTGAGGTTGTCAATAAGAGTGGCACAGATGTTCGGGAGGGAAATAGGTGACCAATGATGTGAAAAAGGGGTTCTGTAATGCAGTAGTCTCACTTCACCACCTGCCATCATGTACTATAATGCCAGGCAGGTGCATCAGAAGATCAGAGGTCCATTGAGGGATGAAGAGCGTGAAAGAATGTGAATTACATGGATAGATGATCTGGGGTAGCATCAGTCATTAATCATTACATCGTACTGTACTCTTCGTGGCATCAGAAGGATCAGATGCTTCTCTTGGCAAGACTCTCAGCAGCCATAGATCCCAGCAAGGTGAGAAAAATGGGTTATATAAGGATCCATCGACCCTTCCCTTTCTTTCCCCCACCAACCAACACACGCCCTCTCCTTTCCTTACCAACTTTTCTCGCCTTTGAGCAACACATTGCTGATTGCTGAAGATGAAGCTATTTACTGTCGCCTTCGCTACCGTCCTTGCCGCCACGGCTGCCACTGCCATTCCTCTGGACCGCCCCTCGATGGGCAACGACATGATGGTTCGCAACACGCTGCAGTACGACATCACCAACACGTTTGACTTGCAGCGCCGCAATGACACTGATGGTTCGTCCGCCGGACCTTCTGCGGGCAATGGCACTACATCGGACGTTGTACCGTCCGCGAGCGCTGTCCCTACTTCGGACGTTGTACCGTCCGCTAGCGCTGTCCCTTCGGACGTTGTACCTTCTGCGAGCGCTGTCCCAACTTCGGACGTTGTACCTTCTGCGAGCGCTGTCCCAACTTCAGCCGCCGTGCCTTCTGCGAGCGCTGTCCCTACTTCGGCGTTGTACCGTTGTACCTTCTGCGAGCGCTGTCCCAACTTCGGACGTTGTACCTTCTGCGAGCGCTGTCCCAACTTCGGACGTTGTACCTTCTGCGAGCGCTGTCCAACTTCAGCCGCCGTGCCTTCTGCGACGCTGTCCCTACTTCGGCCGTTGTACCTTCTGCGAGCGCTGTCCCAACTTCGGCCGCCGTACCGTCCGCGAGCGCTGTCCCTACTTCGGCGGCCGTACCTTCTGCGAGCGCTGCCCCTACATCGGCCGCTAAACCTTCCCCGAGCGCTGGCCCTAGTCCGGCCACCGCCCCTGCCCCTGGCTTGATCCAGACCGTTGGCCATGTCGTCGCCCTTATCGAGCAGGGTCTCGGCATTACTCCCGCCCTGAACGCCATCGATGCTCAGCTTGGAGGCTCTCTGGTACGTTTCCACCCGTCTCTCCTCTCGTTTTCACAACAGCAATAGGTTACTGACGCGATTGTATGCAGGCCCAACTCGAGCAGGATGCTGGCCTGACGAAGCTCGACATGGGGCTTGGTCTCGTCAACGGACAGTTCCCGGATGGTGTGCTCCAGAAGTTCATGCACCTTGTTAAGAACATTGACGACGAGATTGGTACGTTTTTATCTTTTCTATACCCTCTCGCCCCGCCTGCCTCGGGGACAATACTGTGAATCATGTGAGTCTGACCTACTTGTGAATTTTCCTTTCTCCCTCGTGCAGGCATTACGGCTTTGGAGAACGTTCTTGAAACACCCTGCTCAACGGTGAGATCGGAAAGCTGGAGAGCTTCCTCGGCGTTCCCTTCCTTCGCCAAGCCCTTGGTTTGTAAATACGTTCTCAGGCTACCTATCTCGCGCTTGCCTTTGCTCGCTTTCTTTCTCTTCCCCATTCGACTTCTTCCTTTTCTGCTGTGAACGAAACGAATTGTCTGTCTGTCTCCACAATATACGAATTGTCTGTCTCCACGATACACGGATTTTCTGTCTCCACGATATATCAGGAAGGGTGGCTACTAGTGCCAAGGCGACGAGAGAGCAGTAGACGGTGGAACAGTTGAATGAAGCCCCCGTCCATAATTTTAGGCCGCTCGTGTATACTTAGTAGAGACATCGCTGGTGAATTCCTCTGTTTTTCTCTCGGGCCGCCGCCTCTTCACTCACTCGTTACCTCGTTCTCGCTCATCTGCTTCTGGTTGCCCTGAGGCCTGACCGCCGTCTGCCTACCGTCGTACGTCGCTACGCTGAGTTTCTAATTAGAGTAGTCGGTTGTGAGTCAATCATGATTCTCGATCTGTGGGATTTAGGGCACAATGTGTATCCGTCAGTCCAAGCACGAAATTGGTCATGAGGGGAGTCCCGAGGTGGGACCCACCCCATAATTTAGAGGTATAAACCCTTGGACAGGCCAACCGGTGTCTCGCACGGTAGGTCCTGCTACAGATCCGGTTGAACCGAGAGGGTGTAGAGGCGAGGGAGAGACCCTCTAGTTTGGGTGGCTGCCTGTGTACAAAGGCTGCAGGTCAGACCGTCCGAGGTAGGATGTGCGGGTGGAGTCGCGTACTTTTAGACCAGTTGAAGGGGTCCAGGATCTTCGAAGTTACGCTGTTCATCGAAGCGTTACTACAGTCGGTACGCTGTAGTAGGCGCTGGCACAGACAGATCCTAAAAGTGCAAGTGCTACTGATGAGAGTAACCGCGGCTTATAGCGTACTCGACGTGAGTCATAAATTCGTAAGGGTGGTAGAAGGTCATAGAAGGGATATAGAGGACGGGAAGTCGGGGGCACTAACGATAGGATGGTCGATAGTAATGATCACAGAGAGCAAGCCTTATACACAGTGGCTGCGTATATGCAGAAAGAACCAAGCCTCACGTGCCTCAAGACAGGTATAAACGGAATGTGAGGAATCTACAGTAGTAAGAGGCAAAGGGCGGTCTGTTCTGCCAAACGGCTGCGATCCAGTGAGCCGCAGTAGATGTGGGGTTCTGCCAAGACCGGGCACCACAGATATGAGGTTCGTACTGTAAGTCCAGTTCGCCCTTGGCTCTCCGCGGACAGTATCGGCGGCATGGATAAGGCTCCTTCTGGCTCTCTCTCGCGAGTCTAACGGGACTGAGGCGTGTTTGGACGAGATGTCTATACGACATACGGAACTCATCCGCGTCCCGAGATAACCGGAGCTCCCCGTAACAACCTATTGCAGTGGAGAGGGTCAGAGTTCTCTATCTTCGTTGAGTAAAAGAAAACTACTGCAAGTGTGTACATCATGTGGGCGTCTCATCGGGATCATTCTTCCTTACTGCTATTGATCAACAGAAGCAATCCGTCGCCAGGGGAATCACAAAAGGCAAACGAACAGTACCACTTTAGACAGTGGCACACCCCAAAGGAGGTGGCGGTGGCACCGCTGCCCTCAAAGGCGGTGCGGAGGGTGATGGCAGCGGCGTAGAGACCCAAGCCCGACATGGTTAGGCCGCCCAGAGAGAGGGTCAATACGAACCACTTGACCAGCCAGGCGGGCAGCTTAACGCCCAGGGGCAATCGGTACATGCCGCCACCAAGCCGCGGCGCAAGCGGCTCCATTGGGTCCAGTGGTCAACGCGTATATTGCCGCTGTAGGGGTCCACTCGCCATCGGCCGCCATAGCATCGGCATGGACGAGCCAAACGAAACAAAGAGGAAGGGGAACGTGTAGGAAAAGTTGCAGATCGCAATGGCCGAGATAAGACCCGAGAGCGAGTTGATCTGGGGAATGGCCGAACCAATGATAAACGCAAGTGCCCAGAAGATAATGGCCCACACGCACCAGATCACGCGTCCAGCCCGAGTAAAGATCGAAGGGAATCGGAAAATGTCTTCCAGCACACCACGTACGCCACGCGAACGCCGACATTACCGTAAATAGCAGCAGCCACAACAGCATGATGATACTGAAGATGTTGCACACTGTCAGAGGGGCGCCTTCTGCCATAATCTGGTACCGACCGACAGAGAGTATTGGCCAGCTGAAGAACATTTCAAGGGTCAGTACGTTTGACAGCAGGGGGCAAAAAGCGGGGAGGCCATGCGTACCTCCACTGTAGATGACACAGGCGTAAACAACGTAGACGACGTAAATAACAAGCTGGGCAATGCAGCAGCCCTTCCAGAACGATTTGGGCTGCTTCATCTCAGACACAGTTCAGGGAAGATCATGGCACCACCGTAGGCAAAAATAAGCAGGTTGACACCCTGGATTTGGTCCGAATGTCAAGGTGAGGCCAGGTGGTTGTAACAGCGGGATGGGCCTCCACCCAACTGTCGGTTTTTTCCAGCTGGATGGCGACGGTGCTGACGTTGTACCCTTGATCTTGATGACGACCATGCTGGACAAAAGGCAAGAAAAATGGTTAAGATTGACCCGATAAGTACTACAGCAGGAAGAGCGTACCTGATAATGCAAATGGCCCAGTTCAGAACGGTAGACAAATTGGACATCAACCCGAGGCCGCGGAGGGACCGGACTGAAGGGAGCAACGAAGAGAATGAGTCAGTACGCGGGGGTAACAATGTCTGTACCGTGGAGGACACCAAAACTTAACATACTCTGAGCAAGGATCATGCCAATGATCGCAAAGATGACCACGCAGACACTGAAGCAAAGTTTGTGGTGGTACTGGTGGAGAATCTGGACCAGAGCCTGACCGTTACCAAGCACAAGCAGACCGCAGTTGACGATAAGCTGAATAAACTGGAGGAAAAAATGATGTGCGCATCCACGGACCCGAGACGGTGGCCAATGTCACCGTACGTCTTGATAGGGAAGCGAGTCGAGTCGAGTCGGAGGAAAAGCCATTGAATGGCGAAAGCAGCCACAGCGGCCGCGGCGCAAACACAAAGAAGAGAATGTTGCCTTGGGCCCAGCCGTTTTGACTCATACCATAAGGAGCCGAGCTAGGGCCGAGAATATCAGTGGTAATCAGAAGAAGACACTGGTAGCGCTGGCAATGCGCATGGGTGGCAGTGGTAAGGCCTTCGAGCGTTTTGGGGTCGGTAATGCCCTCCAACTGGGGGGTGGAAAGGTCGGCAGTGAGCGTCTCAGGCTTGCCATTAGTTTTTTTCCACAGGGTAGCCGTTTTCATCCACCTCAACGTTTTCGGCGATGGTAGCCTCGGCACGAGCGGGCTTGCGTTTCAGCCAGCGCGACTTGCGGTACATGCCGACGAACGTCCACAAACGTGGACGAGATGGCTCCGTGGCCCTTGAGCTCCTCTTGGCGTTCCTCCTCACGCTGGACCCGGGCCCAGTACATGTACTCCTCGAGAGTAGCGCCATTGTTTCCCGGGTAGACCAATTCGTTATAAGAGTTCAAGTTGTTGGAGGCCGATGAGTCGCCCTTGTAGTCGTCGAACACACGGTCCTCTTGGGCAATAGCGTGGACGAGATCGTCGCGACCAGTGCAGGCTCCGAGAGGGCGAGGCCCGCGAGATTGCCGCCAAACGTAGCCATGACGATAGGGGCTTTTGGGCGCTAGGAAAGGGCGAAAAGGAAAGAGGGGATACGATTTGGTTCCAGGCGGTGATTGCCAGTCCACGATATATATGGGCAGCTCATTCGATCCAGTCTCAGATCTCATATCTTACCAGGCTGAGCTGACAGCTGAGAACGCAGCCTGCTCTGCCCGATATGGACGTGTGCCTGTGGAGGCCAATGTTCCTCGAACAATTCTAGCGCAGCAAACGGCGAGTGTGAGAAAAAAAGGCGCGCCGACTGTAGCAGGCCAACGGAAGGGTCAACGAGCGAGTGCCATGTGCTGCATGTGTGATTGCGTGTACCTGCCCAACGATGATCGATGATCGATGATTAAAGTAGGTTCTGCATGTGCATCCGTTGCATCTCGTTCACCATCAATGATGGACATGGATGATCTGGGGTTGGTCCCCCAGGCCCTCAGGGCCTCAGGCCTCGCCCCCAACGTCTAAACCTTCCACAGCAACCCCACGCCCTCCCCCACCCATCCTCGTTGAGAAGAGGGTCGGAGTATAGAGCCGTGACATGGGTGACAGGTGTAACCGGTGAGACCGATTTGTCGTTGTGCACCGGGAACGTCTTCTGCCGAGACATACGATAATCACCCGCTGCCGAGGCACAAGTGCCCTGGCCGACGGAAGCCCGAGCGCGTGAGCTCGCAGCTCGGAGTCGAAACTCGAGGCACTGCCGGCTAGAGTTGCTCAAACTCGAACGAAAGGAGGGACAGGCTCGCGGGCATTGGGCAACCAGACAGCACAAGATTGGTTTGATGCATGATGCATGGTTGGTTTCAAGCTTTCCGGTCCCACACCCTCCTGGACCCCACGTCCCCGCACATCCCCCTTTCTCAAGACAGCTCAAGCCTGAAAGCTACACTGGGGCAATGCCCCGACGGACCGTAGCTCTCAAAACGGGCCAACGTAGCCCATGTCACAGTGACAGGTGTGTCCCTGAGAAGGCCTCTGCCCCCCAGCCAGGCCTCAGACCTCAGGAAAGCAGGTCAAACCCAGCGATCATCGATCATCGATCATCCTTCTAGCCGCACAACGACCAGCAGCCGGCGATTGAGGCCCTGAGGCCTGCGGCCTGACATGTGACATAGCTAGGTAAAGCGGGTGGGACATGGTATTGTTGTGCGGCTACAGGCTCAGGTGCTGGTTGCACCAGTGCGAGGAGGTCACCGGGTCACCGCCGGCACCGCCGCACATCGGGGGCATACTGGCAGTTAACGTTTAACACAGTACCTAACGGTCCTAACCCTCAGTACCTAGTATGAAGAAGCTAGTTAGCACCTCAGGAACCACAAGTACCAGCTATGCATCGTGCGCCAGCGCCAGCGCTTCATGGCCTCAGGCCCCAGGGTTAGTCGGGCCGGTGACCGGTGCCGGTGACCACCTGCCCCGGCTGAGCGGGTGTGAGCGTACTGAACTGAGGGGCAGACCTGACGCGCTGACGACGCATGGACGTGCTCTCTGCAGGGGTCGGTCCATATAGGTTTGCTCATGCGCTCATGTTTGCTCATGTTTGCTCAGGTTTGCTCAGGCGCTCAGATTTGCTCTGATACGCGCGGTATGCCACTATCTTTCAACTCTGCCCAACATTCCCAAAGCAACGCGACTCGACTCGATCCTCACTCTCAGAATCTCATCGACTCATCGTCATCCATCACTGCATTAACATTCAATAGTGGAAATACCAGTCACGCGTCATGCTGATATCCCGTGTCACATGCATGTCACATGTCAGGTGTGATATGCATGGTGTGACATGTGACAGCGGGACAGCTCTCTTCGCCTTCGCGGGGGCAGTTCGGGTTCGGATTCCGGTTTGGATGGCCGATTTGGCCATCCAAACCGGGCTCCTTCAGAGAAGAGGAAGAGAACATTGCATTTCAAATTTCCAACTGACCCTTTGGAAAGACGCTAAGGTTAACCCGTTTCCCCGGACACTGCTGGACCGCAAGGTGCCTGGCTCGAGTCGAGGAACACGCGTTGCTCGCAGCTTCGTCCTCGTCATCGACCCTTCGGCCGTATCGCCCCGGAACCATGGGTGGACACTGCTCTGGGGCGACAATGTGCAACCTCGTGGTTCGGGTGGCGTGCCCACATCTTCCGCCTCGCGGCCGAGACCACACCAGACCAGATGTACGTAGTAATGTACCGGCTCCTCCAGTATACCCAGTAGGCTCCAGTGCCCCTGGGTGCCAGACTATAACCTCGTCTCGGTCCCAGCGACTAGCGACCATCGACCCTTCCCAGCGTCCCCTAGCGTCTGTGTCTCCGCGGTACACCGGTCCATCTGCCTCCGCCACTTCTGGCATACCGCTTGTTCCCATATGGATGGCCAGGATTGCCAGTGTGGCCATCACATATGGATCATCAAAGGAATTAAGCATTCATGCAGTATGAGCAGGAGCAGGGGGATCGGCCAAGTAATTAGGGACCATGGAAGGGAACGAGAAAGGCGGTTTTTTTCGAGCCTGAGTGTGCACAACCCAAGGGGTCAGGGCGTACTGTTAGCTGAAGAGAGTAGTGCAAACAAAATAGTCTGGTTTGTTGGGGAAAATGAACAGAGAAAGGAGAGATGCACCAAGAGAGGCGGATCAGTCTGCCTTCGGGAGCAGAGGCCTTATCACGCACTCCCCGAAGTGGCAGTGGCTAAGGCCGGGGGGTTGACTGTTCTGTGGCCTCTTCGACAAAAGCCAGTCTATGATAATACTAGGACGGCAACTGCAATGACATTGGACCGTCGTCCCCCATGAGAGGATCCGCTGTGCACATCCCACAATTTGCCACTATACATCCAACTGCGGACGCTAATGGATCCAGATGCGGGCGTTGGCGACGCCAACAATCTTATATGTGTTCTCCGTTGTTTTGCGGTCCACACTGCCCCAGGCTACCCTCTCTACCCCCCGGTCGCTTGCGAAAACAGTTGTGGGGTAAAGTCGGTTCCAGATGTCGGCTTCAACAAAGAGCAGGTCTGGTGGTCACCGGTCACCTGTTTTGGTCACTCATCATGCATCACTTGCATCACTGCCAGTGGCGGAACTGGACTGGAGGCTAGCCCCAAACAGTGAGGTGGAGCATTTCAACTTGCGACACCACCACTCCTAACCCCACCATCAGCTGATCCGCATCATGGCGGAGACCGCCACCAAGAGCACCGACCCCTGGGAGGCCGACTTGCGCCCCGCCTGATCTGACCCTCGATGGCAGCAACTCTCTTCTCAGTCCTGCCGTGTGCAGCGACTTTGACCCGGATGCTTTCCTGCTCTCCCGCCGGCTTGCCGCCTTGCCCGCGCCAGGGGACGAGGAGGCACAAGGGGTGCGCAGGACCCGCAGGACGAGCAGCTGATTGTACGACAGGACTTATTTGCCATCCTCACTGAGCTGCGGAACCACAGCACCCACCTTTCTGACGAGCTGGCCGAGGCAATCAACCGCGATTACCGCCAGTTTTTGGCTTGGCGTCCGAGGTGCGCAAGGAGGTTCCACGCATTGAGCGTTTGGCCCACCAGCCAGCCCCTTCCGGAAAGGGAAAAGGACATCTGTCGCCCCCTTCCCTCCGGCTCCTAGTGAGGGTGTTACAGGGCTGCGATTGGCTATCCATTCAACCCATTCTGAGCTCAAAAGCCTCCACCAAGAGCTGGCTGATCTCGTTTCGGAACGTTCCCAGGCTCAGAGGACTGATGCATACATTTCCCAGCTGCTCGCGCTCGATACGGAGATCGGGGCGCTGAAAACTCTTCTTCATTCTTCGGCGGTGGAGAAGAGTGGGCCGAACTTGCAGAAATCCTCAGTGTACACCTTGCAAGGAGGTGATCTCTATTCTGATGACGAAGACGACGATCCGCTTTGGTCCTCTGTCTCGAGCATCACCACTGTCTCAGAGACGCAAGCTATGGCGACACCAGTGCCTAGCCTCATCCATCCTGATGTTCTAGAGGATGTGTCTAATCGTCTGTCCAAGCTTTGGGGGACATTGGACTCACTGCAGCAAGAGCGGCAGAAGCTCGCTTCCTCAGAAAACAACAGTGAGAGCGATATTGAGCCCTCAGTCAGTCCACTGGTGGATGCATTCATTTACACTCTTATGGACCAAGCATCCCTCTGTCAAACCCATCTCTTCGATGCGACAGAGAACGTGCTGAAAGAGCTTCTCAATCGGGATCCAAGCGCAGGGAGTTTGCTGTTTGCCTACTTAAAAGGGAGAGAAGATTCGCATCTTTCCCTCTTGCGGCTTTCCTCCCCAATGACCAAGACCCATTATCGGAGCAAAGAGACTGGTTTACTCGCTGTCTTTCTATACTTTCGCATCCGCATCCTCGCTCCCTTCCTTCGGGGGAGACGGCCACCGAGCGAGCGGAGACCTTGTTGGGCCACCATTTGGTGGAGCAAATATTGGATCCTGTATGTGGCCTCCATACTCTGATCATGTGAATCGCTGACAATTCCTAGATCCTCTCACCCGAAGCGCTCGTCTCCACATCAACCGTCGACCAGCTCCTGGCCCTCGTCAACGCCCCGGTCGACCAGCCTGACCGTTTATCCCATGTGCAAGCTCAAGGGCGTTCTTTAGGCGAGTTGATGTCCTCTACTGGGGACAAGGGGTCACAACAAGCCTAACGAATTGCTACAACGCCATACTGAGCGTGGCCGAGACTGAGTTGAAGGCCTTGTTCCTCTCTGTGTTGAACAGCTAGACTTGCTCACCGACGTTGTGTGGCCATACATTCTGCGTCTGCTGGAGGCGAGGGTGAGTCAACTCTTCTTGGTCGGACACCCCGATGTGTTCCACCAACTACCTCCTCACCCAGGCCTTCTTATCTTGCCTGGTGTCCATCCTGCGTCCTCCCTTACCGTTACCTTCCAAGGCCCAACAAGAGTGGACCACTTCCCTCTGGGCTCACCCGCATATACACACTTTAGTCGGCGCTGGCCCATGGCAGTGTACTGGCAATTACGCATGCGCAGTCGTTGCCCAGTTGGAGCCGGCACTTGCTTCAGAAGAAGGAGGGAGGGGGGAATTCCTTCTGCGATCGACAGGGGCTACGTGGGATGCTCTTTCTACCATCTGGGATGCCCGAGTGAGCCTTGATGATCTCCTCGCGCGCCAGTGGAAATCAACCTGCATTACTATCTCGCTTCTCGCACTGGTTGGAAGACAAGATTGAAGCTCAAGACCTTCTTCCTACATCCGTTCCAGACTCTGCAGAACTAGTAAGCTCTGGACGGGCTACCCCTGTCCCATGGAGCGATCCTCGACTCCTCTTCCACGAGGGGGGACCCCCAATCCCCTTGCCCAGCAAGACCGCCTGTTCGCTATGCAGGGGCAGCAGGACGTGCGCATGACCCGGGCTTTGCGTTTGGCAGCGGATCTGATTCTCCTCCGGGACAAGATGGTTGAACTATTTGAAAAGCGATTGCTCCCTCGATTGAGCGGGTAGCAGGCTCCTCCGAGGAGGGAATTGAGATGACCCAAGCACTTATGTCCACCCTTCTGACGACGTTCTCGTTTGCACAAGCCAGCGCGGTGCCCATGCAGTTGGTGACTTTGGCGGTCGTGCCCGTGATCAAGCACAAAGCCCATGACCCGTTCAAGCAACCTCGGTACATTGCCACCCAATATCGCGCCGTCCTTGCTGCAAACTCGGCGCCTACAGTCTCGTCTTTTATCCCTCAATTCACGTTACCGCTCAAGGAGCTATTCAAAGGGGATGCCCTTGTTCTGCTGCCTTTGGTCCTCAAACGCGCAATCCTACAACGGGTGGGGAAAGCACTTTTACCTCTTTAAGTGAAGCCTTGAGCGGGGTAAAGGAGACGCATGCTTCCCTTCGTCGATTGAAAAAGTCCAACCACGCATTGGGATTGGGCTTTGCCGCTGCCCTCTTCTCTGGCTCGGCCCCACCGCCAAAAAAGACCGACGATGATTTGACTCACCTGATGGCACAGATGGAGGTGGATCTGCAAGCGCTGGAGAAGGGGGGCGGGAAGTGTATTCACTGGCCGAGCGGGGGAACCCGAGTGGTCCAACCCAGCGTGGGAGGCTCTGGTACGGGTTGTCAAGAACCAGGAGCAGAAGTAATCCGAAGCACTCCACCCTTTTATCGAACAACTATCACTTTAGTTGATTTAGTGTACATTTGGATGACGGGAAAGACCCAAGGTTTCTAGCTTTCTTGGGCCTTGGCTTGCTGCTGTTGGGCCTGAACGACTTTCTGGGAGCAGGTGAGCGCAGGACAACGCGACAGAGTAGGGATGAGCACACATACCATACGCAGCACGTCCGTTGCCACACGAAGATTGTCCTGTTTCTTCTGGATCGTCTCTTGGAGGGAACGGATGCGGTCGTTGAGGAACTTGATCTTGTCCTGGTAGAGCTTGATGGCGGCCGACACATCCTTCTCGACGTAGTACCCCGTTCCAATGTCCACCACCACGCGCGATGGTGTTGATCCGACCCGGCACATAAAGCGACGAGGTGAGAGGCACAAGGCTGATCGGAGCATGACCGTCCGGTGCCTTGGCGGCGCCTGGGCTTGCGAGGAGAGGTACTCGCAGCTGGCGATGCACGAGCGAAACTTGCCCTGGGCCTCGACGAGACGCCCGTACGACGTGGTGAGCACCTTCAGCTCCTCGTCCAGCTGCTGGCGCACATCGTTGAGCTGTGCCGGCGTCAAGTCCGTCACGTCGACTGCTGGTCCGTCCGACATGGTCGCTGAGCTGGCCGAGGCGGTGGTGGTGGTGGTGGCCGTCGTCGTCGTCCTGGAGGCCCTGGACTGAGATGCGCCACAAGGCGAGCACGAAGCAAAGCAAGCAGAGGACGCGGCGGGTGACGTAAGGAGGGAGCCCCCCGTCTCTCAACATTTCACTGTCTGACCCGCTGCTTTTTTTTCCCGGTTCTTCTACACCACCACCTCTTTCGCCGGCCTCGGATCGGATGGCCAGTGCTGCCCTTCCCGCCGCCATCGGGCGCGCCAAGGTCAAGGGTCAAAACATCGGGTGCAGCAGCCGTGGTACCGGTGTTGCCTGCCGAGGTGGCACCGCTGGTGTCCCAAAAGGAGCACGCCTCCGATCCCGCTTCGGCCCAGGCGCATTTGGCCGCTGCCCTGTCCGCCCTGCCCAGCGCGCCTCAGCTGCCAGAGCGCCTGGTCGTGCTCACCCACTTTGCCCTGGCAGCAGCTGCCCAGAACTGGTATGGAACCCAGCACGGCTTATTTGCTCGCCGACACGGCCTGGACGGGCTTTGCCTCACCGATGCTCCAGCCACTACTGCGGCGACCGGCCTAGTAAACGCGTTTGTCCATCTACCCGGTTCAGTCGCGGCCAACCTTTCAGTGCAGCGTCTCATTTCTCATGCAAGCACACACATGCTGCGCAAACAGGCCCTCCATGTGCTGGAAGCTCTGTGGTCCGCTACGGCTCGTTGGACATCTTTTTTGATACGAGCCTCTTTGGTTCCACCCAACTTTTTCCATTTACACAGGCCTCCTCTCCGTCCCCCGAGGGGTAGAAACCAACTACCGTCGCCGTTCCCGTGTTGCTGTTGCTCTGTTGGCAGAGCATGCTCGTCGGCTCGGGATCAGTTTCAAGAAGGGACTTCCTCTTACTGGGGAGGTTAACGTATCCTCCTGCGTGGGAGGCGTGGACGTCGAGTTGGGTCCAGCCCCTCGCTCACACTCTGATCCATACTATGCGGCAACGATCCGTAATTGCTGCTCATCACCTTCCAGATCTTTTTGCCCTGTCGCGACATGCGCTGCCTCAGCTCTTACATGCGCTCTGCACCCCTTCCGCGCCCCTCGAGACGCTCAAGGCCCCTGCTGTACTTACGGTTCTCCGTGTGGGGAAGGAGATGGGGATGGTCATCACCGGATCGGACGAGCCCAATCTAGGTTCCCTTCCTACCCTCTCCCGCGGAGTGACGGTTGAGGTGCCCGACTCGCTCCTGGCGTTGTGGCGAAGCGGCCAATGCGGAAGTCCAAGTGGGCACGTTTGGTCTGCTGGTGAGCAGCAAGACTCTGGCCACCCCCTTCTTGCGAAGGAACGACAGATGATTGGTGCCTACCTCGGCAGCACATTCGTCTTTGTCTCGCCCGAGTCGCGCACGGCTGTGCGCGGGTACTTTATCCAACTCCTTGACCGGCTTCGCGCAAGTAGCCATGCCGCCTCGCGTGTGCTCAGCAGGCCGTCGGCAAGGAAAGAGCAAGTTGCCGAAGCGCAGCAGGTCGTGGATGACGCGCACGAATTTCTCACTGTGCTGGTGACGCTTGTGCGGAACCACCTGCATACCAATGCCACGTACGTTGCTACTACGCAGGCAATGGGTATGCTCCGGTCCCTCCTGACCAATGGAGTGGATCCTGCGTATGCGGTTGACGCTGCGGTTCAAAAGCGGGTAGACCAATTCCCCCGCACTGTCTCGGTAGCGGATGAGGACATGGTACGGCGGTTGCTCGAGATGGTCTACTCGACCTACGACACCACCATCCGCGCCTCGGTTGAGCTCTTGGAGAAGTTCCCCCGTCCCCTCCCTGGGCTTGAGGGGCAAGAAGCAGTGCACAAAGCGCTCGTTCAGCCTGCTTCGAGTCTCCTCTTGGCTGCGCGGGAACATGAGGCGATCACTGCCGCCGCCCTTTGCAGCTGTACCAAACCTACGTTCCGCTCGGGTACGACTCCTCGACCTCGTTCCCTCTCCGAAAAAGCAGTTGTTTCTCCCGCTTCAACCCGTCCACGCCATGTTGGACTTTTTGGAGGTTCACATGGCCGCGGCCTCTCCTCCCCCTGGAGGGAAAGGCTTAGTTGGTGCAGCCCTCAGCAACCCGTTGCACGGCACACTCGTTACCCTCCAAAGGATGTACAGCTCGCTCCCCGCAATCGAAGAGGGCACGCAGTACGCGCGTGAAGTGCAATTGACCAACCATCGAGTGGTTCAAGATATTGGCAAGGTATGGGACCTTGTCGCCCCCATTCTTACCTCAGCCGCGCCGCGGAGGGAAATGCGGGCGAGGTGGACGAGCGGGAGGCTGCGTTGGGTGCAGGCGAAGCGTACGAGGAGCAACAAGCGAGTGAAGGGCAAGGCAACCGTGCCCAGGCCGTACTTCACTATTCTTGGCGTGGAATCAAAGAGGCGTCCACTCTTCTTGCCGAGGTAGTTTCGTCAACCCTCCAGGGAGGCGTGTGGACCACCGAAGAGTTAGCGTCAGTGGGGGAAACATTTATGCATTGGTTGCTTCACGTCCGTCACCGTGGAGCATTCTCGACCATCTACCCGGCTCTTTCCAAGGTTGCTATTGCTGTCCTCCGAGCCCCTCTGGAGGAGCAACGTGCGCTCCCCTCTGCATGGCTCGATCAGTTTATCCAGAGGATTGCCGATCCGACCGCCGGAGCCTTGACAATCACTCGTCGCTCGGCCGGGCTCGGATACAGTGTTGTCGCGCTGCTCTCTGCGTTGTGGCGGTCCGCAAGCTTGACCCTGTAGGAGCGACGGTCGCGCGTCTTGCCTCCATCGCTGAGGCCGACGGGGCGGATGCACGGAGCGAACACAAGACCCCGACGATTCATGCGTTCAATACGCTGCGCTATATGATGGCAGACAAGTCCCTCTCGTTCCCTCTCCGAATGCACTTGGGACCCTTGATCCCCCTTGCGGTCGACCGCTTCCGTTCGCCTCTGTGGCCGGTACGAAACGGTGCGTTGATGTTGTATGCGACGCTTGTCACGCGCATTTTCACGTTGCAGGTGGCCAATGCGCATGCTTCCTCGCTCAGCATCACCCTCCCTGACCTCATTGGCCAGTTCCCGGGGTGGATGCGTTTGTCAAGGAAGAACTGGTTCGTGGCTTGCAAGGTGACGGGGCAGCGGACGTACGCACTCCCCCTCTTTGCCGTCCTGTTACTCTTGGCCCGACTGCGACCTCCGCCCACGGCCCATCCGGTGGGCGAAGAGCTGATCCAGCATATCCTGCCGCAACTCTCCTCCCCCCTGTGGCAAGTGCGTGAGCAGGCTGCCTGGGCAATCGCTGCGCTCACACCTCTCGACCAGGCCGAAGCACGAGCGATGGACATTCTGAGTCAAGCAAAGGGGAGCAACGCGCTCCATGGCGCTGGTTCACACGTGGACCATGACTCGGGATGGGGGCGCTTCGCCCTCCCTGGTTGCGCTAGCAAGGAAGGCGCAGGCGGATGAGAAGCTGCACCCGGTTGTGCGACAGGTG
This sequence comes from Moniliella sp. 'wahieum', assembly GCA_003971905.1. Classification (NCBI taxonomy): domain Eukaryota; kingdom Fungi; phylum Basidiomycota; class Moniliellomycetes; order Moniliellales; family Moniliellaceae; genus Moniliella; species Moniliella sp. 'wahieum'. Next base: position 769,485 of record RSEE01000011.1, read on the forward strand.
GCCCGCCAAGTCGTGTCGGGTCCGAAGGAGCGAGGCTTGGGGCCGGAAGAGCGTCCTCCGAGGAGGCGGAGGATTCAGCCACCGTGTTGGGCCTTTGGCCCACTCGGTGTACCTCAAGGCGCAGTCTAGCTCGGCATTTAGTCTCACGCCGGAGGAGGAAGCCGCTGACCGCCTTGATCAAGCGATCGGACGAGACGCCGTGCGTGCCAGAAAAGGAGCTGATTCTCCTCCTGCTTGGTCGGCGTTTGGCCGAGGAAACGACGCCCCCCGCCATTGCGCGTCAGGCGCTGCAACGGATCTATGCCGGGACGCAGAGGAAGAGCCTGTCTCTACTCGTACCATTGCGTTGGCCGCCTTGGTGCGTTTGCGGTTTCCCTGTATTGGGGCGACCATGTGTGGGCCTGGCGGCGCTGCTCAACCTTCTTGCTGACGACGAACTGGAGATCCGTTTGGCTGCTGCCCGTCTGGCCGCCCATCTCCTCGTTCGTCTCGGAGAGCAGAAGGCGTCGTCGCCCACCCCGTGGGGAGCGCTGTCCGACGAAGGACCTCTGCTTGGCTTCAGTGCCGATCGCGGAATCGCCCTCTTGTACGCCCACATGGCTTTGGTCACAGGCCCCGCAGCACAAGCCTGGGACACTTACCTCCTCCAACGCATCTTCCTTGACCAAGACGAGTGGAGTGAGTACCGCCTCCATTCCTACTGATGCTCGTCGACGGATACTCCCACTGAACGCAACCCCCTTACCCCCCCCCCCTTCCAGCCATCCCAAACCCACCGTGCCTTCCCTGTGCAAACCACGCTATTGCTGCCGAGCGCCAACCTACACATTGACCGTCTCGCCACCCTGCGCACCCACCTCGATGCCGTCCTGCACACTGTCATCCCGCGCCTGGACGCCAAGGGCAAAGCCGCGATTCAAGCCCAGGCCGGCGAGCTAACCAAGCGTGCACAGGACCTTGCTACGCACTTCACCGTGGCTCTGGCGGTACCATCGACCGCCGAGGCGGAACGAACGTTGCTCGTAGCCCAGGTACTCGCTGCGACAGAGACCGTGTTAGCTACCGGTCCCAACCCCCCCTTGTCGCCGCGGCACAACGTTGCTGCGCACTACCTCCTCCCCTCCCCTCTTGCCACCCCCCTGCTGGACCAAACCTTGGCCTCCCCCCCGCCCTCCCGGCCGCACCGGATCTTGTAAGCCCCGTCCCCCTGGGCCAATGAGATGAGCAACTAATCGTCATGCCTACTCTTGCGTTCAATTGGACTGTACTTAGGATGGTGTCAGATTTTTTTCTTCCCGAACCTAGGGGGTGGAGGCCATATCTACATGGTAGCCCAAGCGCTGGTCGCACGGGGCCATAAAGTCGTCATTCTCACCCACGCGTATGGAGAGCGGGTAGGGGTGCGTCACCTCCTGCGAGGGATCAAGGTGTACTATGTACCGTATGCGGTGGTCGCGCGCCAAGCTACGTTGCCCAACTTTTTTGGCTTGGGTCCGCTCCTGCGTTCGATTGTGGTGCGGGAACGAATTGAGATTGTGCATGCGCACCAAGCCTTGTCGTCAATGGGGCTGGAAGCGTTGTTGCATGCTGGGAGCATTGGGGTCAAGAGTGTGTTTACGGACCACTCCTTGTTTGGGATGGACAATGTGGCGTCCTTCCTGACCTCCAAGTTGCTCCGCTTTCTCTTGAGTGGTACCGGGCACATCATCACCGTCTCCCATGTTGGCAAGGAAAACACGGCCTTACGCGCCCAGCTCGATCCGGCTCGGGTCAGCGTCATTCCCAACGCCGTTGTCGCCACCCACTTCCTCCCCCCCGCGCCCGCCCACACCAACACGGAACGGTCGTGACGATCGTCGTTCTGTCCCGGCTCATGTACCGCAAAGGCACCGATCTGCTCGAAGCGGCCATCCCGCGAATCTGTGCCGCACACCCCATGTGCGCTTCGTGATCGGAGGCGAGGGACCGAACCGGGTGGGACTGGAACAGATGCGCGAGCGCACCGAGTTGCAAGATCGCGTCGAATTGGTAGGCTCGGTAGCTAGTACCGATGTCCCGGCTCATCTGCACCGCGGCGACATTTTGCTCAACACCTCTCTCACCGAGGCGTTTGGCACGGGCTTGGTGGAAGGTGCGGCGGCGGTTTGTTGGTCGTGTCAACGCGCGTGGGCGGGGTGGAGGAAGTGTTCCTCCGGACCTTGTTCTCCTGGCCGAGGCAGACGAGGACGATGTGGTGGACACGACGTTGCGGGCGGTGGAGCGGATCGAACGAGGGGAGCATGATCCGTTTCGAGCCCATGCCAAGGTGAAGGAGATGTACTCTTGGGCCGAGGTGGCGCGGCGCGTGGAAACCGTGTACGACGAGCTGCCACCGCCATTGGAGAGGGGCAGCTTGCTTCTCCGCTACTACGCAGCGGGCCATCCTTGGTTCGGCGGGGTGGTGTTTGTCATTGTGGCAGCGGTGGATATGGTGCTGATGGCCTGCTCGACTGGGTTCTTCCTGCTGCCGACATGGACCGGGCAGTGGACTTTGGACCCTAACCACCTACTTTTATACCCTAAGCATCTTTTGTGACGAACAAAACGAATCATTTCGAGGAAAGTACAGAAAGTGCAGCCCGAGGAAGTAGGGAAAGGGGAGTGAATGTCTAGCTAGTATAATGAGAACCGGAGTGCGAGTGAGCAGGACGACAAACAGATACATGATTTTGGGGACTGGGACAACAAAGAAAGACGCCTAGAGCGGCTGTCCTGCCTCGCTCCACGTTTCTTCGATGCACTCCCGCAAGCGGCGGAGCCCCAGCTCCATCTCTTCCACAGGGACGACCGAGTAAGACAGGCGACAATAAGGGGTAGCCGTGGCTGTAGGGAAAAAGTGGATGCCCGGCACAGCAATGACGCCCTTGGCAAGGGCCTTGTGGTGCAACATGTCACTCGAACAGGGTCCTGGCAAATGCAACTTGATCCAAAGGAACATCCCTGCCTCGGGCGTCACCCATTCTGCCACCGCCTTCTTCCCTTCTCCAGCCCCAAAGACAGAGCGGACGAGGCGCTCAAACAAGTCCCTTCGATCACGGTAAAAAGTAGCGACCTTGTCGGCATTGTAGAGGAATCCGTCCACCCCCCAGTGTTCCAGGAGAGCGAGGGACATGGCCATCGTTGGTCCCGAAGCATGCATCAGGCCCGAAGCCGAAACCACATCCATCGCTTCAATCAGAGTTTGAGGCCCTGAAGCAAACCCGATCCGTAGACCCGCCGAGAGGATTTGGAGAAGGAATCAAACCGAAGAACACGGCCGTTGCCCCAAAGGTCCTTGTCCTCCTCTTCTAGAGCAAAGTAGGATTTGATCCTGGGCCGCGTGGTGGGGTTCGCACCCAGACCATCGTAGTTGAGGAAATAGTACGCGTCATCCTCGAGAATCAGCACACCATGGCGCCGACACACGTTGAGCACCATCCGTTTGCGTTGCTCACTGGCTGTGGTCCCATGGGGGTTCCCGCCAACGGGGATTGTACAAGCATTTGGGAAAGGGCTTATCTTTGGTTGCTGCGTTGGTGCGCCAGCCGCTGAGTTGCCGCTCGAGAGCAGCCGCGTCCAAGCCGCCATCACCAATGGCGGCTGGTACGGGCTCCGCTCCCAATGGGTGTACAGGGAGGAGGGCGCCACTGTCCGTGCGATGAGAGCGGTTAGCACGGTCTAGCAGCATAAGGGGCGCAAGGATGGACGTACGCGTAGGTTGGTGCTTCAAACAAGACCGTGTCCCCGGGTCCAGGAGCACACGGAAAGCAGTCGAGAGCAAGTCTTGGATGCCTGATCCGACCGTGACCCCCATGTATGGGCAGGGTGAGTAGAATGAATGGGGCGTGAATGGAGGGTGGAGACAAAGGACTGGAACCAGTCGGCGAGCGGAGCGAGGCCCTGGGCGGGCAGGTACTGCAAGCTGGCCTCAAACAGGTCGGGCGGACGGTGACGGGATCGGTGGCGCCGGTCTGCGGGTTGACCGCGCCAAAGGTGAGCCACTTGAAGGGGAACATGGAAGGGTTGGGCATGCCAGACAGGAAGCTGATGCCGCGGTCCATGTCCTCGGCGCTGTAGAGCCTGCGGATGGAGCCATCGGGCCAATTGCGCAAGGCGGCGGACAGGTAGCGGTCGTAGTCCACCACGGCTGTTGCTGCGGGGGGCGCAGGGGCCTTGGCCAGCGACTTGGCCAGCGGCGGGGTGGGGGCGATGGTGTCCATTCCGCCGTCGGGCATGGTTGAGACGAGGGGATTAGGGAAGGGGGATGGGGGATGGATGGAGGATGGAGGATGGAGGATGGAGGATGGAGATGGAGGATGGAGGATGAAGGATGGAGATGCGCTGAGGCGTAGGAGCATTATATACACGCACAATCTTCCCCAGGCGAGGGCGATTAATGTGTTACAGATGGAGGACACGAGATAAAAAGGACGAGGCACGGGGGCAGTCATCCACAGGGCTCCCGCGTGGTGCTGATCATGTAACACATGCCGCACTGCGCCGCACCCTCCCGCCCGCGGGGGGGCCGTGCAGCACCACAGTGGCCCTGTGCCGGCGCGCCACACGCGAATGCAGGCGCGTGTCCATCGTAGCTGAATGCAGCGGGCACCCCACCAGTGTGCGACAGGGCCCCCGTACGCGGCCCCCCTGCTTACCTAACAAGACGGTCTGCTGAGCTGCATGTTGGGCGCCACCCGAAGCGGCCGGATACAGCCGGCAATCAGAAGCACGTGGGCTCGTTGCACCGACTTGCAAAGGGCACAGCCCCAATTTAGCAGCAAGGTTGAACTTCAATTGTCCCGTGCGCTCCTGGCTGTCTTATTGGCGCCTCCGCAGCCAGATCGCACATCAACACCCTCAGAGCAGCTGCGATCGGCACAGCTGCTTGCGGTTGCTGCGTCCATGTCGGCTGTCTCCCCGTCCCCCTCCTCTGCGCCTCGCCTCCGCCGCACCCCCGCCATGGACCGCCCCGAGCCTGACCTCGTCCTCGACCCCTTCCCCCCCGAGAAGCGCGATGGCAAGTGGGCGTCCGAAGCCGGTTCGGCCGCTCTGGCGCATGCTGCCCATCTCCCGCGCTCGCTCCTGTCCCAAGCCGCGGACAATGCGACGCGCGCCCGCCTAGCCGCGGCCAACCCCGCGTTGGCAGAAACGTACCAGCGCACGTTGCGCGAAAGCAATGCGTACCGAGCGCCATCGCACCATGCGCGGCTGCTGCTGCTCCTGCTCATCGCTGGCCTGTTTTGGTATGCGTATCATTTCCACAATCAGACCTTCCCTTCCCTTCACCCTGACGACTGGCACGACGCGTTCCTCCAAGATGGCGAAGCCAATATGCATGGCTACCAATGACCATCTGTGCCCTTGTTCTTCCTCTGTCCGCTTATCTCCTCTTCTCTCCCGCGTTCCTTCCCCCGGTAACCTTCCCCCCGGCTCCCAATCTGGCGCTGCAAGGAATGGGCACCAACTGCCCCCCGCGGCCCCCCGCGTGTGCACGTTCGTCTCCCCTCTGCATTGCCGCCTGCGACTTAGCTCGTGCCCACGTTTGTTTGTTTGTTGGACCCATATTTGATTCCCGTGTCACGGACCTGTCTTGCGCCCAAACAAGCCTCGTAGAGAGCGTGAGATGGTGAGTGAGCCAAAGACGAGGGAACAACCCTACCCCAGCCTAGCAAGCAAGCTTCAAGTCCAACCCTATCTTACCCTATCCTGGATGCGGAACGGGGGCAAGTGCCAATTAATAATCCCATTCCGCCCTCCTGCCCAGCGTAGCACCGGGGTGACTCCAGCCCATCCCACCCCGCTCCCTCCTACCTGGCTGCTGGTGGGTTTGCTCGACCACCGTTTGTCCGTTGCTTGGCTCGTCGTATGTCTCTCTCCTCCTCTCTGGTTCACCGCCACCTCCACCTCCACCATCCACCATCCATCATTGCCCCGGTTCATCTCGGTGATGTTGGTGGAAGAAACCATGCTAACCCCCCTACCCCCTTCTCTCCACCCTGGCCAGCCCCACCATGTCATCCGAACTACGCCATTCGCCCTGGGCCAAGCGTGACCAATGGCGCTACCACCCCATCTTCCAACTGCGTAATATGGTGCGGTACTCTCTTCCGGGCTTTACCTGGTCCACGTCCGTGTTTGTTGGGTACTGCATCTGGGAGTACTTTGCCACGCCTGCGGCGCCCGCATCGGGACACCATTAGCCTCTTCCTCTCATGGTACCCTTTACCCTTTGCATGCTCGCTGTGGCCCACGGTTCTCTCTCTCCTCCCCTTTGTACTGGGGCGTTCAGGTGGTGAGGAGCGAAGTGGCCATGCTTCACAGTGGATAGAAACGCAGAGAAGGGGGGGGCGACTGTACCTGCGCCAGTACCTGTGCCTGCGATTGTTCCTCCAGTCCATACAGTGCGAAACCGTGACCGAGCAACGCAAAGGAAAGGAAAGGACATCACATACTGCCCATCTCTTTGCCTGGAGTGCTGTATGCGGGGTACACTACTGCAACTTGCTGAACGTTAATTACGCTGTTGGTAACTCAAGCCAAAAGCTTTGCGCAGGCGGGGGGGGATGTAGTCCATTCCTATTTCACCGAAACGAAATGCATATAGGCCCAAGGGAGGGTGGTGAGGGGGGGGAAAGGGGCACAGGGTAAACAGGAGAGAGGAAATGTAGGGCGGGTGACCACGAGCTGGACTGGGAGCAAAAAAGCACCTAGTAAGCACCTCGATACGTACGTTCCACCCTAGGGTCGCGAGGGTCGCGAGGGTCTCGTACTTCGTAGTACTCTGCCGCCTGACCGCCGGGGACCAATGCGGGGGGTAAACTCATGGGCAACGAGGTGGGATCCAACGCCATCCCACTCGCGTTCGACGATAGAGATGGCAGGGTGGGTCCCATGGCACTAGGTAGGGCAGAAAGCACTCCGGCGGGGAGCGGTCGGGATGGTGGAGGGAAGCGACAGTGCGCGGGGGTGGTACGAGCTGGGAGGAGGCGGGGGGGGCTGGGAGAACCCAGCTGCCGCAGCTGCAGCTGCTGTAGCCGAAGATGAAATAGGCGCTGCACCAGCACCAACCCCCACTCCAGCCCCAGCACCAGGAAGAGAAGGGTCGTAGTAGTACCCCCCCGTGCGACCGTACGGGGTAGAAGTCATGTCGGCTGCGCCGCCGTAGGTTCGGTGCGGTCCAACAACCGACCGGTGTCGTGCCACCCCCGTCCCCGTCGGGTCGACGTAACTTGCCCGGTTACGCTGTGTATGGGTCGCTTGCACTTGCGCCTGTGCCTGTGCCTGTGCCTGTGCTTGGGCCTGTGCCTGGGCCTGGGCATACGAAGCTGCCTCAGCAGCATAGTTGCGCCCGGACGTGACACGAGCAGTGCGAGGTGAGTCAGAGGGGAGGCGATGAGAATTCCTCTCCAGCGAGGAAGAAGACGATGCCGAAGCCGAAGCTGAAAGCGAAGCTGAAACCGAGCCCGGAGCTGGAACTGGAGCTGCAGCTGGAACTGGACCTTGCGTGGGAGCCGCGAGCGGAGCAAGGGGGAGAGAAAGTGCCGATCCCGATCCCGATGAGGACACGGGTGGCGCTGTACTGGGGACAGTTGCCGCCGCTTGTGCTGGTACGGCGGTCGTGCCACGCAGTTCAGTCGGGTCAGGGGGCTGGAACGGTCCGGTAAACGGTTCGCCCGTCACGAATGGGTGCAACCGAGCCTGGTGCGCGGTCCAGCGCAAGTGCGGGTCCATCTGGAGCAAGCCCTGGAGGAAATCGATAAAGCACGTTCGTTGAGCTTGTTCGCGCGCTTCGTCGGTCCGATGATGGCTCGAGTGAGGGTGTCCGCGCGAGCGGGAGAGGGGGTAGGAACGAATAATGTCAGGCAAGGTGGTGGCAGCAAAGAATTTTTTGGTCGGGGGTTCGTTGGGTTTGTCCGGATGTTCTTTGGCCCATTGCTCGCGTGTTTTGAGGTGATAGTGCGGCTGGCCATACTCGTCTGGGTACCGACGGAAAAAGTGATGGGTATGCTTGCCCTTGGCGAGCATGGAGGTAGGTGGCATCCCCATCATCTCGACAATGCAGGTCATTTGATTGAACTCGCTTGTTCCGGGGAACAAGGGCAGACCGAGGAAGAGCTCGGCGGCAATGCAGCCCAAACTCCACATATCAATCGCTGCATTGTACGGCAAACCGAGCAGGACTTCGGGCGAACGGTAAAAGCGGGATTGAATGTAGGTGAACGCGGTTTGATGTTCGTCGCAGGCCGAGCCAAAGTCGACGAGTTTGATGGCCAAGGGTGGTTGGAGCGACTTGAGCAAAATGTTTTCGGGCTTGAGGTCGCAGTGGATAATGTGGGCATCCTGGAGGACCGAGAGCGCATCGAGCAACTGAGACGAAAATACACGTACCAACCAGGGACTTACGCCGCGGTACGAGTTTTGTCGAATCAGTTCGTACAAGTTGCTCGACAAGAGTTCAAATACCAAGCACAAATGTTTGGCGTGGAGAAACGTATCGTGCAAACGAAGCAGATGGTGCTCGTCGCGCGGATCAAATTTGGTATTGAGCACCTCCAACACAGCCACCTCAGTCCAGCTTTGTTGGAGGTAAGCCGGATGGTTCTTGATCACCTTGACTGCCACAATTTCGTGCGTGCGCATGTTTTGGCACTTGACCACCTGGCCAAATGTGCCCTGGCCAAGCATGTCCAAGATCAAATACTTGTCCCCATCCTCGGTGCCGAGCCAGTCGTTGACGTAGAGAATAAAGTCGTTCGTTTCGTTGTCCCGGCCTTGGTTGTGCGCCGGCTTGGCTGGCTTGGTCAGTACCCGACGAGGATTGCAGGCCAGTTCGTAGAGGAAGGATGGGTTGACAAGGTGGTATGTATGGTGGAGGTAGGACGTCAAAGCCTTCAGGGGCTGTAGGAAAACCGAACCGAGGTTCAAGAGTCAGACAATTATCCCAAACACAAAAGCAAACCCACAGGCAAGCAGACGGAATAGGAAAGGAGAAAAGGGAAAGGAGAAAAGAGAAAGGAGAAAAGAAAAGGGATGGATACGCACGCTGACCATCCCACCTGCTGGGTCTGCTCGTCGTCCCGTTGCACGATGAAGCGCCTCAGTGTTGGGCCTCAAGTCGGCGGGATCGCGCACGCGGCGGAAGCCATCGCGGGCGGGGTTGAAGCGGGGCGGTGGAGGGGCGGTGGGGGAGGTGGGGGAGGCGGTCTGCCAGGGGGCATAGAGGGAGGAGCGGTAGGACACGGGAGGCGGGGGGCATAGCCTGCATGGCATGCATCGGAGCGAGCGACGACGCGGAGGGAGGCAAGCCACGACAAGGTCGACGAGGCGGTGGGGGGCGCAAGGTTGGCGAGCGAGGAGGGCAAGTGGGTGGTCGCAGCGCCATGGGGGGCCGGAGAGTAGCCGTCGTCGTCGGCCGCACTGGCCTCGACGTCGCCTCTGCGGCTGTGGCGGCGCTCGAGACGGTCGAGGCGGTCGAGGGACGGAGGCAGGGCATCGATGGGCGCGCCGGAAGCGTCCATGGCGGGCGGCGGGGCGGGGCAGATCGTCGCGCAGACAGCGATGCGCCCCCCCGTCTGCGGCTGCCTGCGAGTCAGGTCCAGGTGGCCCTCCAGCCTTCAAGGCGAGGCCGCCGGATGAGCTCAGCGCAAAAATGAAATTGGAGCGCCACGGCGCCACTTCAAGCTTCACTTCCACCTCCGCCACCTTCCCCCTATCACTCTTCTCCCCGCTCATCTAAATCTAACGTGGGGGCCATTCCCCTCGCCCGCTGCCCCATCCGCCGCTCTCGCAACGCATCCTCGCCTATCCCCGATGGTGGCATACATACAAGTCAAATGCGAGCAAAACATAGACATGGGCACGGACATGGATGGGATCCGGTACAAGAGCAAAAGAGACACAACGGAACACAGACGGGAAGAGAAGGGAGACAAGGGTGGGAAGGGAGACAAGGGTGGGAAGGGCGGGAAGGAAGCAGGTAAATCAGAGGAAACCACTGGGATCGCTGAGATCCATGATACCTCGATCGCTCAATCCCTCGGGCGCTCAGGATCGCAGGATCGCATGATCTCAGGGTCGCAGGGTGCCATGATCACAAGGTCGATCCTTTCCAACCTGCGGGAGGTGCGCTAAGGGATCAAAGGGACCTCCCCCCGAGCCGGAAGAGACAAACGACAAAGCCACTATACAGGCCAGTGGGGCGGCTTGGGCTCTTCCACCCGTACGGCTGGCACACCTGCCACCGCATCGGGGGGCAACAGTTGGGTTGTGACGTATGCCTGGGGAAGGTTTCCACCGAGCGAGAAGAGTGGGGGACAGGGGAGATCGGAGCTGGCGGTACGACAGTAATGTCCCGCCCACCGTGCCGACCAAAGGACTGGTCGGGTGGCTAGGGACGATGACCTGGGGGCCAACCAGAGGCCCAGCCATTGGCCAGTCATTGGTCCAGTCATTGGCCCAGTCATTGGTCCAGTCATTGGCCCAGTCAATGGCCCCGCCAGAGGGGACAAGAGCGGGCTGGGACTTAAATGCGAGCCTGGGTGCGGGCTTGCGTTGGGGAGGGAAATCGGGCTGGTGGGCATGGGACTTAACGGGCCCGGGAGCAAGAGGGGGCTGGTAGCCAAGGGACTTAGGTTGCCTGGGTGCAGTGGGGATCCAGCTGGATGTGGCGAACCCGAAGTGGCAGAATAGGAACCGGGATAGGAAGCAGAACCAGAACCAGTACCAGTAACCACCAGAGTGAGGGGACAGATGTTGAGGCCCTGCCCTTGCTGGGGTGAGACGGCGAGGTGCGGTTGGTTTGGCGCGTGGCGAGATGGACAGGCCCAGTGCCGATCCTGATCCTGATCCCGAGGTCTGGCCCGAGGTCTGGCCCGATCCTGCCCCGATCCCTGCCCCGAGGGCGGGACAGAAGCGGAAGGTGAGCCAGCCGAGGTCCCCGTCTGATCCGTATGGTTAAACCGTTTGTGTCGGCGGAGGTTAGACTGGACACTAAAACTTTTGCCGCAGTCAGGTTCGTCGCACACGTAGGGTTTTTCGCCCGTATGAACGTGGAGGTGGATCTGAGGGACGAAGGGCGGGTGAACCGTTTGCCGCACCATTGGCATTCGTACTTGTGCGACGACTGGGCAGTCTTTTCCGCCGCACCCCTCCGTTTCCCCCGGAACATGCAGGGGGAGGATCCGGACTGGCGGCCGATCCCCGGCGAGGCGGGGGGAGGCAGCGCCACCATGCTGCCACTTGGACTGGGACTGGGGCCCGGTACGGGCGGGAGGGAAGGCAGGGGCGAAATCGGGTGCGGGGAGAGGGAGCTGACACTGGCACTGACCGAGCCAGGGACGGGTTGGAGGTACGATCCGGAAGGCGAAGAGGCTGCTACCGATACCGCGCCCAGGTCCCATCGAGGAGGTGGAGGAGCGGGCAGAGAGGCTCTGGTGGTAGAGGAATGCAGGCTGGTCGCGGGCAAAGAGGTTGTCCTGAACCTGGGCAGGTGGGATGAAGAGTTCGCCTTGTTGTAGCGGGGCTGGGGGTGGGGGAGGCGGTTGAGGGTGGGCTGGCGTGGTGGGCAGAGGGGGCAGGTCGTACGCCCATGGGTGCAGGTTGGACTCCTCCTCGCCTAAGGGGAGGGTCAGATCGGGGAAGAGTTGGAGGCGCTCCATGGCGGCGAGGGCAGAGGCGGTGCGGGAGTGGGCGTGGGTACGGGAGGGACGCGGGACGCGGCGGGGGCGGGAGACGGGTGGGCGGCGGGCGGGGCTGGAGAGGGGGGGGAGGTGGTGGAGGTGGAGTGGGATGGGGCGGGAGTGGGAGTAGGAGTGGGAGGGGGTGTGGGAGCGCAGCGAGCTGGTACGGGGCGGGGGATGGGGGCGCCCGGGGCGGTAGGGCTGGGTGCGGGCGGTAGCTGTGGCGGTGGTGGTGGCGGCGGAGGCGTGCGGCGGTGGGAGCGGGGCCTCGGCGCGGGGAGAGAGAGGGAGGAGGCGTGGGCGTGCTGGGCGCGGGCGTGAGAGAGAGGAGGTGCGGGGTGCTGGGCGCTGGCGCGGGCGAGGAGGTCGAGGCCGCCTTCGGAGGGGTGGGGCGGTGGCGTGGGAAGACCCAGGGGGCGGCGGCGGCGGGGCGGCGGGCCTAAGGATGGCGGATGCTGGGGAGCGGGGTGGGGGCTGCGGGCGGAGGGCGCCTGGTGGGGGTGGGCGGGTGGGGTGGGCATAGGCTGCGCACATGGCAGTGCTCAGAAGCCCATTGGAGGAGGGAGCGCAGCTGTGGTGGTGGAGCAGCACCCAGCCGAGCGCGTCTGGGTCTGCGCTGCACACTCGGCCTCTGCCGGCCCTCCACGTATCATCACACAGTCACGCTCTTGTCTGTCCACTCCCATCTGTGTATTCCACACTCCATCTGTCTATTCCACACTCCATCGTCTATTCTCCACTCCATCCGTCTATCTCCACTCCATCGTTATTCCCCCTCCCATCCCCCTCCCTCATAGCTCACCCCTTGCCATTTCAGCGCGAACTAAAGTACCAGTACTGGTCCACCAGCGGCAGATAGTCCTCCGCCAGCCCCGCCCCCAGCCCCAGCAGCGGCACCGCCCGCAGCGTCCGCAGCAGCGCCTCCACCCGCGGCCGGGGTGCCTTGCGTCCACACTGGTCCACGCAGCAAGTACCACCCCACGCCTGCGTCCGCCGCCGCCCACTCTCTGCCTCCAGCGGCGACACCGACTCGCACCCCGCCGGACTGGCCGCGCCACCTCCACCGCCACCCAGCACGGTGGCCAGCACGAGGCGCAGCAGCGCGCCTTGCACGCCTCCTGCCAGCGGGTTCGATGGGCCACAGCGCGGGCCCAGCCACGTGGATCGAGGAACGGGTCGGGCACCTGTGGGTTGACGGACCATCGCCGTAAAGCGCGGGACAGCACGTCGATTCCCCAAGCGGTCGCGATCGGGGTCCAGACGCTCGTCGGCGCAACGAGTCCTGGCGCACGTACCGCCGAACCAGCAGCGCATATACCAACGGCCGACACAGGTGCAGCATTTCCGCCACCGCCCCAGCGGGGCCTTGGACCGGACGCACCAGTTCCGACAGCGGCCGTACATCGGTCGGAGCCAACGTGCGAGATAGGAGAAAGGTATCCACCTCCGCCCGCGTCCAGCTGCGACTGTGAGCGAGAACAGCTTCTTCCTCTGGGTCTACCAACGTCTCGTCCTCCGAATCGTCCGAGGCTAGCGACATGGGTTCCGGTACCGGCCCCGTCCCTTGCCCCAACTCGCCAAGGGAGGGATAGGTCAACCCGGTCCTAGAGCCACGATATTTCCTCCTCCCTTCCTCTGGGGGAGGAGAGACATGCACCGCTGGTACTGCTGATGCTTTTGCGCCCCATGTCACAGGCTGCGATGGCGGCGGCGGTGCGACAGGCACCAAGTCGGCTGGGTCAAGTTCGCGCTCGGGCAAGGGATCGTGCAAGACGGGACGCCACCCCGACTGCCAAAGAGACAGAACCGAAGAATAGCTTGATTGTCTCGAGAGTGACGACGAGGTCGATGGCGCCTGCTTGTCCTGTTGTGGCGCGGGAGAGAGTGGGCGATGAGGCGGTCGATTGAGCTCCTGGTTGCACCTTTCCAGGCGCCGCCTTTCTCCGTTTTCGCTGGGCAAGCATCTCAAGAACGAGTTGGATGTGGTGAGGAGAAGCAGGAGGCGGCCTGCACGGCGGTAAGGTGCATTGCGGACTTGGGACAGGGGTTGTAACGGGTATGTAGGCTGGGCACGTACCCCTTCGGCGTGGCCAGATGGGCCTCGACCTGTCCCTCCCGCTCCTCCTCGGCAGGGACCGAGAAAGCAGGGTTGATCCAGAGGGAGAAGGCTGGACCGAGGCGTCCGTACGGCCTTTTGGATCGCAGGACGGACCAACGCATCGTGGTACACGCCCAGCAGCGCCAGCAGCGCTGCCACCCCCTCTGCGGCCAGTTCCGAGTCGTTGAACCGGCCAGGCAAAAGCCAGGTCAGGGTCCGCACCGACGACTCGACCGCTCCGATGGCAGGCGCATGCGTGGCCAGCGCCTGCTCGTACGACCGGAGGAGAAAGACATGGTCGGCGGAAGAAGAGCGAGGTGGGCGTCCGAGGGGGCTTTCACGGTGCTTTGTCGGGGCCGCCTCCCAGCGCCTGGGCCTCTGCCGCCCCACTCGTCCGGCCTTACGTCAGGCGGCGTCAGGCCTCAGGCCTCAGGCCGCGATAATGGGGTGGGACGATCGATGATTGCTGGCGCTGCGCTGATCGCTGATCACTGAGGTGGATGCTTCAAGCTTCAAGCTTCAAGCTTCAATATTCAATTCCAGTGCCTAGTCGCGGCCCGCACCATCGATCAGCGATCAGCGATCATCGACCACCCGTCCCACGCGGAGATCAAGATTAGCATTATCAGCCGGACTCACGACTCAGGAGACCCATCCCCACCCATCAACACCACCGCCAGCCTCATCCCCACCTCGACCGTCTCCACCTCCACCCCCAACTTCATCACAATCTACGCCCCTACTTCCTTCTCATCTTCGTCATCCCTACCACCACTACCTTACGACGATGACCCCGCCGTCTGGCGTCAGTCTCGCGCGGGACCGACTACGTGAGAGCGAGCGAAACGTGCGAGCCGGTGCGCCTTCCCCTCTTGGCGGTCAGCTTGGCAGTCTCTCTGGGATAACATCATCTGGCCACCTACCGCACCTATGAGTCCGCATGCCTCGCCATCGGTATCGCCCTTACCTTCGCCCTCGCCTTCGTCGCCCAGCTCGAGTGGATCGCACTACGGGGTCTCCTACCCTTCCCATCCCTCCCACCTCTCCCACTTCTCCTACGCTCCCTTGCGCGCTGCTGGACCTACACTTGGCCCGCTGCGGTTGGGAGCATCGCCCATTGCGCCTGGGTCGTTGCAGCAGGTATTTTCTTCGTACGCACGACCGCGTCCGGCCCGACGCACGCTCCGCCTCGATCCGCGTCTGGATCCCCGTCTGGATCGGGTGGGCGAACGAGACGCTCCGAAAGAAAGAGAAAAAGAACGGGAACAGAACGAGAACGAGAACGAGAAAGAGAAAGAGAGCGGTCGCGCACGTTCCTAGCACCCGAAGGGACGGAAGAGGACGAAATGGATTTGGCGCGGCTGCTCGAAGCGCGTCCGCCTGACTGCACCCTTTTTCCCACCAGTGCCACCAGTCCCCGCATGACAATGACCATGACCATGACGGGCTCTCTGTCCTCCAGCATTGCCCGCACCGCCGCACCGCCTGGACGAGTCACCGCCCCCCCGCCCCAAGGCCACATTTCACGAAGACGGATCGACCGCATGCTGTCCGGATGCGGAGAACGTGCAGGCGAGTACGGGGTGGTGTGTGGGACCAGCGGCCGGGGTGGCGGTGCACTCGGACGTGGAACCTGGAAGGGAACCGGGAAAGGGAACCGAGAAGGGACCAGGGACTGGAAGGCGGAGCGGGTGGGGAGGTGGACCCTCGCGTAGGAGGGAGAGGGGGAAGGGGAATGGGAATGGGAGGGGGCGTGCAGCCAGTGGAAGAAGGTCACGAGGAACGGGATGACGATGTACCCGGTCCATTGGAGTTGGGCGATCCATCGAGCCCTACGGAATGGTGGAAGACATCAACGCAGCCGCGACTGGAACTGCACTGGTGGGACCGAGATCGAGAACCACCGGTGGCCGGCCATGTAATTACTGATGGCTATGGATTCGATACTGCATGTCATTGCATATCATGTTCCTTTTTGGTATGAAGTGGGTAGGGTGGGACGTGGTGTAGGCGAGGTGTGTTGGCCATGGGGGTGCCAGTTGCCAGTTGCCAGTTGCGAGTACCACGTTATTGCGTCTCTTGTCCCCTATCTCAGATCTATGACCGCACATCTCCTATACCCAGCAGAGTACTCTTTCCTCATCCCGAGTGTACAGTCCCCGTCGTTACCAGCATACCCTCATTATGCACTCTCCTCATCCATCCAAGGCATTGGGTCTGAACTATGTCATGGATACACACATTCCTACAGCGTGTAGCATCTTCACCGCTTCGGTTCGCTCACGAGATGGTTCTCTCACTCACATGCGGTAAAAGATACCTCGTAGAATTCGAGGAAGAGAGAATGAAGCCGCAGATCTGAGGAGAGGGTACTATTGAAGAAGGAATAATGAAAAGGAGAATATAGGGCCTTGAACAGGCACTATAGTCAGGGTTCTCCCATCCATGTGGACAGGGAGGATGACGTGATAGAGGTATCTCAGTGCATCTCCCCATCAGATTGCAGGTCTCGAGAGGGACAGAGGTGGAGGTGGGGAAGATGGGGTGGAGTTTGTAGCGACCTAGCTATACTGGCCAACAGCCCTCGGCCGCAATGTTCGATGTATCCTACCAACTATACCAACACCCGCACATTGAAGCTTGAAGCTTGAACGTTGAACGTTTTCATGCGTCAACTACATCAATGACAGTATTGAAATACTGAACGATAATTTGTCCACGTTTCACATGCCCAAGCAAGAAGCCAACCCTACTGTTTTATTGCGGCGCGCAACCCTAGAGATGAACGACCGGCCGCAGCACGCGAGGTTCAGCGTGAAACCACAGCGGCGGGAGCTGCTTTGTCCTCACCATCGACGCGGTCTCGCTGGATTCAAGGTAAGTGCACCTACCCATCAAGGGGGGCGATCGATGCGCGGCATCACAGGCCAGGAGGAGGGAAGGGTTCCCGCATGCGCTCGACACCAACGCGGTGGTCGACCACGGCGTGTGTCGAGCGCACCTGGGAGCTGGTGGTAGGACATGCACTGTCGCGTTGGCTACTTTGGCATCCGGTTGGGGCTGATACTCCCTGTGGGCCCTTTCTCCCCTTCTTGCCGCCCCCCCTGTTCACCCCCCCCACCCCCCCATGCAACTTGAGATGAAAACATGATGGCTAACGTCTTGGTTTGCCGCTTACAGTTCACGATGCCCCCTAAGACTCGTACGGCTGCCCCTGCTGTCGCTCTCGGCCCCCAGGTGGGTGACGGTGAGCTTGTGTTTGGCACGGCACATTTTTGCCTCGTACAACGACTCGTTCATCCACGTGACGGACCTGTCGGGCAAGGAAACGATCAGCCGTGTGGTGTGAGGGCGGGATGAAGTCAAGGCGGACCGTGACGAGTCGTCGCCGTACGCTGCTATGCTTGCTGCTCAGGACGTGGCTGCGCGCTGCAAGGAGGTGGCATCACTGCTCTGCACATTAAGCTCCGTGCTACCGGTGGCACGGGCACCAAGTCTCCTGGTCCTGGTGCCCAGTCGGCCCTTCGTGCGCTCGCCGCTCGGGCATGCGCATTGGCCGCATTGAGGACGTGACCCCCGTCCCCACCGACTCGACCCGCAGGAAGGGCGGTCGTCGTGGTCGCCGTCTGTGAGCAGCTTCATCGCTTTCACAGCTTGGCGGTTGCGCAGGGAACCTATCTCAGGCAGGTTTTCCTGGCCTCAAAGTTGGAAACTTTTCTTGGGTTTCCACCTCCCCTCCAATGGAGCATCTGGCTCTACTGGTTCTGGGCATTGCCATTTCAAGCACAGTGTGCCCTTCAGTGCTTTGTGCCTGCTACATGTCGTACCCTTCTTCTGGCAAGGTGCCAGCTTAAAAATCCATGGCTCTGTCCTGATTCATGCATCATGGGAGAAGGCTTGTGATAGTAAATTGAAGCGCGCACGCGTTGCTATAGACAAGCAGACTCGATATTGTTGCTTTGGGGAGAATCCACCTGTTGGCCCGTCGGGGAAGGGCACGACTGCATACTATTCGTCGAAGCCGTCCGCCAAAGGTTGCAGAAAGGCAAACAAATGAAGTCATGAGATCACGTGAACGGGTGCCATTGGTTGGGGTGACGCTGCGGCGGACCAATCTCACTGGTGGAGCAAGTTGGGTTAGCTTTTCCCTGCCCAAACAGGGGTGCTGGTGGGGCTCGGGCCTCCGGCAAAGGGATCGAAAGAAAGAGAAAAGGGGAGGAGACGGTACCTTGCTGATCATCATCTTGACAAACTCGTCGTAGTTGATCTGTCCGTCGCCATCGACATCGGCTTCGCGGATCATCTCGTCTACTTCGGCATCGGACAACTTTTCGCCCAAGTTGGTCATCACATGGCGCAACTCGGCGGCGGAGATGAACCCATTGCCGTCCTTGTCAAACACCTTGAACGCCTCCTTGATCTCCTCCTCGCTGTCCGTGTCCTTCATCTTGCGTGCCATCATGGTCAAAAACTCAGGGAAGTCAATGGTGCCATTGCCGTCAGCATCCACCTCGTTGACCATGTCCTGCAGTTCGGCCTCGGTCGGGTTTTGCCCGAGGGAACGCATGACGGTGCCAAGCTCCTTGGTGGTGATGGTGCCATCGCCGTCTGGACGCAACACCACAGGTTAGTACGATACCTACAGCACGCAAATGCGGGCGGGAGGCGCGAGAGCGCTGCGTGGAAACGTACCCTTGTCGAACAGGGAGAAGGCCTCCTTGAACTCTGCGCGAGCAGTCAGTACACACCACACACCACACATATATGCGTCAGTAACCAGTCGGCAACAGTGTGCTGGCAAGGGCGAAGAGGGGAGGTGTACACACCAGCAATCTGTTCCTCGGTCAGCTGTCGGCCATGGTGAGTGGGGGTGGGGTGGGATGGGATGGGATGGTGGGGGTGGGGCGGGCCAAGCACAGCGCATCGCATCGCACCAATCCAGTCGCACTGCTCCGCGCTGTCTGGCTAGCGGCGGACGCGGTGGGCAGATGAGGTAAGCGCGGGGCGCACGGGGGCGCTGTGGGCACTGCCACCGGGGGCGCGTCTGTCGTGGCACAGGAGTAGCTCGCGACGGGAGCGGACGTGGGCAGTTGAAAGTATCATACGTGCGTGCAGGTCACACGCCCTGGGACGCGTCACGTGAAGGCCCAGCAGCGGGCTGTCGTGGAGCAGTACTGGATCTAACCGATCCAACCCCATCGACTCCCACTCGCCGCGGCAGCCAGCAGCGCAGGCAGGATGCAGCCGGCGCCGCCAGCCCCACCAGCATGCCGCCCACCCGCATCCACTCCTCCTCCCCCCCCTCCCCTCCCCCCTCCGACCTCGACCTGCCGCCTGGCCAGCCGCATCGGCCTCCCGCCTCCGTCCCGCGCCGCGCCACCCAGCGGCTCGGCGCCAGCATTGCCCCCCGCGGCACACTCGTTGCCCACGCGCACCCCCCCCCCCATCCTCCAAGAACGCCGCCCCAACCCCACACCCGTCGACCTCACCCGCTCCAACCAAGCCTCGTCCCCGCGCCCGCACGCTCATCGCTCCCTCCCCCTTGCTCCTGCGCATGCCGTCACGGACCCCGGCTCCGATTCGGACGAGCTGGATGTTGCTGCTCCCTGCACAGGCCCAAGGGCCTGGTGGCACGCATGTATGGCCAACCCCCGCATCTGTCTCGCTCCTCCCCGCCTCCACCACAGTCCATCCGAACTAGCGCCTCCTCCCCGCCGCCGGTGCAACAGCCAACTTCGTCTTCCCACCTACTCTAGCCCCAACCCCTATCCCACCACCCTGACTTACGACCCCCCCAGCAGCTCCCAAAGTGATCTGGCTGCCTCGGACGCCCCTCTCAAACCTAACAGTCGTGCTCGGCTTAAGCTCCCATCCTTCCGCTCTCGGATCGGCAACGATCCGTCCGATCCTGAAGTTGGCCTTACCGCTGCTCCTGCCTCTGCCACTTCGGCAACCGTTCTGGCCCAAGTCGTCAGAAGATTCCGATCTGGATGGTCCGCACTCTCCACGCCCGCGCCATCTCGCCCATCTCGCCCGCCGGTCCAACTCAAGTGCCTCGGTCCGCCTCGTTCGAAACGTAGCTTGTCCAGTTGTGTTTCGGCCCAAGACCCACCTGCCCGCCCTACCCTCAAGACGATTGCCTTGTCAGGCCCGACCAAAGCCCACCTCGCCGAAGTGGGCAAACAGCAGGAGCACTGGGAACATGCGCATGTACAACTACAACAGCGCTTGGTCCAATCTGAGGACCTTGACAATGCATCCAGCTCCGTTGGCGCGGTAGAGCGGACGCCAGCCCCGGTGGCTGGACCAGGCGCGTCCCGGTCCAAGCAGAAGCTCGATGCTCAAATTTGGGCCATGGCCAATTCAGCCACCACCTCAACAGGGTCCAAGCGCTCGCTCACCAGTACTGTGCCCACTGTGGTTACGAACTTGGAGACTTGCCCTTTCTGCTCCAACCCGCTTCCCAAAAGGATGACCACGGCGCTGGTACGCATGCTCCAACCATTGCTCGACGAGTTCCATCGTACCCATGGGCACGTGGGTGGGCAACAGACTGTAGGCGTATGTCTGCGGCACGAGGATGAACGTGTAACCGTCCCCCACGGACTGAAGCAGGGGTGGCCAACGCGTTTGGATGTCGCTCATTTGCGCGGGCGGGTCAAGTTTGGGACAGACCGATCGGGTGGGGGGGACGAGGAACCTCCCAAAGCCGTTCACTGGGCCCGATTGGCTACGATCATTGCCCATCCGGAGGAGAGCACGTGGTTCACCGCCCTGCTTAAGCGGATCAAGACCCAGGGCCAACGTGCGTTGAGCACCAGAGCACAGATGGACGCTGTGGCGGACCAGCGGGCGGGGTACTATGGGGAACAGGATGGGAAACGTTATTGACCATGTGCCTCGTTGAGTTTCTCCCTTCGTCCACACGGGAGAAAGACAACAAGATACGTACTCCTGCTCGGCCGGATAATTCCTCCGATGCCTCACCCATTTGCATCCGCTCTGATGGTACTCCTCCCGTCCTGGACCGCAAACCCACTGAATTCGTTCCACTCACGATCGATGTAGATCGGATCCACCCGGTTCCCCCGACCATCTTTGTTCACTCGGTTTTGATGCCCGAGTTGATTGTCAGTTTGTTGCGGGAAGATTTACGAGGGGGTGGCAAGCCGGCCTCGCGCACGGAAGCGATCCGATTGCGCGACGCAAGTACTCGGTACGGTTCGGCGCTTTTCCCGGCAGATCGGCGCTTGGCTATCGACCCAATACTCTTACTCGTTCGATCGACCCCGATGGGGGAGACCGGACGATCAATCTTGCTTCCCCACGCAAAGGGAAGGGAACCTCCCGGGGAACTCGCAGGGGACCTCCCGGAGCCCTCACGTACCAAACCCTACTGCCCCCACTGGCCTTACTTGTCTCGAGAAGCAACCACCATCGTCCCCATCGCATCGCGTTCGCATTACTGTTTCCTCCCCTCTTTCTTCTTCCGACCGTTCCTCTGCTCCTTCCTCTGCCCGCCCCTCTTCGGCCTCGACCACAGGACCTGGTCCAGGTAGGTCAGTCAAAGTCAAGCGAAAACGTGCTGCCCGTTCACGTTAGATACCATCCTCAAATGAGTATTGAGGTCAATCGTCATTATCAGAACATGTCCATGTACTCTACTATCTAAGCTGTTGCTTCAGTCTTGGCTAATTCTTGTGACACATACTAAAAACTGAGCCCCGATAGCGGGGGAGGGCTCAACTACTTTGGTCTTGAGACCTCTCTACTAAGAAAGTCTCCCACGTTCTGCTTATACATGTCTGCATGAGGCACTTGAGGCCTGGTTCCTTCTGTATATAAGCAGCCATGTCCAAGACTTGCTAGTAGTTGTGGTCCTTGTCGACCGTCCTGCCCCTGGTCTCCCCGGCTTTCCGTTCCTCTCTCGCCCTTCCAACCTTCTACCACCTTTACGAATTTACGACTCGCGTCGATTACACTGCCAGCCGCGGTTACTCTCAGTAGCCCTTGCTTTTTCCTAACTTTAGGACTGCGCCTGCTTCCACCTACTACAGCGCGTCGAGTTTGGTGACGCTGCGGGGAACAGCGTTACCGGTTACGCCGGAGCTCCTAGACCCCCTTCATCTGCTCTGCCGACCTACGTACGCGGCTCCTACCTCGGAGAGTCTGAGCTGCGGCCTTTGCACGCAGGCAGCCACCCAACTAACTAGAGGGTCTCTCCCTCGCCTCTGCACCCGCGCGGTTCAACCTGGATCTGAGGCAGGACCTAATGTACGTGGCTCCGATTGTTCGTCCAAGGGTTTGTATCCCTAAACTACAGGCGTGGGTCTCACCGCGGGGGCTCTCCTCATGACAGTGGTTGGGAGGTGGCAGCCAAATGTGACTTTCGACCCGGGCCAAGCGGCGCGCGCCTATCGGTGATACAAGCCAACGAGATGGGATGGCTCTTGGCTCCATGCACATGCACAGGGTTCCTCCCCTGGTGGAGCAGCTACGGTATACGAACCTTGCCCTTTTCCTTCAGCGCGCCAACCTCTTGGTTCCTTCGCGCTGCTACACAGCCAAGGAAGAGATACAAAGATCAATGCGACTGAGGAAAGGATGCCATGCTAATTAGACTCGGCCGTGAAAAAAGAAAAAAGGAGGGGTGGGTACGTCCTGCGAAGCAAGTCCTGCGTCAGCGAATGGGGGCTCCGAGCGAGGCAGGTACGTCCAAGAAAAAAAACATACCTGGAAGTGGAACGTAGAGCAGAACCTAGGGGACCACAGTTCCCGCTCCAACTCTATTCTGCGTAGCGACCACGTGCTTCAGGGATCGGATCGCACGAGCATTTACTCCTGGCTTTCGGCCTGGAGCTTAGCGTAGAAGTTGTCGCGCTTCTGGACGTAGGGCAGGTGGATGCCGTACCAGAAGGCAGAACCACCGGCAAAGCCGAGGGCCAGACCAACGGAAAGGTCGCGGAAGAAGCTCTTGCGGAGCATGCCGTGATGGGCGCAATCTGGCCAGCGACAGCGGACATGGTTGAGCAGAGAGGACAAGTGAGGCGCAAGAGGTGGAGGAGACGAGACGGGACGAGCCTGCCGAGTCGGACAAGGCCCAGCTGCAATTTGCCTTTGGTGACCAGACGCCCCAGCGGGCGCAGAGGGCAGGCGGGTGGGTGGCACTGGACCAGCGTCCGGGTCTGCTGGACCGGTACTGCCCCCGTGCGATGGGGACATTAGAAATGGGTCGGGCAAGCCAAGCGAGCAACCCTACTGCTGGGGTGGCAACAGATTACCTCAGCGGAGGGGAAACGCGGACTGGCGTTGTGAAGCGTTCAACTGAACGTCACATGTTCACAGCCCAGACAGCACCTCTACTTAGGCGCTGTGGATGATCGATGATCGATGACGTTGAATGTTGACGACGTTGACGGGATAGGTCTTAGGGTTAAGTGGAGCCACTTGGCGTCTGGGCTGTGTGGGGCGGGGCGCTGCGACGGGGGGCAGCGTATGTGAACCAGGGTGTTGGCGCTCAAGCGCAGCATCTCAGATCTTGGCATTCGCTCCGCCTTGGCCCTGACTGGTGGGACCACACCACCGCCACTGGCCAGAGCCACACCCATGCCCAGACCCCGCAATGCGCAGGTCCTCTTCGACTTTAGCGCCACCGATGCCGAGGAAATCACCGTCCAGGAAGACGACCGTGTGCTTTTGCTCCGCACCGGCGCCGACGGCTGGTCGCTCGTGCGCACAAGTGCCGGCGCACAGGGCATTGTGCCCAGCAGCTACCTCGCTCCGGTAGCCTCGGCGTCGGATGCGCCTCCGGAGGCAGAGCTTGCGCGGAAGAGGAGGAGCTGCGCCAGCTCGAGGACGACGAAGCTACCAGGCGACATGATCACCACCAACCGCGCGACCAACCGTCGCTGCAATCGGCTCCGCAGCCAACCGCGCGCACGCACGAAAAACTTTGGCGCAAGCTCAGCTCCAAACGGCATGATGATTATGACCGCCAACGTGCCACCATTCTCACAACGCCTCCCTTGGATCTACTCACAGTGGTAGCTCGTTCCCTTCTGGCCGCCGAACGGACTTGGCCCCCCACTCGGCACCTCCACCCACCAAAACCACGTCGTCCTTTGCGCCCGGAAAGCCAAATAAAGCAGATGTTCGTATATGGTACGACAAGACGGGCGAGTTCAAAACCGAGGCTGCGTTTCTTGGTTTGACTCCAGGCCCCGACGGGGAACGGAATATTCGGTTACACAAGACCAATGGTTCCCTCATCACCGTCGAGCCAAGGTTGATGAGCTTGGCTGACATTCAATTTCTCGAGGAGTTACGGGCCAACGTCTCCGTGAGAAGGATGATCAGGACGTGCGTCTGGCCAGCGATGTGATGGTCAGCATGGGCTATGGGAAGCAGCGTGGGGCCGGACGAAAATTGGGAGAGATGGGACAGTCGCTGAAACATCGGATTGGCCATGACCCATCGTGGTGCCAGTCGCCGAGAAGCGATGGCGGAGCAACAACATTCCGAGGCAGAGGAACGTGAACATCAAGTCCAAATGGAGCGTGCGCGTCAATTGGAGCGCCAACTGGCTCGCGCTAAAGAGCAAAACGCTCTTCACCGCACACGTGAGCTGGAGCGTGAACTAGTTCAGGTTAAAGAGCAAAATGCTCGCTACCAGTCCCTCTCACATTCTGTCACTCAGCCCCCTCTGCCGCCCCAGAGCAACTCGAAATGGGTTCAGGAATTCCTCCAGGCTGGTATCGACGAAGAAGACGCTCAGCGGTACGCCGATGTGTTTGAGGAAGAACATGTCGATCCTTCTGTCCTCCCTCATTTGGACCCCGCCGCTTTCCGTACCTTGACACTCAAAGAAGGTGACATTATTCGATTCCGCAAGTACATCCGCACGCAAGCCCCCCTGAACCCACGGATGTTTCTCGTCCCGACCGCAATACCAGGCGACCTACTGGTGGCTCATGAATGTGTCTGCTTCGCCTGGTGGACCAGCCATCTCCCGGCACCGGCCGCTCCCCAACGGTTGGAAAACAAACCCAATCAACCCGTCCCGATCCCTCCCTCTCCCCCCGCCCAACCCGCACAGAACCCTCACCGCCGTCTCCACTTCCTGCTCACCAGCCTCTGTCACCCTCGGCTGAGCCGCCACGTGCTCCGGTTTCCTCCGCCCCAGCGCCAGAGCCGGCCCCACCCCTACCTCAACCCCGCCCCCAGGCTCCTACTCCCGTGTCTCCCTTACATGGCGTGTTTGATGACGTTGCAGCTACGCCCGCGCTTCCGCCTGCTCCTGGGACATGGGGGGGTCCGTTTACTTCCCCGACTGGGTGGTATGCGCCCGGGATAAGTAACGTACCTCAGTATTATCCTTTGGGTACGTTCCCGATGGCACCTATGGCAACCGGAATGGCACAGCCTATATCCTGCAGCCGAACCTGGGTCAGCCGGGTATGGCACTGCAGCCACAGTCTACCTCTACTTGGTCGCCTGTTTCCCCTGCCTCTGTATCTCCAGGTACGACAGGAGCAACGAGTACGCCAAGTCCGATGCCGCTCATGAGGCAGGCGAACCGGGATGATCTTTCTCCCACCTCTGCTTTTCTCAGATGAAGACTGGGACGTTTGCCCCACCAGACAAGTACGCTGCGCGCTGCGCGACTTGGACCAGGCAGGTGCCTCCTCGACTGGCTCGCCCGATGCACGGTGGTACCATTAACAGTGCTTGCTTCGTAGGTCAGACTGGTTTGCGTACTTTTGAGCACCTGTATACCAATGGCATGGTGACAATCAAACTCGGCTTCCTCTGGCAATGCTTTCCGTGCATGTCAGCACACATACTCTGCAACTAGCTTGCATTGGCGCCAATGGGCCTTAGGTCTTATATAGGAGAGTGAAACACTTTCTACCAATCGTCTTCGGTCCCAGGGATCCCGGTGGAGAAAGCGGACGGGTGAGGCAAGCTGGACACTATATGACCACTGGGATATGCAAAGCTAATGGATGCTGGTGAGATCTGAGAAGAGGCAGATGTGCCGTTGGGTGTTGGGTGTGTTGGTCTGTTGGTCTGATGAGGCTGGCTCGGCTGGTGGGGGGGAGAAAAAACGTTCGGGCATCGGCTCAAAATCAGGGTGTGGGGCACGGAGCCTGTGTGCGGCCCTGTGACGTAAGGCGGCACCAGCGGTGTTTTGTTGAGCGTTGTGGGCAGCAGCGCGTACGGACGTGCGCTGCTGGGCGCCGCACGCGTGCAGTCACCAAGCGCAACCCTAGTGCTCAGCAGAAAAGCCACTGCCCAGCGCCAGTGCTGGGGCAGGCGCTGGGCACCTGCCAGTGTGGCCCAGGCGACGCAGGCCGCGGGGCAGGGGCGGCACGGGGGCGGTGGGTGTTGTGGTGCGCTGCAAAATCTTAGGTGCTGCTGCTACTCCACGCGGCCTTCTTTCTTCTGCCACCACCACCGCCGCTGCGCAGCCCTTCGCCGTCCTCCCGCCTCGCTGCCCCGGCATCTGCCTGCCCATTCCGAGCGGCTGTTCTGTTTCTTATCCTCCTCGCCTCCGCTGTCTCCATCCCGCCCGTCCCTATCTGCCCACCATGGACGCAGGTGTCCTTCTCAGCAACTCCCTCTCCCCCGATGCTGCCATCCGGCTCAATGCAGAGACTCAGCTCGAGCACGCCGCGCAGGAGAACTATGTGCGTCCTTCTTCTCGCTTCTGGTCGTCTGCCCCGTTTGTGACACTAACAATTAACCGTTTCGTGCCCCCTGCAGCCCCAGTACATGGCTCTCCTGGCGGCCCAGATGGCGACCGAGGGCGCTGACCCCAGTGTCCGCGCTGCTGCTGGTATCGCAATCAAGAACGCCCTGTCGGCACGCGACCCTGTTCGCTCTGCTGAGCTCGCTGCTCGTTGGCAGTCGCTCCCAGAAGAGGCCCGGCTGGATGTCAAATCCAAGGCTCTCCAGACGTTGACCTCGCCGGTTAGCCACGTTGCCACGCAAGCTGCCCAATCGATCTCTGCCATTGCGGCCATTGAGATCCCACTGAACCAGTGGCCCGATCTCTAACCCAGCTGCTTGCCGCCTCCTCGGACGCACAGAACGCCAAGCTGCGTCAAGCGGCCCTACAGACCATTGGCTTTGTCTGTGAAACCCTTCAACACAGCGATGCGCTCCAAAGCCATTCCAACGAGATCCTTACTGCTGTCATCCAGGGCGCGCGCAAGGAGGAGCCTGTCGCCGACGTCCAACTGGCTGCTCTCAATGCGCTCCTGAACTCGCTTGAATTTGTCGCTCAAAACTTTGATCGCGAGGGCGAACGCAACTACATTATGCAAGTTGTCTGCGAAGACACACAGCATGCCCGTACGGACATCAAGGTCGCTGCCTTCAGCGTGCTGGTCAAGATCATGCCAATGTACTACGAGAAGATGAAGGTTTACATGGAACAAGCTCTCTTTGGTGTACGCCCCCTCTTCCCCCTCGCCTCCTGCGTGTCCTCCTGTCTGTTTTTTTCCAGGCCACTAATTTTTTCTTTCTTTCTATATTTCGCCCTGTCCAGCTTACGGTTCTTGGTATGAAGGATCCAGAACCGGAAGTCAAGCTTCAAGCCATCGAGTTCTGGAGTACGGTATGCGACCATGAACTTGCTCTCGACGAGGCAGCTCGGGATGATGAGGAAGATGGTTTGATGCCCCAGCCATCGTACCACTTTGCCCAGGTAACAGGCCCGCAAGTTGTTCCTGTTCTGCTCGACCTGCTCAAGACGCAGGATGAGGATGCGGACGAAGATGAGTGGACGGTAGCCAAGGCGGCAGGCGTGAGTGTTGGGCTGTTTGCCCAGTGTGTACGGGACGCCATCACGCCCATCACTGTCCCCTTCATCGAGAGTAACATCAAGAATGCCGACTGGCACGACCGCGAGGCCGCCGTAATGGCCTTTGGCTCTATCCTCGCTGGTCCTTCGGAGACGATACTTCAACCACTGGTTCAGAGTGCGCTTCCGGCCATCATCGGCATGCTCCAAGACCCCTCGGTGGAAGTGCGGGATACGTCGGCGTGGACGTTGGGTAGGATCACCGACATCCATGTGGCAACCATCGACACGCAGACGGTTCTTCCCTTGCTGATCAAGGCACTTTTGTCTGCTATTCACGAGCAGCCGAGAATTGCGATGAACTGTGCTTGGGCTGTGATGAACCTGTGTGAGCAGATGCTCGGGGAAGACGCTGATACCACCCCGCTTTCGCCCTACTTCCCGAGATTGTTGAGAACTTGCTGCGCGCAGCCGACAAGGACAGCAACGAGTCGAACGCTCGCACGTCGTCGTACGAAGCCTTGTCTACTGCTGCGAGCCAGGCACCTAAGGACTGCCTGTCGTCCGTGAGCCAATTGCTTGTGGTTGTCATGCAGCGCCAAGAGAAGCTGAATTCTCTGGTGGGCCAGTTGGTCGGTCTGGACGATCGCAACAACTGGGCTGAATTGCAAAGCAACTTGGCTGCCGTTGCCACGTCGGTGGTGAGACGATTGGGCCGGGAGATCATGCCGGTGGCGGACCAGCTAATGACCAACCTGCTCACCCTTATCCACAATGGTGCCTCGGGGGCCAAAATGTTCGACTGTGCTGGAAGATGCGTTTTTGGCGGTGGCAGCCGTGATCGCAGCGCTGGAGGCGGACTTTGCCAAGTACCTCGATGCGTTCCAGCCGTTTATGGTGGGTGCTCTGCACAACCATGAGGACTTCCAGTTGTGCTCGATTGCAGTTGGGATTATTGGGGACATTTGCCGAGCCTTGGGCAAGGTCGCGGCACCTTACTGTGGGTCGTGGATCCAAGTGCTGTATGACAACCTTTCTTCTCCTACCCTCCAACGCTCGGTCAAGCCACCCATCCTCAGTTGCTTTGGCGACATTGCTCTAGCTCTTGGGGCTGGGTTTGAGCCCTACTTGTCAGCGACCATGATCGTGTTGGACCAGGCATCTAAGTTGCAAGTGACGGGTTACGACATGCTTGACTACGTGAATCAACTGCGGGAAGGCGTCTGCGACTCGTACGTGGGTATCGTGTCGGGTATTCGGGCGGACCAGCGAGCGGAGCTGATCGCTCCGTATGTAGAGACCATTCTGGTCTTTATCAAGAGCGTCCATTCCGATCCTGAATACCGCACCGAGACGCTTCTCTCAGGCGCGCTCGGGTTGCTGGGCGACGTGGCAGCTACGTTCCCCAATCGCCAGTTGGTCGAAGCGTTGGCACAAGACTGGGTCGCCGACTTTATCCGCTCCGGCCGGAGCAAGCACCACGAACGGTCAACGCGGCAAGTGGCCACGTGGGCGCGGGAACAAGTGAGCAAGGCAATCACCCCTGCCTAACACCCGGGTACTGGTTGTCCTGTTGTCCCCTTTGTGACCTCGTCTCGTCCCGCGTATCCCACCCCGTATCCCCGACCCATTTGCATTTTCGCCATTTTGCCCACTTCTCTCCACCCCACCCTGCCCCACTCCGCTCTTACCTTTCATCTTCAATCCCACTACCACGCCACACCTGAGCTACACAGGGTCCCTATCTTTGCCTTCGTCCGCCCTTCATCTCCTTCCCATTTGATGCTCTTCCTTTATCCCACCCTTTTCATCTCATCCTCCTTTTCTCTTCCCTTGTTTCTCTTTTTTCTCATGTTCTCATCCCCAACGCCAAGGAGGGGAGTGTTCCTTGGCTTAGGGGGCCCGCCTTGGTTCTTCTGGATGCCGTTTCGGGGATGCACTGGATCCCCTGGAGGAAGCTGGGGAGTTTCCTGGTGATCCATTACGGCCTTGTATGGTGGAAGGGAGCCGCCCGAAGGGGACTTCATGAGTGACGTTGCAAAGGCGGAGCTTGGGTTGCTTTGGTTGCTTCGGTTGCCGCACCTGTTCGTGTCTTTTGGTCTTGTTTTGAGGGAGAGGGGAGGTGGGAACTTAATGAGGAGTTTTTGTTCTGTCCTTCCTTCCGCCCTTATTTCCTTCTGTCTTCTCTCTTCGTTGGGTTCGCTTTGGGGGGGGGGGGGGGTCTACTTGCCTGGCACTAGAGCTAAAGCTAAGCCATGTTGGGTGGTTGTGAAGTTGGTGATGGAGGTGAGGGGGCAGCGGGGTAGAGGTGCCAGGGTCATGCCTGGACCCGTGAAAATGTATGACCTGTGTGGCCCTGATTTGATTTGCATGATGCATGGTTCATGATCCAGTTTGTCTGTAATCATGTAATCGTTGTTGGAGCCTGAGGTTTGCAGGGGGAAGCTTCATTGTTGAAGGTTAGCAAGCCCGCTCGGGCTTGTTGGTCTGGAATGAGACAGGTTGTATCGAGGTGTTTCTGAGGTCTCTCAGAGGCTGAGGAATTATCTAATTATAGGTATCGTGAGGCTTATTGAGGGGTCTGAATGGGAATTCGTCGTCTTTTCGTACTTTGAATGGCAACCACCGGAGGCATGTGTGTGGATGAAGCGATGAAGTGAAGGAAAACAGACCGATCATTCGAATCCGCACTGGGCTGCCCCTCTCTGAGTCCATTATAGGAGGGAAGCCGTTGTTGTTTCTATTAATATTCCGTCCTCTTCTTGTTCACCACCACCTCTCTTTCCCTTTTCCTTTACCCCTCTCTCACCTCGTTCCTTGATTATCCCTCACTGATCAGTCTGTGCTTTGGAGACTAGGTGTTTCCTAATAGGTCAGAGAGCCTTCTACAAGTCGCTACCGTTGTCAACCGAAAGGACATTATATAGGACTAGGATTAGAGTATTGAGACGCCAACATTTGTGGTGAGGGCAAAAAACACCTCTTCAATCGTCCACACCCTTATCATTTTACCCCTGTTTGACGGTTGCGGACAAGTGCTTGGGCCATGTTGAATGTGGAGAAGCTTGAAGACCCGTCAGAGAGAAGAACACCCTTCGGGGGGGGAAGCCACCAATGTATATCGTTTGCTGTACATCTCAGCCGTTCATCATGATCGCATGCTACTGTCGGCCCAGGCCTGAATCCTGACGCTTTATCGGCGTATTTCTGTCCAAGTCCAGCACAGTAGTCGGCGAATCGTCGTGCCCGTCTGGCTGATGAGAACTGGGGCTGCTCGAGAGTGTGACGAATATGCACAGCTCATCCAGCTTGAGCCTCACTACGATCCTGCAGTCGCTATACGCAGATATGAGGTAACCTGAGACCAGAGACCCATGACTGATTTTATCGACTATCCTATAGCTACTATATGCGACAGGTATTTTTGTGGTTGTCCTGTGGATAAAAAGTAGTGAATTGTGGTGGTTATACGCAGAATCTTCGCTCATAGTCATGGGACCCCTTTTGGGTCAGCTTTTCGTACTTTATACCTGGTAATGGCATTCAGGGCATGCCCCACAACCAGAGTTCTGCGATGCCCTCACTGCGGGCCAAGAGGAGTACGATGGGTCTTGTCGACGCCGAGCCAAAGCAAGTCGGAGCGAGAATAGTGTCCGACCACGTCGTCGTACACTTTGGCCGAAACACAGTCGTCCAAGTTGAGGTCGCCGTAAACGATGCCCTCCTCGGTGGGCGAGAGCGGCTTCGAGAGAAGACGGCCGTCAGGGCCGTAAATGGCACTGGCACCGCCACCGGGCTTGCCGTACATGATGTGTCCCTCGGTCTTGTGCGCCTTGATACCTGCCTCGCTGAGGACGGCAGTGCAGCACAACCCGAAGGCACCTGTCTCGAGAGCGGTAACGCGAGTGGCCGCCTGGAACCCTCGGAAGCCATGCCCCAGTGCGGGTCGGTATCAGCGCCGCTGGGCCAGCTCGCTACGACGATCTGTACGCCCTGGGTGGCGGTCCAGTATTTGAGCAGCGGCTGGATGGTTTCCCAGCAGTTGAGTCCACCGACACGCCCAATTCCGGTACTTCGGCCACGGTGTTCAGGGCCGTCGAGTCGGCATCACCATACACGGTGCGTTCCACGTAGGTGGCCTTGTACTTGCGCCGCGTCAAAAGGATCTTTCCGTCAGCGCCAATGATGGCCTGTGCGAGGTACACGCTACCACCTTCACGTTCGCTGAAGCCGAGCAGGACCGCTATGTTGCGCTCGGCAGCGGCAGCCCTGATCGAGTCCATCTCGGGCGAATTGATCGGCAGAGAGTTCTTAACATAATCAAAACTGGTCTCGGGGTCAAGCCCGCGCATCCTGGTGAGAATCAAGACAGGTCAACACTCCTTGTCAAGCAAGTATACAAGGGCTGCCTATGGCAGGGGGTCACGGTGTATACACCAGGATAATGCACAGGAGAAGATACGTACCAGCGCCAGTTGCAGTAGCCAGGGATCCAGACCTCGGGAAACGTGACAAGCTTGGCGCCATTGTCAGCGGCCTCGTTAATCAGCTTGATCGTCTTGGTAACCGCCTGCTCCAGGTTGAACCAAGCGGGCTCGGGGGTAACTGCAACGCGAATGATTTGAGGGTTGAGGTTGGCAGACATATTGAATTCGGCGGGATATGTTGTGAGAGAAGACTGAGGATGGGTGGATAGTGTGGTGGAGGGGCGAGAGTGGAGATCCGATAGAGAGATGCGCTTTTATAACAGCATTGGGGGGGATGCAGCACACTTTCAAGGATGGTTGCTTCCTGGGTGACCCCCTACACAGAGAGGAGAACTCATGCAAGCTTGTGGAGGCCGTCGAGCATATCAGCATGGTGTAGCCTATACTACTGTCTCCGTGGAGATTGCATCTCCCAGCTTTTGACGATATCAGCGTATGAGCCTGTATCTCCACCCAAAAGGAAGTTGAGGAGGATTGAGAAGCTGGCAATGTGATGTCGTTCGCTGGAACCCAACTTGAAGGGCTTTCCTTTTGGCTTGACCCTCCGGAGTTTGCAGCTTGTGGCCTATCTCCATTGCTCCAAAGCTCCGTCACATGTCAGCAGAGCTGTGTCAATCTTTCTCTAAAGAATCCCAGAGCCATTCTTGCCGCTCACTAGTGCCATCTGAATCCAGGCGGTGCACATACACCGTCGTCCGCTGTAAGAATTCTGGATGTGGCGGATATAGGTAATCATACTATAGTACGATAGCTTTTGAAAGACTTAGTTGAGGACTAACTCCGACATGGGCCCGGATTTAGGCCCTGTTAAAACTTTTATCATAGTACCTGCATAACTCCATTGGGTTGCCCCGCTGACACATTCAAGGTGAAAGAACCACCACTCTTTCTTCAAGACACACCAGCATAGGCCAAATGAGGCTGGGGAGTAAGCAGTTGCAAGGACTAAGGGCTATGTACCCATCAACGGCCCGTCCATAGGTGGATGCCACAGAATGCGGCCGTTTGATAATTAAGGACGGTTATTAACACCTCTTCGCGAGATTCGCTGATGAATCCTTATTTTACACCGATTTCGACAAGACGGTTGCGGTCAAGCTCTCGCGGGTCATGTTGAAGCTTGAAGACCCATCAGAGAAAAGACACACTTCGGCAAAAATAACAATCTAATCCGCATCGTTGCTGTTCAGCCGTTCACCACGGCCCAAGGCAGCCAGATGCCAGTGCTGATCGCTGGATCGGCGATACCATACAGTACCATCCATATATTCGATTCCAAGTGGTGCATCAAGGGGGCATCAAGTACAAAACAAAAAAGTGCTTGATCGAATGTGAGTTGGGCGGGGGGTGGGGGATAACATAGAGTTGGGGTGAGCTGTGAGACGTTGTGGTGGGTTTTGGTAGGTTGCGGTGATTGATTAGGTAGAGAGGGTCAATGGGACCCTCTGGGCCAGCGAGATGGATTTCCAAAGACCTGTGCCAAAAAAGGTCTGTGCCACACAGAGGGTACAACTCTGATCCCCAGACTACGCCTACCATCATGGCGCAGCACATAAAGAGGAGCAAATAAGGGGAGCAAGAGAAGCCAGCGAAAAGATATGCTTGTAGGCACACCATGCAACTGAAGAATCCATCCAGATCAAAAAAAGGATGTTCGAGGGTATGTGGGTGAAGCTTTTTTGGTTCCAAGGCACGCAGTTCCGGGTTGCGTGAACTTAATTAAACGCGGTTTTAATACGGGCGGGGACGGCTATTAAGCCTGCTTGTTTTGGTTCTTGACTTGCTCCAGAGCGACTTTGAGGTCGGGCTGCTCGTACTCCAGCGACTGGATCCAAGAGTGCTGTTGGTTGGATTCGCGCAGTTGTTCGATTTCGTCGCCGGGGGTCTTGACTTGCGCCAGAGCGGCCATACCCAAGATAGCACCTACCGTCACGCCCTGAGCCCAGACACGTGCCTGAACCAGCTTTTGCGGGCCAGTCATAGGTGTGGATTGGAGGTAGAGAGCGACAAGAGAAATGGAAGAGAGCCATCTGCAAAGGAGGTATAGGTATGACGGGGACAGATAGTCAGTTCACTAGCCACTGCAGCGGGAGGGAGGAGGAGAACAGCAGAAGCTCTAGTAGATCAGCCCATGGGGGCAAGTATACGTACCCTCCGAATACGACGGAAATCTTATTGTCCTTGGCGAGTGTCAATGCCTTTTGTCCCGGGGTGAGCGAGCTCCAAATCTGTTCTTCCTTGGTCTGGGAACGAGCGAGCATGGCGGCACCGGTGTCGTTGCGGTGGATGCGATCAAAGCGCAAGCCCGCCTTGTCAGCGGCAATGGTACCCATGGCACAGGCGCTAGGAGAGAACAAAGGAGAAGCGAACGCTCGGGTGGGCGCGGGCGACGGCGGGCCACTTGCGCGAGGCGAGGTAGAGGAGGGTAGCCAATACCAGCACCGCCTCCTACGAAGCCGGCGACACCCCACTTGATGGTGTACTCGTACTGCGCATTGCGGAAGGAGCTGTCGCCGTACGCAGCGTGGTCGAGGGTGGAGGACATGGTGACGAAAGAGGAGGTGGTGGTGTGGTGGTGTGGTGGTGGGCTGCACTTACGCTGAATAGTGCTGTCCCATTTATTCCCAACGGCAAACACGCGTCGGGAAGAAGTGGCAAGTGGAAAGCCAGACCTTTGCAAAAAAAGGCGGGAAGCGACCCATCGGTGATTGCCGATCGATGATCGGGCTGACCCGGAACCTGACAGCCCGCCTAGGCAGCACAGGGCAGTGCGGCGCTGTGTGAGACAGAGGCTTCGGGGTCCAACTGGAGCTTCCAGCCCATTGCAGCTTCCCGCCGCTCCCATCCGAACTCCAAACCGACCTGCCCGACAGGCCCCCAGCGGCCCCGCACGCTTGCAAATGGCGGCAAGTTTGGGTGCTGTAGCCGTGTCAGCCGCTCTGAGATCTGATCTGGTTGCACGCGCCTCTTGTCTTCTTTGTATACCTGACGTCCTCCTACTTCCCCTCGCCCAAGGGCCATCGTGCCACATCAATCCAATCCATTAACCCTCTTCGTGCACACCACGGTATAGAGGTAAGGAGTAGGCGGCGAGGGAGGATTGAAGATTGAGGCTTGATACAAGGTACAAGGTGCCAAAGATAATGGATAATCGATAACCATGATGCTGCATATTGCCGACACCCCACAGTGTCGAAATCGAGACAGGAGGAAAGAAACGAAAGAGATGAGAGATCCGGGAACAGGCAGTGGTTGGGGGAGGAGAGACATGGGTGGGAGGATGGAAGGGATGGGATGGGATGGGATGGGATGGGATGGGATGGGATGGGATGGGATGGGGGGATGGGGGGATGGATGGGATGGGTGGGATGGGATGGGATGGGATGGGATGGGATAGAGGGGGGGGGCGGGGGGGTTCCAACGTTCAAGCGTCAAACAAACACCTGAGTCCAACTACACAACCCCCCCTCTTAACTCGAAGTAGAACCCGAACTCGACCCCGAACGCCACAACGAGAAGAGAGGAAAAAGAACTGATGTCTACTATCACTAGCGCTGCAGAAAGGAGAGAGAGTGGTCGGGGGACGCGAACCGGTCACTGGCCAGGACCCAAGAAACGCGGAACCCAAGCAAGGGAAGCAAGAAACCAAAAAGCAAGAGAAACAAAAGAGGCATTCTAGGGTATGAGGTAGCATTGAGAAAGAAGGAGAGGGGGCAGGACATCAGTCGCGGAAACCAACAACCACACTGGCAGACCCGACCAATCACAATGGGGTTGAATTGGTCGACGGTGGGCGGACGTATATGGGGCCCACCAGCTGCCCCCGCCTGCTTGCGTTCTGCAATGCAACATGTGAGGCACGGGATAGTAGAGCGCCAGGGCAGCCGTTGGGTAAGAGAAAGATCGCGCAAGGGGGAAGGGGTGGAACGAGAGAGATGGGGCCGGGGGAGCGGGAGCGGGAGGGAGACGAGATGGTGTTCCAAGAACTAACGAAACGACAGAAAAGCTGTTTCTTTTTTATTTTCTCCCATACCAGTGCAAGTAGAGAAGAAAAAGGGGAGGAAAGGGAACGAGGGGATGGGAAGGTCGAAGCAGAACGCGCATGGAGTGTATTAAGGGCACTGAGTTTGGTCCGTAGTACTTGGCGCATACAACTCAAGTGGAGAGAATGCGGGAAGGCAGAACCAAGAAGCCCAGAAAGAAGCCCCAAACACAGAAACGAAGGTGCAGCAGCAGAGGTGCATCGCATCGTCGCATCCCGTACGTACCGCGGGGGGAGAGAGGTCGTGAAGAGGGTTGGTCGAGAACCGCACAAAGGAAGGTGGGTCATATTCATAAACAAGTGACGGAGAACGGATGATGCGGCGGAGACGTAGCAGAGCATGAGAGGCCGACGGCCAAGAAGAATGGCAGAAGGTAAGAAAAAGGAAGAAACGCGAAAACACGAAACGCGAAGCGAGAAAGAAGAAAGAGAATGAGGGGGGATGCACCGACACAGTCAGACGCCGGCGAAGAAGAGGGCGAAGCAGCAAGCCAAGGAAGATACAGCAAAGGGACCCCCGGCTCGCAAAGCCGGACGAAAGACACCAGAAAACGAAAGAAAAAAGAAAAATGATGAATGAATGACGAATGACGAATGACGAATGACGAACGACGAACGACAACAAAAGACAAAGGACGACCGAAGAAAGAAAAAGGAACCCCACGATTCCTGATTCCTGATTCCAGACAGGAAGCCAAGCCACCTCCACCATCCCTCATCCCTCATCCCTCATACCGAATGATGGACCATGAATCATGAATCATGAATCATGAATCACGAATCACTCGTGCGCACGATGAAACGCAGCGACCCAAGCCTCCGCGTCCCCGGCCGACTGGGCCGAAAGCAAAAACAGCTTGGACTGGTGCACGATGCGTACCGTCAACTTATCCACGCGTTCCACGCGGCCAAACACACGGTGCCGGTGCTTCGGCGGCAGTGGAAGCGGAAGCGGAAGCGGAAGCGGAAGAGGAAGCGGCAGAGCCATCGGCACGCAACACGGCAAACAACTCCAACACCATCTGCGTCGCTTGGAGCAACGGGCCTGCCGAGTCAGGAGGCGGAAGTAATGGTGCAGATGCAGGTTTCGTGGAGGTGGGTCCTTGGGCAGGGGGCAGACCAGCCACAGCTTCCGTCGCAGCGGCTGGGCCGCAGCTTCTTCCCCCGCTGCGCGCAGCAGCGGTACGCCGTCAGGGCGAGCTTGGAGAAAGACAGCCAGGTCAGAGCACAGGAGAAGCACAAGAGGTTGATCGACCACCGTCTGTTCCAGCGTGGGCAGCAGGACAGAGGGGCGAGTCGGATGTGGTTCCGTCCCGAGCCGAACCATCTTGCGCAGAACCACAACACCATCTCGGATCAGATGCCGGTGCGGCTGGACCAACGGCGAGGGGAAGCTACCTACGATCCGAGCTGCCCATTCGGTCAAGCGTCGCGTCTGCTCGGCGGAACGCTTGGATTCGTTAATGGTATGCGCCAGTTCACGCACTTGAACCAATGCTCGATCCAGCCGGCTGAGCGGGGCAGCTGGGACGGCTGCCGCCTTGGTACGCTCGTTGGGCTTACGCACCGAGGTGGGACGATGACTATCGTAGACCAGGTCCAAGTTCCAGTCCATGTCCAGGCCTGCCTCGGCGGCATCCATCACCGAGGCAAACGCGGCCGCCGTGGCAATCCATGGCTCCGAAAGGGAGATGAGGGCGCTGCGAGGACTGGACTGGAGCGGTCCTGAGCCCAAGGGCGTGGACGTTGATGTCTGATGGGGCACAGGGGACGACGATGGGTCGGTACTGGCCATGCTCGTCGACCGAGAACTGGTCACCGAGGCGGCGTGGCACGCACCAGAGCCTCCAATAGTAGTCTGTAACGCGGCACGCGTTGAACCGGGAGCATCAGGTACGACTCGATGGACATGTGCGTCCTACGTGGGTCGGCACATTTGCGCAAGTACTTTTGCCGAGCCTTACGTGCACTTTTGCCGAGAGCCACCACTCGGGACGACTTGCCTGGCGTCAGGAGGGGTGCCAGGCTTGCGGGGTTTAAACTGGAAGCGGTGAGACTCGAGGTCATGGATGGAGTAAGAGGCGAAACGGGTCGAGACAGGTCCCCTGACGGCGCCGAAAGGGAGGAAACCAGTTCGATAGGTGTTGTGACGGGTGACAAGGCAGGCGTGGTGGTCGAGGTCGGTGCGTGCAGCAGGGCTGCTAACCGCGCCTCAACGGCCGGAGGCACCGTCTGAGCATCCCACAACGCCGCGAGGTGTTGGGCCAAGTCGCAGTTGTTAATGTAGGTCGTGTACATGGAGAAGAAGGCCGAATGATGAAGGAAGACCTCGGCCACCTGTTCGGCAGCATCGACAGCCGTCGGGTCCGTCTCAAGGGCTTGGCTGACAGCTTGCAGCGCAGGCAAAAAGGTTGTGGTGTGGAAATGAGAGAGAACAGGCAAGTTGCCAAAGACGATATGTTGTTCTGCCATCGGAATGGTCGGAGTTGTCGAGGGAGGTTCAGGCTGTTGCGCCGCAGCGACATAGACATCCATAAACTCTTGCATCCCACGCACGTACGACTCTTCGTGTGATAATCTCCTCGATGATCCGTCTCCGGAGCAGAGGGTCGTCGCGCCGCTTCTCGTCAGCCAACAAGGGTGGGGACAACATCAGGCTCGGGTCCTGTGGACCGCCGCAGATCGGACGGGGTATGAAAGGAGGTGGAAGGAGGGTGGGTGGCAGCGAGGATGGAGGCTTGGTGAGCATGTTGAGCGAGCTGCAGGTCGTGCATATCACGCAAGTAAGAGAGGAGATGTTTAATGTCGGCTCGGTGTTCAACCATCTGTCGATGAGTCCAGACATCATCATCATAATCCGAGGTATGACTGAGGTGTGAGTGACGCAACGGTTTTTTCGGGACGGGTGGTATGGTGTGGGTGACAGGGGACGACTTTCCGGTCGATGCTCGGTCGGGGAGAACAGAATGGAGTGTTAAGGGAGATTCCAGTTCCGATGATCCTGGAGTTGGATGGGAGAGCTCTTCCCAAAAATTGAAGCCTGAAAAGCGACGGATATCGAGGGGAGTGAGAGGAGCGGAAGAAGTAGTGGCGGTCACACCTGAAGGAAGACAAGTGGTTGACGTAGAAGCCAAGGCCGAAGACGAAGCCGAAGCCGATGCCGTTGCCGAAGGCGCAGGAGCAGGAGCAGGAGCAAGATCCAAATGCGATGAACGCTCGGACTTGGGTGTGCCCAAAAGGTATTAGACAGACTGCGGGGGAAGAGGAAGGGCAACGGCGGTGGCTCAAGTTTGAGGCCCTTTGGCTTGCGCAGGAAAAGCTCCATTTGGATCGGTCTTTTCGTCGGACAAGGCCTAGTGAATGGCGGCCTTTGGATGCCGACTGTACAGACGTGTTAGGGCGGCTCAAGCCCTTGGAACTGGAGGCTCGTCGTGCGCCCAGGCCATGGAGAGAGATGGAGCTTCGTTGGGCCTTGACTCCCTGTTTGAGATCCCCCAGCGACCGTTTGGGCCGCATCGCCGACAAGATCCGAGGTGGTGTCTTGCTGGGCGCAACAGACGGCGGGCTGGCGGCGACGTCAACCTCATCCTCTCCGCAGCTGCTGTCAGCGCGACAGACGACCGACTGGCCGAAGGCAAGTCGGGCCGGTCCAGGGGCCATGCACGATGGCTGCCACGACAGACGCCCAAGAGGGAGCCCAAGGGTTGCGATCGAGGTTGAGACGCTCGAGGTGGACAAGTTGATGCAGGGTAGGCGGCAGATGAGTCAGCGCATTTTGGCTGGCCGACAAGACCTTGAGGTGATTCAGATCCCCCAGCCAGCTTGGCAGGCTCTCCAGCCCCGCGTTGTCGGCGAGAAGGACGCGGAGGGTGTGCAGGTGGGCAACTGAGGCAGGAAGTTCGGCGAGCGGGTTGTGGGAAATGTCGAGTTCCTCCAGCACCGTGCAGAGCCCAGGGCGAGAGGCAGTTTGGTAAGGTGGCATCTATCGATCTTGAGCACACTGAACAAAAGGACCCGCACATGCCCACGATGGTCAGCAAGGAGAAGAAAAGCAAAACGGGAGAGCAGGAAGAAGGTCTGCAATATACATACAGGAGGCTCGGAGCAAGAGTAGGCAGGTGTTCTTGCAAGAAATCGACTAGGTGGGGGCTGTCAATGCGGGAAAGGACGAGATGGGAGACGGTTCTGCACCAGGTGAGGGAAGGCAGGTCAGATGAGCGCGTGTTCATCCGCACGGGAGGGGGCGGGGGGGGGACGTACGGTGGGCAGTCGCAAGCTGTTCGCGAGCGCTATCGATGGAGTGGGCGGTGATGCGGATGGGGCGGGGCGGGCGAGGGAGAGACGAAGGAGAAGTAGTCGTCGGGGGGCGGGGGCCGAGGGTGAGGCCGAGGCCGAGCTCGGGGAGGGGCGGGGGAAGAGGGGCGAGACGGAGCGGCTGCGGTGCGTGGCGGGGGGTGGTGGGGGGCGAGAGGAGGGGCGAGGCGGGGCGGGAGCGGGAGTGGGAGGGCGGGGGCGGGTGGAGGCGCGCGTGGAGGCGCGCGTGGAGCGGGTGGAGGCGCTGGTGCGCGTGTGGGGCTCGGAGCTGAGGAAGGACAGGCGGAGAGGTGCGGGGATGTGCTGTGTTCCAGGATGCGTCCGGGCGTGTGGACCGAGCCGCTGGACGAGCGCGGCGGCGGCATGGCAGCAACAAGCCGAGCACAGCGGCGAGCAGACGTGGAGCACGCTGGTCAACACGACGAGCACGCCCTCGTCCTCGCCTGTCCCACTCGCACGCCGTCCGCTTTCCCACGCCTGCTGCTTACCTAACGCACTCGCATCGCCCCCATCACGTGTCTGCATCACGTGCCCCATCCCTCCCAGTATATATCACCACTGCATCGCCAGTCCTAGTCAGTACCCCCATCTGATCTGTTCCATTGGATCCTCGCCTACCCACTCGGCCGCACCGGCTGGTCGACCCAGATGTGCGGGCTGATGCGCTCCGGCGCTCCGGGGGCAAGGCGCGGTACTCGGCCGTATCCTCCGCATCCGTGCCAGCGACCCAGCGCCGCCACGCCTCCTCCAGCCCGCGCTCCAACGAGCGCATCCAGCCCTGCGTGTCAAACAACGCCGACGAGTCCCGCGACAAGAACAAGAACCGACGCAGCTCCACCAGCTCGCCCTCGCCCTGCCGCGTCACCGCCGCCACGGGCGCCGCAGCGCCGCGCGGCAAGTAACGTGCTCCAACCAGTTGCTGCTGCTGTTGCTGGTGCCAGCGACGGCGGCATTGCCTGCAGGAACGGGA
Organism: Moniliella sp. 'wahieum'; assembly: GCA_003971905.1. Taxonomy (NCBI): domain Eukaryota; kingdom Fungi; phylum Basidiomycota; class Moniliellomycetes; order Moniliellales; family Moniliellaceae; genus Moniliella; species Moniliella sp. 'wahieum'. The sequence goes on from RSEE01000011.1 coordinate 810,899, forward strand.
GTGCGTCCTGCTGGGCACGCCACCGGGCGCGACAGCCGTAGGAGCTGAAGGGTTGCATGCCAAGGCCGAAGCGGGGAAGGAGCCGACCGGGTCCGAAGGAACCAAAGCAGGAGCAGGAGTAGGAAGAGGGACCACCTTCTGCCCGCAGGCGTCCAAATACGTGTACCGCACGCCCAAGGCGAGTTGGACCGCGCGGTCTTCGTACTCTTGGGCCGAGTGGGTGACCAACTGCGCGCCTGTGCCTGTCGCGGTCACAATGGACGCTGCGACGCGCGAGCACATTTTGTGGTGGTGCTTGGGCCAGGTGAGCACGGGTGCCGGACCAGAGTACGTCGGCCGCGGTCGTGTGGGCATACATTCGGTCGTGTCGAGGAACAAGTCGGCGATGCGGCCGCGGTGGATGTGGACGTCTTTGGGTGCCACGTCGGTAAATACGATGCGCGCTGCCACGTCGTCCCCGGCGCTCAAGCGGGCGGCGCGTTGCAAGTGGTCCACGCCTGCGGCGGGGAACTTGAGTAGCCACAAGATAGAGTGCGGGACGCGACGAAGGATGCGCAGCCATAAGTCAAACAAGGTAGGATCAATCTTGTACAGTTGGCAGGAACAGGTAAAGATGACATACTCCTCTGGCAGGTGGGGGAACAGTTCCCGTCGTGCCAACCATCGTTTGCGTTCCTCTTCGGCCCAAAGCGCATCGGGCGTAAGGGGCAAAGATAGGGGCAAGTTGGTTTCGGGCTCGCGAAAGCCTTGTTTGTGGTCGGTAACAAAGTACGAGTGGGGCATGTAGATGAACCGTTCGCTGTACACCCAATCCTCTCGTGCTCCCTCGGGGTCCAAGTCCCCTACAAAATCCGCCGCACTGGCCAGGGAAGAAGAGGAAGAGCTGGCCAAGCGGGCTTGGGTGGCGACGTCATTTCGGGAGGACAAGCAATGGGATCAGCCACGATCCAATCGGTCCAGCCTGATACCAAGGCCCCAGCAAACCCCATAAACTCTACCTGGACCGGCGACGGCCGAGCGGCAAACACTTCGTTCCGCGCGCCCTTGGTGTAGCCATTGAGGTTGACCAAGATGTGGATGCCATCCGAAACGATCCGTTGGACCAACACCTCGTTAGCCCAGCCCGACACATCGAGAAAGTGCTCGGCTTCGGCCTCGATCTTGCGCCGGTACGGCGATCCGTCCGGCGGCGTGGTGCATAGCAAAATACTTCGAATCGCGTATGGTCATGCATGCCAAAACAACTCTGCATCAAATGGGCAAGCGGATGGTTGTTAAGTCCGAACTGATGTAGCCCACCTTGAGTCGCCCATGGGCATGGCCGGCGGGGGATACACGTGTGTAGGGACCCACCCTTGGGCCAAGGTGGCGTGCGAGATACGGAGCGCATTGCGGTGACAGATCAACCGGATTTGCCGGGCAGGGAGGGGATAGGTAAACGTATGGAACGGCAGCACCGTCGGTACCACCACCGACACCATCCGTGCCGGCAACGGAATGCGAGGGTACTTGTGCGCTTCGTGCAGTTGCCGCTGCGGAACAATCAGTGTATTCTGTTGTTGGCTCGCCCTGGCACAGTCAAGGTACCATCGCCGCATGGCCCGTCGCGCACCACGTTCCGCCACACGAAGCAAGAACGATCCTTCTGCCATCACCGGACGGGCACTAGCGCCCTGGACGGACAAGGGGGACGAAGCAAAGAGGACCTCGAGTTTCCGACCCCATTCGGCCTGGGCCAACGGCGAGTAGTCGCCAATGTGGCCAAGATCCGAGTGAGCCAAACTTGTGGCGGAGCATCCGAGGCCAGCGACCGGCCCCATACACTCTCCCTTCGTCCAGCTGTCGGTTGACCAGCTGCACCACCCGGTCCATCAACCTCGGTCCTCCGTACACGTCCTCCCACGAGCAAATGGCCAACAGCGCATTGACCAGTCCGCACAAGGCCTCGGGAAGTTGGGGTTGGCTGCCACAGCACGACGGTAATAGACTACTGAATCTTGGGTCCGGCCTTGATCTTTGATTGCGTTGCCCAGGTTGGCCAGTGCCACATCAAACACTGGGTTGCACTCGACCGCCTTGGTGTACATCCGGATCGCTTCCGGGAGGTTGCCCAGTTCTTTGATCAAGCTGCCCAGGTTGGTGTAGAGATGGGGGTGATTGGGGTCCAAGTGAAGGCCGTGTTGGTAGTAGTGCAACGCCAAGGTCTGGCCCGACACCATCTTGGCTTGTCCCGAGGCATAGATGGTGGTAGAGACGGGGATGGAGGAAAGGATGATCCCGAGGTTGTTGCATGTGGAAGCCGAGGGATGAACCGAGAGAGCAAGATAGTACATGGGCAGCAGCAGCGACACACTCGGAGGAATGCCAGCCAATGTTAACGCAGCATGCGGTCCCGCGGCCAGGCTCGAAACTGCATCCTGGTAGAGCTTGGACAGGGTGATGAGCACCGTCGACAAGGCGCTGTTGGACGCCTGAACCGACGTGCTGACTGCCGCCCGCGTCCCCCCGACCCTGTTGGACAAGCGAAGGGAGATACCATGGGTCGACTCGAAGAGCACAGCCGTTAATGTGGCAGCAGCTGGCGGGGTTAAGAGGACCATGGGAGGTAGCCCCTGCCCATTTCGAGCAAAGTGTGAACCAAAGCATCACCACCACGGTGCACGGCGCTCACCAATCCTTCCCGCAAGAGTGCCTCATATTTACCCCGGCCCACCATCTGGGCCTGCAAGGGATCAGCCAGGTTGATGCCCAGTGCATTGGCCAGACGTAATGGGGCATCGGGACAGCCCGGCACGTCGACGCGAAAGTAAGAATGGCGCCAATACAAGTGGCCACCACCAAATCGCGCAAGTTGCGTGCGAGCGAGGGCAAAGGCGAGAGGACGAGCTCGACTGCGTGTTCGTACTCCTTGGCAGCCTCTTGGTTCGAGTAATTGGCCATGACGTACTTGAGATTGCCCTTGGTGTAGTATAGGTTTTGCAGTCGTGGGATCTGAACCGCCGGCAACGCAGTGGGGCACGTAGCGATGCCTGGGGAGGTCTGTCCGGTAACGTGCTGCTCCACCAACTCACAAAGCGCCAGAGCCTGGTCGAAACGTGCGTGTCCCATAACGACTTTGGGTGTCGTTGCGGGCAAGTCGACAGGGGGTAGGGGTAGGGCCGAACTTTCGACGCCAGCCTGCGTACCAAGTGGGGACAGTAAAGAACCAGCGCCTTCTTCTTGTCGTTGGAGCAGAGTACGCCAAGCAAATTGTCGTACGCGTCCCAGTACCCTGGCTTGATGTGAATCGCGCGCCACCACCACTGTTCCGCTTCGTTCCACAGGCCCAGAGACCGGAGAGTAGTACCAATGTTGCTCATTGCCTCCACGTACTTTGGATCGAGGCGCAGGATGAGGGTGTTGTACCAGAGCGAGCCATGGTAATCGCCCGCAGTATAGTAGGCACACGACAAAAGAAGCAGCGTGGGCAGATGGAGCGGGTGAAGACCATGGAGGACGTGAAGCAAAGGGAGTAAAGTAGGATGCAGCGTCTTGGTTCCCGGCAGAGAGGTAGCATACAGGTGATGAGCAAACTGGAGCAGCTTGTCTCGACTAACTCGGACCCTATGTCCGATTGGCTCGCCGTCGCCCCTGTGACGATCAGCATTGCCGGATCTTGCTCCTGGGGAAGGGTGGGGTACACGTTCGAAGTGCTGTACGCGGGGCCGGGCATGCCATACAACGCATCATTCTGGCCCTCCAGGGCTTTGCGTACCACAAGAAGTTTCTGCTCTTGCGTCTCCGCTGCGGGAGCGGCAGAGAAGGGAAAGGCGGAGGATGATGTGGGAGGTTGGGCCACTGACCCAACAGGATTTGCGTGTGCTTCTCTCGTTCTTAGCGCGGTCAATGTCCTCGAGATGGATGCGCTCATAGTACCCTTCGGTCAAAGCCCGTAGAAGTGCTTGGTAGTGGCTGGCAAAGTCGGGTGGGAAGTAGGCTGGATAGACACGCGCTTCGCTCTCTGAATCATCATTGGAGGCGGGATGGAGAAAGGAAGGCGCAAGACCTGCCGTTTTCGCTCCTCGAGGAACTTAAGCGCTGCTTCTTGCTTCTCATCACCTTCAAGTCCAGCCCAGGCCTTGAGCTGGTTGATCAGGTCGGCTTGCTCCTCGGGGTCGAGGGGGAGGAAGGCAGAGGGTGAATCAGGGTCCTCGTGGCCAGGCGCGTCAGAGCGGCGGTTGTGCAGGCAGCAAAGCTAGCCAAAGCGGAAAACTCTTTCTGGCTCAGAGTGCGGACTGTTGGTATCGACGGTAACGGTATCGGGGTAAGAGAGTTCACTGTCAGCATCAACGAACACAAAAAAGAACAACGTCCAAGTGCATGGTAATGAGGGCAGAGACACGTACGAAGGCTTGGAAGTAAGGTGCATCAGTACTGGTAGGCTTGCTGGAGCCATCAAGGGCGTCCGGGGGATCCACCATCCAGCCTGTGCAGTACCGTTGGGCGTCTGGACCACCTGGAAGGGGAAAAGCTTTGTGGCAGGTGTGCGTCGTTGTCTTTCAGCAACAGCGGAACCAGCACGGGTGGAGCGAGAGGGGACGGGGGATGGGGCTGCATGCGGAGAGGAAGAGGAGGAGGCAGCATAGGCTGGGATGGGACAGATCTGGGGTGGCGGTGGGGGTGTTGGAGGTGGCCGGTTTGGCCTTGGCTGGCAGAGGCGACTGGGCCAAGCGAGCAGCCCGGCCAATAGCGGCCATCTTGGAGAAATGCTCCAGCATAAATTCGGGCGAGTCGGGGGTGGCAGCATCTGCAGCTGAGGGCCTGGCATGAGGGGCATGCTCGGCACTCCACCCAGCTTGAGGTCGGCAATAGGGTCCGACTCGTACCACTGTCGCTTATCCACACTGGCGGGAGGGAGAGGGGAGGTGCCGCTGGTCTCGGAGCTTGCTCCAGGGGTGCTCACTGTCACAGCCACAGCTGGCAGGCTCGCAGCGGCGGGGGGGCAGCAGGCCGAGTCAGTAGTTCGGGAGCAGGAGTGAGGCCGAGGGCAGCGAGGTAGGGCTCCGCGAGACTTGGCGCGTGGCGTGGCCACCACATAGCTTCCGTTGGACAGCCCTTGGGCTGCTGCTTCTTGGGCCGAGGCTTGGACAATAAGGGCGAGGACCTCGGCCTGGGCATCGGGGGCTGTGGAGGCAGTGGAGGTGGTGGAGGCAGCGGCAAGGAGGCGGGGAGGGCGGGAGGGTGGGCAGCAAGGACGCTAGTTGCGCGTAGGAGGGCGGCAGCGGGGGCGCGGGATGGCGGGCGCGGATGTGGGCTGTGGAGCATGGGGCCCACAAGAGGAGGAGGAGAACGAAGAGGAGGAGGCGGAGAAGGAGGAGGAGAAGGAGGAGAAGGAAGCAGAAGGCGACACGAGGACGCACGCACTGGCGTCTGGGAGATGCGCCTCCTCTTCGTCTCGACTGGGCCGACTAGGATTAAAGTGCACTTGGGCTTGACATGCGCCTGCACTGGGCCAGTGTTGTCACCCACCTCTCCTTGCAGCGCAAGCGAGGCCCTGAGAGGTTACGCTGACCGGTGAGGATGCGGTGGATGAGAGAGCGCCTGAACGTGAACGCTCAACGTACGTTGAACGCAAGCATGCGGTAGCTGCTGGGACGGGAAGGGTTAGAGTGCGCCAGTGCCGCCGCAGCCGCAGCGGCCGCACTCGGCCCACGCGCCCATCACGCGTCACGTCGTCTGCCCGCGCCTGCCGTGTGTCAGCACTTGCGCTCCGCCACCCATCTCCGTATGGTGCTACCCGTTGCGACGCATCGTCCTTGCTAGTCTAGTCTCTCACTTACACGTCTCGCACCCTCTCCTCGATCATCAAATCGCCCAGGACATCCACTCGCCCCACTCCCTTCCTCTCGTCGCCAGACTGCGGAGCAAAGCAGAGCTAATTCAGGAGACACCGAGAGCATGGCCGAGTCGCACAGGCATACACAGCGCGCTGAGGCGCTGCGGTCCAGCTGGCTCAGCACTGGCTCAGTCCGCCGGCTGAGCCGCCAGAGCGTCCGCGCGGGGCACCCAGCACAGCCAGCCCAGCCGCTGCGGCTGCCAGCAAGCCCCCATGCCAGAGCCCATGCCAGCCCATCCCATCTCCAACCGGCGGAGGCACCCTGACGTCATGCAGCATGCAGCATGCGCCACCCAAGACCACCCAGCAGCCCCTGCCTCCCCCTGTGGCTTGCGGCCATTGGGCGCATGTTCCTGTCCCACGCACCCCGCCACTCTTGCCCTTCCAACCTCTTCCTCGCTCATGCATCATGCATCACACATCACATATCACACATCGATAAAAGCCAAAGTTAGCTCGGGCTACGCCCTGTACTCCACCTGCCCCCCCAGCCATCGCAAGCTTTGGTTTGTTGTACCTCAGGCCTCATCGTCCCAGTATCGCTGACCAGCAGCGGCGCCTCCACCTCCACCACCCACCGTCCACCATCCCCGCTATTACATTCTCTCTACTTGGCGGGACCTAGCCTCATCGATCATCCTTTCCCCCTCTCTCCTCTTTCCCCCGCCTCCAGCTTCAAATCCCTTACTCCTTTTGATCTCCTCGATCGCATCTCAGATCCTCAGACCTCGCCCGGCTGGACCCGCGCCAAGGAACCGCCCCCTGTCTTTGTCCCGCCCAGTCGATCTGCTGGCCGTAGTCCACTAAGAACAGGTTTACTAACGCTTAACGTTGCGCTCCTGAGCGCTCAGCTTGAGCGCTCCTAGCCCCTTCCCCCCCCCCACAAGTTCACAGGTTGATATACACGTTGTGCATCCTGCTCCGACGAAGGTGGGCGCGCAGTGCTGCGCCCAAAGGCGTCGATCTGTCCGCTCTCTGAACAACAACGCGGAGCGGACAAAATCCCGAATGTCTGCTGTCTACTCTTTTTCGTATGGTATACCCCCTGGACGAGTCCACATAATCCGAATCTCAATCGATATCCTCATCGACCCCAGCTGCCATAGAACTCTTAGATGGTAGAACTAGTAGGCGGTCAAGACAGCTTATTGGGGGGAAATATACATCTTCTATTACCATATGGCAGGAGGTATGATATGTGCTCCCATCAAAACACGTAAGGGCGGCCACAGGTAAAGAGGGAATCATGATGAGGTTGTGTTGAGTAGAGCTGGATGGAGAGCGAGCCAAATGACCACCAGCTAGATGGTAAACTTCCATCGTCCCTCTCAAACCCCTGTAACGTATGCTTGACCACCACTTGGCGGCGGCGTTCCGCATAGACGGCCAAGTCGCGCACCTTGGCTTGGAACGCCAGCCACGTCGCCGGGTCGATGGTAGTCTGGAATTGCTCCGACAACTCTTCGACTGCGCGTTCCAAATCGCGCTGATTGTCCTCCCATATCTCTACCTCCTCATTGCGCTCGAGGTAAAACGCCATGGCATAGGTCCACTTGAGCGTGTGCCGAGATCGGCTTGCTGCAGGCACCCATCTGTTGCAACACGTTCAACGGAGTCCAACCCAGCTGGCTCTCTCTTGGAGCTGGTGCACTTGGCCAACCACGTTACGGGCCCACTTTTCGTCCAGTTGGGCAGAACGGTGATGATTCCGATACCGCTTAAGGTAATGTTGGTACCGCATCAATGCGACCCTCGCGTCCCTCTGGTTCTGTTGGTCTTGGGGAAGAAACCGATTGCAAGTCCACGCGTCGGTGTGAATGTGCCAGTCTCTCGAGCAGACCCAGCAAATTCGTGCCCGCATTGTCGACAGGTCATGTGGTTGCACCCGCATTCTTTTCGATGCTCGATGCGCAGTGGGGGCAGGGTTTGGTATGCAACCGGAGCCAATTGAACGTCTCGCTCTCATCGCACATCTTTTGCAACCACGCCTGGACGATCGGGCACGGGCAGGGGGCATGCGCCTCCTCGTGGCCGCAAGCAAAGCAGAACGGGGCATGACCTCGACGGCCGCAGGTGACAGCCGGGTCGAGCATAGCCCACCTACGCGACGAGGAGGGATACTAATACTACATTGGACCGCCATGTCGCACCGGGGCTAGGACACCAGCGCAACGAACCAAGGTGGTCCACCAACAGCCGGTTGAGCCGCCGACGGTACTTGGCCCACACCTCGACCGACACCAGCTTCTTGATTAGCCCGTCCCCCAACACCACCTTGCAGTCCTCGTCATGCACTTGATTTTCGGTGCTTGATACTCGTCAATCTGCAGCGTAAGACAGTGGGTATAACAATCGGTGCAGTACCGGTGCCCACGCAAGCCCGAGAACCTGCATCGTTGTCCCCTCCTGGTCATGGCTCTGTCGTGGAGCAGACGAAGCCACTGGAACTAACTCCAGTAGAACTGTAGCACACCTTACAGGTAAAATCGTCGACGGCCGTTAAGGTCTGAAGGATCGGTGGGGGGGCATGCAGCAGGACGCCAGCTTCCGTATGCAAATCATGTGTTGGGCATGCAAGAAGTTGGTCAAACAAGCGTTCTTTGTCCCATTTGAGGTGGCGCAGGAGCGTTGCTGCTTCGTTCATCTGGGGGAGGGGAGAAGTATGAAATAGGAAGACGATGGAAAGGTTAGCTATATGGCCGATTGAAGGGGTGGAGATCATAGGAGAGGGGAAAGGAGGGAGAAGGACGTACATCGTAATTGAACGTGGTAGCCGTCGTGGACCATCTCGGTTTCCATGCGAACCAGCTGCCGCTCGGTAAGCGGGGAGCAGTCGACTTCGTACGGCATGTTTTGATCGGAGTCCTCTTCCCAGTGTAGACTCGTGATTCCGTGTTCATTCTCACTGGATCGCTGCCAAAGTCAAAAATAAAGTCTTCGACCGAGCCTTCATCGTCGGATCCAGGCGTAGAGTTCAAGCTGTCGCCAATGTTCATGGCGTTCACCTCCCCCTCAAGAACCAGTTCCAATCCGAGCTAATGACGCTGGAGCCAGTCAGATCCACCATCTGCAGGTCGATGAGAGAGAGAAGAGAGGGGTTAGAGAGAGGGCGACTGCTAGAAAAGTATAAGATCGAGAGAGTGTGTGCGTGAGAACAGCAAGCACCCACGCACCTCAACGCCTTGCCGGAACATGGTGGTAGACAAGAGAGAGCCCAGCTCAGCCAACAGGCAGGATGGTGGGTAGTGAGTAACCTTGAGTAGGGGGCTATTGGTGACTTGACTGGCTGGTGACTCGCTTCTATGGAAGTTAAATGAGCATAGCGCGGGGGATTTCTGACAAAATGTGCGTCGAAGCGGCTGCGCCTACCCGTCGCAACCGGGAGATCACGTGACCAGGGTTCATGCGCATGTGGTGGTCCCATTCGTTCCGCATTGCACCCACTTTGGTCTGATTCCCCTCACTGCCCCACGTGTTCGTCTGGTCGTCCCCTGGATGGATGGCCAAACCAACCACAGGCGCAAGCGCCGCACGCACTGTGGCCGTCGCTAGGGTTGCCCGTTCCGCCCTCTCCTCCCGGCACGCAAGTGTCAGGCGGAATTAATTATTAATGGCAGCCGCGCCGAGGGAGAAAAAAAAATCTTCGCGTGGATGGGTGAGGCGGAGGGTGAGCCGGCAGCAGGGCATAGGCAGGCCAAGACCCACCAAACCTCAACCTCAGACGGCGGAACGGAGCAGTTGCGCTGCCCGCCGCTGCCCACCTCTCGACTGGCCTACCACCACCACCACCACCGCTGTTAGCTGTCCGCCATGCCGCCCAAGAAAAAGGTCACCGGTAGCTCTGAGCCTGTCGAGAAGGAGCAGCGCATTGCCATTGGTACGTGTCCCCGTCCCCTTCCCCCCCCTCTCCGCCCCGGGTCCTCCTAACTCGCTCCTTCCAGTCAACACCGACAAGTGCAAGCCCAAAAGTGCAACCAGGAATGCAAGCGTTCCTGCCCGGTGGTCCGGATGGGCCGTCTGTGCATTGAAGTCACACCTTCGAGCAAGATTGCGTTTATCTCTGAGCAACTGTGCATTGGTTGTGGTATTGTGTGTTTCGACCCCTCGCTTCCCCTCGTTTCTTTCGCTAGTGCGTCCACTGACTGATGTCTGTGTGTGTGTGTCTGGCTGCGTGTTTTGTGAGTGCAGTGTCCGAAAAAGTGCCCGTTTGAGGCGATTACGATTATCAAGCTGCCTACCAACTTGACCTCGGAGGTTACCCACCGCTACGGCCCCAACAGCTTCAAGCTGCATCGGCTGCCACAGCCTCGTGCGGGCCAAGTGCTCGGTCTGGTCGGTACCAATGGAATTGGCAAGTCGACCGCGCTGAAGATTTTGGCTGGCAAGCAAAAGCCCAACTTGGGCCGCTACTCGGACCCGCCTGACTGGCAAGAAATTCTGCGCTACTTCCGTGGCTCGGAGCTGCAGAACTTTTTCACCAAGGTGCTGGAGGACAACATCAAGGCGCTCATCAAGCCCCAGTATGTCGACCACATCCCTCGTGCCGTCAAGGGCAAGGCGACAGTATCGCAGATGCTCGATGGCAAGTTGGAGCGGGACAACAAGGAGCAGATTGTAGCTACGCTGGACCTGAGGCCCGTGTTGGACCGCGACGTGAAGAACTTGTCCGGTGGAGAGCTGCAGCGCTTTGCCATTGGCATGTCGTGCGTCCAGCGCGCCAACGTGTACATGTTTGATGAGCCGTCGTCCTACCTCGATGTCAAGCAGCGTCTCAATGCGGCGCGAATGATTCGGGACATGTTGGACGACGACACGTATGTCATTTGCGTCGAGCACGACTTGAGTGTGCTGGACTACCTTTCGGACTATGTGTGCTGCCTGTACGGTGTGCCTTCGGTGTACGGTGTGGTTACTGTTCCCTATCCCGTTCGTGAGGGCATCAACATCTTCCTGGATGGCTACATCCCGGCTGAAAACATGCGTTTCCGCGAAGAGAGCTTGACATTCAAGATTGCCGAGACGGCCGACGACACGGTGGTGGAGAGTAACCGGGCATACAAGTACCCAGCAATGAAGAAGAAGCTTGGCAACTTCTCCCTCGAGATCCAGCCTGGCTCCTTTAACGATTCAGAGATTCTTGTCTTCCTCGGTGAGAACGGGACGGGCAAGACGACGTTTGTCAAGATGCTGGCGGGCAAGTTGAAGCCGGACGAGGGTGGAGACAAGTTGCCGCAGATGAAGGTATCGATGAAGCCGCAGACGATTGCACCCAAGTTTGAAGGCACGGTGCGGATGTTGCTGCTCAAGAAGATCAAGGGGGCCTTTATGCACCCTCAATTCCAGAGCGACGTGGTCAAGCCCATGTTCCTCGACAACATTATCGACCAAGAAGTCCAGACCTTGTCGGGTGGGAGTTGCAGCGTGTCGCGCTGGTCTTGGCGCTGGGTACGGCCGCGGATCTGTACCTGATCGACGAGCCGTCGGCCTACCTCGACTCGGAACAGCGTATCCTAGCAGCACGGATGATCAAGCGCTTTATTCTCCACTCCAAGAAGACAGCCATGGTGATCGAGCACGACATTATTATGGCCACCTACCTTGCGGACCGCGTCATTGTCTACGAGGGTACGCCCTCCATCAACGCTTTGGCCAAGTCGCCCGAATCGCTCTTGACAGGTATGAACTCCTTCCTGGCCACCTTGGGCGTCACGATGCGTCGTGACCCGACCAACCTGCGTCCTCGTGTGAACAAGACCGACTCGGTCAAGGACAAGGAGCAGAAACTGTCGGGTGACTACTTCTTCCTGGGTGATTAAACCTAGGTCCCTCTCCCTTCCTTTTCCCCCGCCCCCCTTCCCCGTCCCGGAGCCGGACTCATACTATGCGCTCCACTTGCTCCTTTCCCTCCTTTTCCCGTTCGGTTTCCCCATGTAGCGGGACGGGCCCGTATCACCTTAACCGCACCTTGCCCCCCTTGGGCGCGGAGGCGAGTGCGGTGGTGTGGTGCGTGTGCTGGTGAACGGTGCCTTGGAGTAGGTGACCGGGCGGGGGATGAGGAGGACTGGTGCCAGGTCTCTCTACTCCCAGCTCCTGGGCCCATTGTGGTGGAATGGGATGAGAGACTTCGGTCTACCTCCGAACGGTAGATATCCCTCCTCGAAAAAAATCCATCTTGCACTCAGAATGGTCTGCGGTGAGTAAGTGGCATATATGGTATGCCGCATAGATGGAGCTGAGGTCGTGGAGGGGCGCTCCCGATATAGCCTGGAGGTGGTGGGTGGTCTTTTATCGGGGGGGTGAATGTATGGACGAGGCAGAGAGATTGGCAGTGGATGCGAGATCACCGATCCCTCCCTCGGTCAAGCTAAAGTCTGGCACTAGCTGACTGCGCGAGTATTCTGTCACTGGAGTGACCGGTGACCGGTGACAGGTGACCAGTGATCGAGCTGTGCGTGTGCCAACTCACTTGCAGCGATAGCAATCCACTCAAGCCCAAGCAGTTCCGGGTCGGCCAAATAACAGCATGGGTCTTCTGATAACGTCAAGCCAGACTCCCCGTCCTCCGTCGGTTCTCATGTCACAGTTGGCACCTACGTGAGCCGTGAGCTCACTGCACTAAACCAGAACCCTTTGTGTCGCTGCCTGCATCTCCTCACACGACCATCCATCACCACTCCCTGCCAACAACACTTGGATCCCCCACCACGTCTCTACCCCCCTCCCGCACCGCTCTTACCCCCTCAAAAAACTGCGTTTTGGCAGTTTTTGATCCGAAGCAGACACGTTGCTTCTCCCCCCCTTCCCGCTCAACATTGGTTGTTTGCATCATTGTCTCGCCAAATGTCCGCTGCCGGCGCGGTAGTCCCTCTGCCCTCCCTATGGCAACGTTCGGCGGTAGTCATGCTCGATGCCGCTCAGGGCGCGCTGGTTAACGCGCTAGGTGCGTCCCCTCTCCCACCTACCGATTCCTGTGGTCTAGCACAGGTAAGAAATGGGACTGACGAAGAACGGGGGGTGGCGGACTGCGTTGGCTCGATGCAGGTGGCACTTGTGGTGTTTGGATGTGTGCCTGCGTTGGCCATGACGTTGCCCTGGTCGGAACAGTTGCACTGGGAAGAAAAACCGGTTCTTGTTTTGGGTTAGCCATGGTACGTTGCAATCCATGAACCAATGAGCCAATGAGCCCATGAACCTGATGGGAAAAGGGGCCCTGAAGTTGGTGCCCTGTCTCTTTGGTATACTATCCATTGTCTTCGTTGTGGACAAAGGGACGAAGACCAACTAACCTGCCCTCCTCCCCTTTTCTCCCCTTTTCTCCTTTTTCTTTGCTTGGCCGGCTCGTAGTGTTCTGGGAAACGCAAGACATTCTCGAGCTCGCTGAACTGCCCTACTCGGCATCCTTGTTCCCTTCGGCCTGTGCGCAAGTGCAGGTGGCAACGGCAACCAAGAAAACTAACTAGCAATCCACGCACTCCGCTCTCTCCATCCACTCGCTCACCTGGCAAGCTGGTACGCACCAGCAGAGGGGAGAAGACTGGTAGTACAATTTTGGTTTTTGGAAGCGGAAAAGTGGAAGGGCGGCGGGGGGGGCGACTAGATGTTTGACAATGTGAACGGCCAGCAGAGGGGGAGGTAGCTTAGGCAAGCCAGGGAAGGGGGGGGGCGGGGCTCAGAAGGTATCCATGTCGTTTCCTGGTGCAGAAGCAGCACCAGGTCGCCGCTTGACGCCTGGGTCGGTGTAAAGGCGCTCACAATGGGTGCAAACGAAGAAGAGGATCATGCGGTTGTAGATCCGCTTGGACTGGTCCTGGAACATGACCGCTCTGCACAATGGTCATGCGTTAGGCTTCTCTTCCCCACACACGCGCAAGAGAGGGAGCGGCGGAGAGGGTGGGGGGTAGGGAGGGAGGGAACGCACTCTTCGTTTCCACAGTGTGGGCAGTGCTGCTGGATACGAGCCAGAGTGGGGTCCTTTACCAAGCCTTCGATCTGGCCTGGTTGTTCTTGGGAGATGGACATGAGGTCGTTGCGGTAGACAAGGTGGTTTGCCGCCTCTTCGCGGTAGTCGCAATTGCGGCAGCTGTACAGCAGCACATGGTTGGTCCGGTCCTCGGGGTAGAGAAGGTTGTTGCACTCCTGGCAGAAGCGTAGCGTTGTCATCGTCCAAGTTACGGGTGGTGGCGGACACAACGATAGTCCTAACCGAGGCCCAATTACGCCTTTCATCTCCTGCGTCACCACCGTCAAGACGAGCAGACAAAAGCCGGCAATAGAATGTGGATTAGGTAATGCTCTAACGGAACATCTTCAGATACTAGGCTCACCAATTAGCCTCTTTGGCTCAGTGGTAAAGCATCTACTAGTAAGACTTGCTGGTATGAGAAGATCGGTCGTTCGATTCGGCCAAGAGGCATTTTTTTGCTCTTCATTTCTGTTGCTCCATGCTCTGCCCCCAAACTATCCGAGGTGCTCCGCATGGATATGCAGGCATTGGCAGACATTATCGACTGCAACAACAAAGACCCCCTTATGTCCTTTCCAGCTTTGGACACACCAAAGCACCCCGTGTATGTAGCAGAACGATTGTGAGATGTATACCGACGCAACACACTCTCACTGCTGCGAGATCTGATCAAGTCCAACACCTTGTAGCGCAAAAAAAAAGTCACTGAACACGACGTCAATAGGGAGAGCGGCCAAGTGTAAATCGAGCTGGAAACTAATACAAGAAACCCCTGTTCTGTAGAAAGTGGTTTTTTTACGCAGTCCAAGCGCCAGTCTCCTTCTCGATCTGTAACGAAAAAAGAAGAGTCACACCGAGAGGTCAACGCGGTCAGCGAATCCATACTGAAGCTTTTCTCCGCAACAAGGCGTCACAGGACTAGGGAGAACAAGGCGAGAGAGGAAGACGTACGTGGTGGAGGACGGAAGTGTAAACCCCATAGGAACAGTATACCAAGGCGCTGGTATCCTTGTTGTTACCCCGGTAGTCTCCCGGGTAGCAGTGAGACGCGATGTAGCGGAGGTCCTTGTTCTCCGGCTGGTAGTTTTGGCAGTCGCTCACCCATTTCTCGCAGAAGGTTGTGCCGTTCTGCGAAGAGAAGTTGACGAGGGTGCGGTCGTCGTAGCGCTTGGACAGGGCCGGTGCGGCATTGGCCGCGCCCATAGCGGCGGTACCGGCGAGAGCGAGAGCAGTGGCGAAGAAACGTACATTATGTTGGCTGAGTTGGAGTTAGGCTTGGGGTTGAGGTTGGCGAGTACGGGTGTTGTTGGTAGGCAAGAGGGTGGAGGAATAGCATAAGGGGCGTTTGCGTGGGTTCATATTTATAAGCCCCTTTGCTGTTGCTTGCGGCGTTCGGAGGCGGTATGCCGTGGAAACGCTGAGGCGCGCGCTGTGCGGCAGGCGCAGCAGTCCTGTCGCATGTCACGTGCCCCATGCCACATGTGGCGTGTGGCGTGTGAGGTCCGAGACCAGCCATTGGTCGTCGGAATAGCGCAGTCGGCGTAGCGCACGGACATGCATACTAGCAAGATACCAGGCCATACCAGGCAATAAGCTCTGTTAGAATCTTTTTTGCCCTCGGCAATCATAGCGGCTTTTTCTATGCTTGTTCAGTCCGTCCTCGTACCCTTTTTGCTCGCACCTTCGGAGTTCAAGCGATTGGGCCTTTTTCTTTGTATAACGAAGGCACGTGGAGAGTGGTATAATTAATTGAATGTTTGTTTTGGTCCATGATTGCATGTAATTTTTCCCCTTCTGCCAGTTCCTGATCTAGACGCACGAGGAATCCCAGGCAGGAGTCCCAGACGGAGTACCATGGAGTATCAGAGGTAGTAATTCCAAGGAGTAACTGCTCTCTGCCATAGAGCCGCGGACTCGATGGGGTGACTTTTTGCCAGGGTCTAGCAAACATTGGACAAAAATGGAGATGGCATTGCAGAGCTACTAAGGAGAGCTGGACCCAAGGACCGTGATATGAGTTTCGGAAACGGAAGCCAGTGGAAGCTGTCAAGATCCGAGACTCACTCTGCCTCAATGCACTGCGTGTGTCTGGCCACGTACCACTGAAGGCCGACGGGCTTTTGGACGACCGCGGTGGTCAACAACTTTCCTGTTGACGGATCCTGAGTGCTCTGGATTGTCCTTGCATTGGCTCCCTTTGGCCACCTACGTCACATTGTGAGATGAGCTGTGGGTGTGAGGCTGAGTATACTGATGACTACGAGAGTGTTATACAATCACCGTTTTGACCGCGAGATGAAGCGATGAAGAGGAGGTTTGAGATCTGAGAACAAAGGAGTCGCTCCTCAGGATCTCAGTACTGAGACTTAGTACTCACATGTCACACCATATGCTGATGGCTTGGACTTCCCCCTCGGATCATGTGACAGGGACGGAGCGCGGAGCGTCCATGCCTCCACTCTGGAAGCAGCGGACTTGGACATTGGCCTAGGAAAAGCCAAGCAAAGGCCAAGAAGAGACACGCTTCATTTGCGCTCATGTGCATACTGATGCATGACATGCATGATGGCTGAGCCTGTGTGTGACGGATTGTGCAACCCCGGTCTAACTGTGTGCGTATCCTTGCCCAGGACTGTCTTGTCGTCTTCTGCCGCAAATTCCCCACCAGCGCACAGGAGATGCCATCGATCGCTTATGGGCTCGCCGATCATGATCGCCGACTCCAGGCTGGAGGTGGGGAGTGACTGGGTCGGCCGGGGGAAGTGAGATGATCTGAGAGGCCTGAAGCCGAGAGAGTATGGAGGCGGAAGAGAGAGGCGTGCCCCACGTCTACGACAGAGAACAGCAGTGAGTGAGTGGGGCATCTTCTCACCAAGCGTCTCGACGCCAGTGAAGCTCCGCGAGCGAGCTTCGTGTTGCGCGCTGATTTGTTGCGCTCTGGCTTGCTGTCCCCAACAGATGGCATGTGTGCATGCCTGTGCTTGAGCATGGTCTGCCTTCCTCAAGCCCACTGCTCCACAGCACCAGGCAAGCCCCGTGCGTGGCCCCTCGGCTGCCCCACACCAGCGAGCAGCAGCAGTGCCCCCCTGCTGGATCGGCATGTCGTCATGCTGATCGCCCGCATACGGCCCCCACACTGCTGCCATGCTGCATCTCGCTCCGGCTGGGCTGCTGCCGTCGCGCCAGAGCGCCTGCCCTGCCAATCCCCAATTAGGCATGCCCAATTAGGCATCCTGCTTCCCTTGGCATCCCATTGCAGCACACTCGCACACCGCCGCTGCTCGCAAGATGCGGCCTGGCAGTGGCACTGTGCCTCGGCGCGCTCCTTGCCGTGCGCGTTGGGACCCAGCCGACGCGCAGGCTGCGATACTGAGCAAGTGGGGCGCCAGTGTGCCTGCGACGGCCGGCGATGTTGCCTATTTGGGGATGTGCCATGGCGCCTGTCTGCTGTTCACTGCCCTTCTGCCCCGTGCTGCAAGGGGCTGCCACCAAGCTATATAGAGTTGCCCACGCTCGCCTGCAGCTCGTCCCCTTCTACCTCTCCCCTACCGACCACCCCCTCCCTCTCCACACCACCACCCGTCAAACCCAATCCTCCCACTGCTCTTTACTTCCGTTACTCCTTTGACGATCTTTCTCGCCACCATGAAGCTTGCCTCTGTCTTTAGCGCCACCGCCCTCGTCGCCTCGGCTTCTGCCACCTACGCCCTCGTCTTGCCCCGCGCCGACAACTCTGTTGCCCGTGAACTGGGCGCCTTGTCGGGCGGGGCATGGGCCGAGCAGATGGAGGCGCGAGAGGAGCTGGCGCCGCGTATCGTTTGGAACCCAAGCATCACCCAGCCTGTTGCCAACCAGTCTTTCGTTGCTGGTGCACCCTTTGTGATCGAGTGGTACGTGCATCTGTTCCTTTCCTTTGGTCTTCTCCCACGATCTCTGACGTTTCTCTTCCCTTCTCCCTTTCTCTTCCCTCCTCGTTAGGGACAGCTCGGATGCGCCTAAGAACTTCAACACCAGTGCCCCTGTGGTCATCAAGCTCGGCTACGATGATGGCAGCTCCGGAGGGCTGCACGAAAAGTGGGACCTGGTGAAAGAAGAACAAGATGTGCCTCTGAGCCGCGGCCACGCGATTGCCACCTTGCCCGCGAGCTTGGCCCCGCGCAACGATTACATTGTCATTGTCATGGGCGACAGTGGCAATGCCAGTCCCAAGTTCAAGGTGGTGCAACAGCATGGCAAAACCAGCAACGCGAAGCGGATCGTGTACAACCCTACCGTCACCTCTCCTACTGGAGGCGAATCGTTTGCAGCGGGCTCCCCGACTGAGATTACCTGGTCGACCGATGGATTGCCCTCCTCCTTGGAGAACTCGCAAGTCGAAGTCCGTTTGGGCTATGCGCCGTCAAAGAACGACGAGGGGTACCATGAGAAGTGGTCCTTGGGCCAGTTCCCCATCAAGGCGGGCACAGCTACTGTCACGCTTCCCTCCGACGTCGAACCGCGGTCGGACTACCTATTTGTCCTGATGGGCGACAGCGGAAACTTTAGCAAGCAGTTTTCCATCACCGCCGCCTAAGACTTCCCTTCTCTTCCTTGTTCCCTCTCCCCCTCCCCTTCTCACACCTACACAGACCTAAGCATGCCGGCTCTCATTCCAGCCCTCCATTGCATCTCGCCAGTCTGCGTCACGTCCCCCCCCCCGCCCTTCTCTGCGCCGATCCTTTGAGCGCAGCATTTCCCCTTAGGCGCTGATTGACGCTTCCTTTTTCTCCTACTCCCTGCCGCGCCTTATCCTGATGCCTTTTCCCATGTACTATTTCCCCTCCCTCTCCTCCTGTTTAACTGCCGAACACACCCCACGCACTGTAGGCGAGGGTTGTGCTTCCCTTTTATCGCCCCACGCCCAAATTCATTGCTTTCTGACGCCCATCCTGCCTCGCTTGTGGTTTGAATATCATTTCTCTCTTTGTTCGGGGTTCCGCATAAAGCTGACGACGGAGGGTAGCCAGTACAGGCGAGCCAGCCACGGTCTAACTCGCCAATTAGGGTTTTATATGGGACGACCGTCATATTGAGGGTTTGTGGTGTAGTGGTATCATGCCTCTTTAGGGTTAGTTCAACTCATAGAGGTGGTCCTCGGTTCGATCCCGGGCGGACCCCTTTTTTGGGTGATTTCTTTTGATTCTGTGAAGCTGGGTTGAAGTTTTGCCACGTATACAGACTGGTTCTGGCCAGTTCCTCCGTCTCCAGCCTTTGCGCAACCTTTCCCAATCCTAATCCCAACCCATCCCATCTCGATGGTAACTTCGTCTCCTTCGGCTCGCAACCCTCAACCCTCGTATCCCTTGCGACATTAGATCTACAGAGGCTGGACTGTGGTAGCTACGATAATCGGTACCGATAGAGTCCACCGCGATGCCGACGGTCGCATCTCATCCGCAGAGAATGATAAAAACACCAAATTGCGACACGTTCTTCCATGTCAGGAGACGGAGATGGGGGAAAGGGTGCAGATGGATGCATACATCTATGGACGCACAGGAGGTATATGTACCTCCTCAAGAAGGGGGCACAGTCGAGAGGTGGACACAGGATCTCCAACTGATAAGAATCACGCCATAGTGCCCATACGGGCCTAGTGGGCCAAGGGCCCCCTAGCACGGCGTGAGTCTGACACTCCCACCGATCCTGTGGACACCTTGGGTCTCCTTCAACGATGGCCAACTCGTGGACAGAGACGAAGTCGATGGTAACGAAGTGGACAAGTCACCTCCACCGAACCAAAGGAACAGAGATCAGGGTGAGGAAAAGGGAAAGGAAAGGGAAAGAACAATGCGCAGATCAGGTCGGTGAAGGGCTGGACCTGAGAGGAAGCATACGCGGCGTTCTCTTGTACCGGATGTGGGTCCGATGAAGACGCAGACGTCGCAAGCGAGGGCGATGCGGACGACTTAGCGACAATGATGCGACACAGCCAAATAAGAAGACAAAGAGAGCATGCAAGGCGACGGGAAAGTGTGTGTCTTGGCCCATATGCTCAGAGTTGCACTTGGTGACGCTTGAGGCGTAGCCAAGCGCGGCCCTCTCATTTTCCTCAAGCGGTAGCGGCGTCCCGCAGGGGGCAAGAGGAATGTGCATGTCGGCATCGATGGTGGATGAGGAGGTAGCGCCGCCGAGGGAGGCGACGGGCGCTAGGCTTTGAGTTTCCCACTTGAGCAAGTCCTCTGCGATGAATGGGGCAAGAGGAGGCGCGGGAGAGGAAGCGACCACAGCAAGGTGGCTATAGTCGTTTTCCTGGAAACGGACATTGTTTGACTCGGTAGTTGTCCATTTACCGTTGCGGCAGACGCGAAGAAGCCACCGACGCGTCGTCGAATTGAAGCCAAGATGGAAGGATGTAGCAGCTGGGCTCATTTCCTCGGCATGAGCCTGGCAGCCGAAGGGATGCAGGGCTGGAACATCGAAAGAACAGCCATACATACGCTGATGGGGTGGCATTGGAGCAGGACGGGTGCGGCAAGGCGTTGATGACCGTGGCGGCCTGAGCAAGGGCTGCAGGCCAACAGGTTGGTCCAGCGGAGAGGGAATGCAATGCAGCTTGAACAAGGTTGTTCAGCAATAGGTGCACGCGGTTGAGTACGCCGGCAGGGTCATCGTCGGTCGCCCGGCAGTGCCGAATGCCCACAGAGCGGAGCCAGGGGGATATGGGATCAAACTCGGTCCTGCTCGTAGTCCACACATGGGCCACCTTGAGGTGGCAATGAGAGAATCGCTCGAGAGACTCAATGTGGGCTTGCAGTGCATCAGCGGCGTCTGTCTTGGACTTGAGGGGGATAGACCAGATGAAACGCGAGTCATGGTCTTGGACGATGAGAGCACACGTTGCGCTGGGAGAGGTGCCGAAGTCGTCGAACACGTCAGCAGCAAGCGTGTGCAAGGGAAATGGCTTGTGCAGGCCCGGCTTGAGCAAGGGTGGCATAGGTTCAGAGGGAACTAAGTCACACGTCGGGCAGTGCCAGCCAGCGGCCTTCACGGCGAGCACGTCATCGTGCGTAACTCGCTCAGCGGGTGAGAGGGCCGCGGTGAGCCCCGGAAGCTTGTGAACGGGAAGATGCATGGCACGTTCATGCCATAACTTGACGCGTGCAACAATGGCATCCCGAACAGCAGGGGAGCGACCGAGCGGGTCAGCGGGCTTGCGGGGCAAAGGGGCGAAGCAATTTTGCGCCTTGGTATATGGGGGAGGAGTGGCACTGAGGTGCCTACCGAAGGCGTCAGTGGCTTACTTGGGGAACGCGCGAGGTGGCCGAGATGAACGGCATGGCTTACCCCCGACTCCAGAGGGGCAGCGGTAGGGGAAACGAGATCCCGAGGCGCGATTTGGGGGGAAAAGGGGGGAAGAGAGGCTGCCGGAGCTGGCAGCGTCCGCGGGACATGCCCTTTGAGAGGGGCAGTAAGAGGCGGACCGTAAGGAGGGAGGACGTGGGGCGAGGCCAACAGCGGCGGCTTGTCTTGGGAGAGGGGAACAGCATTGGCGGCGGCAGTGTTGGGGGCAATGACGTCCGGGAGGAATGAGGTGGTACTGCTGCCGGAGAAGCGGCGTCCGCGGGGCTTGCCTCCTTGATGGGGCAGGGGGGGAGGAGAGCGGGGGCAGGGGGGGGTGGGGGGGCGGGGAAGTAGAGGTAGGGGAGGAGGGCCTGAATAGTGGCGGTGATGAGGGGCGAGAGCGTCGGTCACGGCCAGGCCAGGGGTAGGGGATTCCGGAACGGAAGGGCCGTCTCACGCGCCGTGGCGGGAGGGGGGTCCGCGTGGGGGACAGCGGCCACGGGGGGAGGGGGGTGAGGGGCCGACGCCGACCTGCAAGGCGTCCTGGTAGAAGTCAGCGCACGGCGGCAGTGTGCCGTGCGGACGGGCGGACATCGGGGGCGGGGAGGAGGGCGGCCGAGGCCGTGGAGGAGAGATGTCCGCCGGGGGCTCGCGAGCCTGGAAGGCTGAGTGGGATCTAACCTGTCAGGAGACGGAGATGGGGGAAAGGGTGCAGATGGATTGCATACATCTATGGACGCACAGGAGGATATGTACCTCCTCAAGAAGGGGGCACAGTCGAGAGGTGGACACAGGATCTCCCAACTAAGAATCACGCCATAGTGCCCATACGGGCCTAGTGGGCCAAGGGCCCCTAGCACGGCGTGAGTCTGACATTCCAGAGAAAAAAAAGGAAAACTGGAGAGAGAAAGCCCTGCGAGACCCAGTTGAGGCGCGGGTGTGCCCTATGCGGTTCCCCATATATACGTTTAGGACCAGCCCAAAAGCACATAAAGAACCATAGGAGGTTTCAGGAGATGGACGAGAACACACCCTCCAAAGCTATACGCTTTTGGTAGAATTTGTGAAGGGGGGTGCGAAGAGGGAATTATAGGGGCAACAGTGTGTGTGTTGCATGTGGATGGAATGGATAAATACAGAGAGACAGTGGATTGGATGAGGGGGGAGGGCAAAGAGGAGCAGATGGGTGGAAAAGATCTGTGGCTAGAGGGGGCACAACCCACACTCCCGAGACCCGAGAGGCGGGCCGCATCTGGGTTCCTACCAATTTTAATAATCAGTCGTGGTGTGGTTGCGCACACAACGAGGGAGCGCAACCGCGCTGCACTTCGCAGTCCCAGCGCCGACGCTTTGGCACGGAGTCTCCACCCACCCCGTTCTTCGGGGTTGGTATGATCTTGTCGCGCAGCTGTGATGGCAGTACGCTTCCCGGGGCGGCAGCATGAGGAGGGGTGTGCGGGTGGGGAGGTACGGTCGAAACAACAGGCACGGGAAGTACTGGCGCTGGACCATGGGGAGAGAGACCAGGTGCTCCTGATCCTGCCTTTTGGGAAGGAGGATGGGGGAGGAAAGACAATGGCAGTACGGGAAGACTAGGTGCGACTTTCAGGTTCCGTTTGCTCCTCCGAAGCGACCAGGCTTTGGAGTGAGATTTGCGATGATCCGTTCCGGTACAGCTTCCTGGGCCAAAGGGCGTATCTGGGGCATACTCTTGGAGTTCTTGAGGGTAGGCTGTGGGAGTCGGGGAGGCGGAGGCGGAAAAGGGTGGAAAGATGAAGATGGTGTCGTGGGTAGCAATTTCGTTTTGTCGGGCCGGGCCGAATGTTCCGTCCACGGGGAGGCCGGGCGATGTTCAACCGGGTTGTTGGGATGGTC
The DNA here is from genome assembly GCA_003971905.1 of Moniliella sp. 'wahieum'. NCBI lineage: Eukaryota > Fungi > Basidiomycota > Moniliellomycetes > Moniliellales > Moniliellaceae > Moniliella > Moniliella sp. 'wahieum'. The sequence goes on from RSEE01000011.1 coordinate 833,935, forward strand.
TTTCTGAGCTCCAGAAGAAGGGAAGAGAGGTTGGTTACGTGGCAGCTCGGGCAGAGATGCTTGGCGTGAGAGGGATGCGGGGACAATGGGATGAGCCGGACCAAGTTGGATGCGCCGGCCAATCATCGGAACTGCAAACAACGTGCTTGACGCCGCCGTCACGTCCGAATCCAAGGTACTGGCGGAAGTGGTGCTGCGGCTCATTTCGCACGAAGGACGGCACAGAGAAGGACCAAGCGAATTTGCTTTCTTGAGCGTTTCATTCACTTCCCCGGTAGTGCTCCTTTGGGGCGAGGGGAGGTCAGTGGCGTTTGTGATCTGTGACGGATGCTTTTCGTGGGGGGTAACGGTAGTGGCGTCTAGCTCTTCTCTTTGCTCGTCGGATCCGTCAAACTTGAGGGCCGGTTTGACCCGGTTGGATGAAGGATGGAAGACCGCCGGCATGGGCTGCTGTGTGCGCACCTTGTTCTTCAATGGCGTGGCAGGCATGTGAACCTGGGGAAGATCTGACTGATCCAGATGGAGAAAGGAAGCAAGGGAGGCCACCACGGCTGCAGTCTCTGGTGAGCCTTGATCCGCACACGCTTCTGCACTCTCGGTTGTGGTGCAACTTTGTCGGTGGCTGTAGGCGTCCCAAAAGCTGGGAGTGGGCGAAAGCGGACTAACAGGTGGTTGCGGGGCTTGCTCGGATTTGACCTGGTTGGCCCCTGTTGTCATGCTAGACTGAGCTGATGTGCGGTTGGTTTGTACGGACCGCGTGCTGGTCAGGGCGCTGGAGAATCGATGAGACCAAGTATGCGAAAAATCGCTTGCTGCGGCGGTAGTAGTAGTCTCTCCCACCATTGCATCCTCCGACAAAAAAGAGAGGAAACGCGCTTGCGTGGCACGTTAGGCTCACTGCCGTGCGTGTCTGTTCTGGCGATGAAATCCGCGGTCGGTCCTGGCTCCTCCTTGATGATGCTCGAAGAGGCTGGTAATACTTGACTGTGCATGAGTGCTCGTGCTCGTGCCATAGCGGTGTCATGAGCGCTTCGAAAGCGCAAGTCGGGGTCGGACTGAGTACGCTGTTGCTGTAAGCCCCCAATCTTTTTCAACGTGGGAGAGGAAGGCGAATGAGCAGTGGGAGACGTGACAGATGAGACAGCTGGGGTGAGGGCGGAGGAGGAAGCGGTGCGACGCATGGGAAGGGAAAACGCTTTGGCCTTGTCAGACCCAGGGCCGTACATGAAGGGAGCGGAGACTGCGAGAAGTTGGGATTCGGTGACGACCAACTGATAATCAATCAGTTGCAGCAACTGTGTCTCCATCAAGTTGACATCATGCGTAACAAAAATCGTCGAGTAGCGCGCCCATACGGCGTTTTTCAAAGCACGATCGTGGGTCATCTTGGCTGCTACCACAATAGCAGCTAAAAGGACTCGGTGGCAAACACTAAGCAAGCGAGTAGGTGTTGGGGAGAGGGCCAGGTTCATTCGCCCAATGTAGACGAGGGCGACCATCAGGGTTGCTGTGGCTGCGCCCGATTGCTGAACGATGGATTGGAGCCACTCGGCAACCCCGGGAAGATCGTCATTGGTCGACCTGGGGGAGGGGGTGAAGGGGGTGAATGACGACATGGATGCAGCATGGTACCCCTCCTCTTCGCCAAGCAGCTTGCGGACGACGGAGACGATGTGCTCTGTCGGACAAATGTGACAGCTGTGGTCAGTATATATAAATCTACTGCCACACAGGGGGGAATGGGAGAGGGGCCGATAGCAGCTGTAGTAGTTGCAACGACCTTAGCGGAGGGACCTACCGATGAGATCAGGGACGATGGGACGGGCAACGAACTTGACCAGGTCGGTGTTGTGCTGGCAGAGGGGCACAAACGAGGCGGGGTGGACCCGCTGGTCCCGGCGCTTGCTTGCCGCCATAATAACTAAGGGGGGTGAGCGAGGGGGCAGGGCGACGGAGAGGTGGACGTGGAGGAGAGAAAAGGGTGGGGCAGGGCGAGTGGTGGTGGTGGTGGGGAGTCCGGTGGGGCGTACGTCGCGCGCTGCTCAAACTGCCTGTCACCGTCTGATCCGATCCGAGGCTATGAATCCAAAACTAATAAGTGGGCGTTGGTGACCAGCGACCCCTCCCTGGTGGCATCCCGCCAGTGTGACGGTACCCAACCACACTTGAATTTAAAAACAAGCTTAGTCCGCCCCGCAGCGCGAGTCGCACACACGTCTTTTTCTGGACAGCAAACATGTCTTCGTGTCTGCTTTCGTCCTGTTGGACTCACGTCGTGTTCGAGACACTTGCCGCACCACCACCTCCACTACCACATCTGTGCATCCGCTCCCATTTTCCTCCTAGAGCTGCCTCAGCAGCACATTTAGCAGCCAAAAACAGAGCGTCTCTTCACCCCCCCGAGATGAGGGCTCTACCAAAACACACAACGCCGGGTCACTTTGGGCGGAGAGATCGATTTTACGTTAGGTCTGACAGCATATTATCCATGTCGCATCACATGTCACATGTCACCGCCGCACCGATGCGACGCAGGAGCAGTTTCGTGAGACCGATGGAGACCTGATGGTGGCGAGGGACTCGGCGTTTTATACTGAAGGCCGTGTGTGTGGGGGGGTTGTCAAATATGTCATTCAGCTTTTGACGGTATGGATGGTATTTTCATAGCACCATCCATCCCCAACACATATATACATCAGGCACAGCCCTCCCGTGAGTCGTTATAATCTCGGTTACGAGGGTCTTACACCCCCACCACGTATTAGGGCGTGCCAATTAACGGGAAGGAAGGCCAGCAGAAGGGAGTGTGGTGCACCCACGACTTGCGAGCCCGTCCCTCTCTACTTTTAGCTTCTTAGCATCTCACCATAATTAAAGCGTCATTTTGCACCACAACTGAGGCGCTGCGTGTGAGCTCTACAGGCCTTTGGCCAGAAACGAGGCGCTTCGCAAATACTAATAGGCTCTGTTCCTATATGGTATTGCCCAGTAACTAGTAACTAGTAACTAGTAACTAGTAACCGGCGGCCAGAAATACAGCTCTTTTTATACTACCTCTACTAATACTCAGTACTGGTGTGAGTCCCGTTATCGATATCGATTATCGTCACACATACCTCCTCGGCCCCTTGAATCTTGAAGCTTGAAGCTTCTTGAAAAGCTTTTGAAGGTCTGGGCTATGAGGGAAGGCGACTCTCATCGATCTCTAACTCTTGTGTCGCTGGCTATAGTTTTTGAGCTGACAATTGGTGCAAGATACATCACAAGCTGCTCAGACTTTTTTTACTTCAGTCCTTGCGCGATGTATACCATAGCTTCCGGCCCTATATGCAAGTATTCCACTCAGTCCCACACCCATCGGCCCAGGGCGCCACACAGGACGATAGCCTAATCATTCATCAGCCCAACAACTTATACGTACGCCCTTTTCTCCTCCGGAGAGTATATAGTTCTAGTAGTTGCCCTATCTCACAAAGTTTAGCGCGGGTAATGTTCATGACTTTCCCCATGTCGGTGGTCCGTCGCATCGAGAGAGTTCCTCGGGCGCGAACGAGACGATCGATGAGGTTGATGAGACGCTGAGAGACGTGCGTTGCCAAAGGGCGAGGATGAGGGCGAGGGCGAGAGAAGGCGAAGCGTTGATGGAGTGACGCGACGACAACCGGGTCTGACTGGGGTTATAAACTATGCATGATGAATGATTATTGGCGTTGGGTTTGCTGTGCCGTTTCGCGGCTCCGACGACAAGTTATACTTGCCCAAGTTCTAGTACGATGAGGACCGTCGAAAGGGAAAAGATAAGAAAGTTAGATTTGAAGCGCAGCACACATCCCATTAATCATTGCAGAGTTGCGTCTCAATCGCATTGCCACCCCCGCCACATCGAAGACGCGACACCAGAGAGTCTCCAGTGTTATCGGACCCAAAAACCCACGACAGAGATGAGCGATGCGTAGTTACATATATTTATATGAGTACTGACCTATAATACGCGTTGGACTGGGTACTTAGTATACATATACATGTTAGAGAACGACAATAAGACGGAGGCCGATGATGGATGCAATGATGAACGAAGATATACTCATTACGTTCACTCCCATCCCCCTTCTAGTCCCCTACCCAGTTCCTTTTCGTGTTTCCGCAGGGACTTCACCCCTTTATACAGAGAATACACCGCTGTGCCTCCTGCTTCCATAATGTACAGAGCTGCATCGTCTCGCTGCGCCATTCTGAGGCCCATATGATGTGGCAATTCACGCCATGTAGATGAGGCATGGCAGGAACCGGGACCAGATCCGTCCAGCTGTTACGCCCATGATCATGACAGGCACATCGTACGGCACCAACTCCAACGAACCCACTCTCCACACAAAACAAAGAACAAAAACATAAACAAAAAAAGAAACGACGGAAAGAAGCTGCCACGACACATCTCATATGTACGGTACAGACGGAACAAGAGCGTTGTACATCAGTACTCAGTACATCCGTACTCAGTAGATCCCTCCGTACGGGAGAGGGTAGATGGATGACCTGCAATGACCGGGACCGGATGACCGGATGGCTAGCCAGCAAGGCGATACACAAGGAGGGAAGGTGATATGGGTCGCATGGTCATACGGTGCCATGGGGGCAAGAGCACCCGTTCGCCCCTTGCTCAGCGTGGGCGCTCATCCTCCCCGCCTTGCCATCCCCAACCGGCATTACCGAGTCTCCGAAATCCAATGGCGAATGTAAAAAGGAAGAGCAAAATGGTGCAAGGGCATGCAAGAGCGCTATAGAGTGCAAAAGGGCAAGTGGGCAAGAGGGGGTAAGGTGCAAGAGTAGAAGGATGTGGGGTGCAAGGCGCAAGGTGCAAGGTAGGTGCAAGGGCGTAAGGAAGCAAGGCAACGAGGAAAAAGGGAAGCACAGAACCCAGCACCCAGCACCCAGCACCCAGCACCCAGCACCCAGCGCCCAGCGGGCCGCATCGCGTTTGCGTTTGCGTTCCCGTAACGCAGGGGGACCGCCCTCCAGGGGAAAAAGAAAACAAGAAAAAAAGACCATGAAGACCCAAGGACGGGAGGGGGGGCGCCCAGACGCTAGAACAAGCAACGGCCGCGTACGCGAGTGGGGGGAGAGGAGGGAAATGTGATGGGTGATGGGAGGGGTATGACAGGCATGTGTTGGAGGAGAAGGCAAGATACGTTTCAGAACTCGGGGTTCGAGCTTCCAGGTTCCAGGTTTGGTTTCGGGGGTTAAATGTGGCTCGGGCCAGCGCAGGCCATACTGCATCATAAGGTGACAGCTAAAAGGCGAGGATCGATGACATGGGCGGTACACAAGATGGGACGCAGGGTCGGAATCAGCAGTCACAGTGACTAGCGAAGTCGGAGTCAGAGTCAGAGTCAGAGTCAGAGTCAGAGTCGGAGTCGGAGTCGGAGTCAGAGCCAGAGTCAGAGTTGGTGGTGACGTTTGTAGTTAGAGGTGGGAGTGAGAATCAATGTTGGTCAGACCTGGGGGAGGCCAGTGACGGAAGGGGTTCCTTCTCGTCAGAGGCCGTCGGGCCCTGGATGCGATGCAGAAAGCCGGGGGGCAGAAAGCCGGAGGGCAGAAAGGGCAGGGGGGGGGGGGGGGAAGCACGTAGCGAGAGCGGGATGAAGGCGAAAGGTATAGGCTGAGCGGGCTGGCGGAATCGGATATGAGCCAAGGGCGAACGCACGTCACCACAATAGGGTCCCAGATGACCAAAAACTCACAAATGCTTGCAAAGGCTTGCAAACACTCACAAAATGCTTGCAAAGGCTTGCAAACACTTACAAATGCTTGCAAACACTCACAAATGCTCACAAATGCACATAAGATGGACACCCCTCGGCACCTTGGACAAAAGGGCACGGAAGACGAGGCACTAGGAAAAAGGTTTGCTGTCTTTGCGCCGCGTTCCAAACAAGGCAGCACGCGCGGGCCAGGTCAAATTGGTCGCAGGCGGGGAGATGGGGGCGGAGGGTTGGGATGGTAGCATTCCCGATCCCGATCCTGACCCTGATCCCAATCCCAATCCCGACGCAGACCTTGCTAACGGCGGAGGGACAGGTCCTGTGCGGGGCACCGAGCCAGTAGGTGGGGAAGGTGATGCGGCAGACGTCTGTCCGAGTGTAGTGCCACTAGCCAGACTACCTTGGCTCGTGGGCGAGAGAGGCGCGTCGTCCCATTGGCTTGCCGAGGTGGAGCGAGTGCGGGAGAAGGAGGAACCGAGTTTGGGACCCAAGGGCGTGGGCGGGCTCTTGTGCAGCAGTTCGTCGGTCGAGGTGGTAGGCGGCACACTGGCTCCTGGTCCGGCTCCGGGTGCGGGTGCGGGTGCGGGGCCGGGTACGGGTCGCGGTCGGAGCGATTGGGCAAGAATGGTATCGAGGTACGCTTGAATCTCTGGTACCTCCGTGTACCGGTACGGGACTTGAAATCGTTGTACTTCCGAGACGATGCGGGCCGCCTTGACGTACCGATCAAAGTTGATTAGTTTCTTGTCGGGGTCAGCGCGCGAGGCGCGCGAGGCAGCGTTGCCGTCCCATACAAAGGTCAGGTCCAGTAGGTACAGACCCAAGTAGGGCACCGCGGGCGGGTAAGTTTGTTTCATCTTTTGTCGGTACGAGTGAAAGTTGCGCGAGAGTTCAAGAAGGCGGTGTTGCTGGTCGTTCATTGCGCGGTACTTGGCCCCAAGCCCGTCCCAAATCTTCGTCAGACGCAAAATGGTGGAAGAGTTGATGGCATTATGGATGCCATAAGCGTGTCAAAGTTGTTCATGCGGTAGCAACGCTGGGAACAAACAAACAGTCAGTCGACGGCAAGCAACGCAGACAGCCATGCTGTCCAGAAAAAGAAAAAAAGAAAAAGAAAGAAAGAACAAAGACATACATCTCCCAACTTGATGAAGAACTTGAGCAGTTCTCTTCGCCGCTTAGGATCCTCTTCGCCCAAGATCAGGTTGGTGACCCAAGTATTAATCCCGTTACTCAACGCAGAGAGAGCCTTGACATGAACCGAACGCGATTCGCCCACTGGCTTGCCAAATTCAGTCCCATACAGTTCCTCAGGGAGGATGCCACAGAACAGCTTGGATTCGCGGATGGTAAATTGGCGAGCGAGCTCCGCCGGATCAAACTCGATCACAGCGATCCGGTCAAACGGTTGCGTGCGCAGCGTCTGAAGCAGTTTATGCGAAAGAATCGGCGGTGGAGGCGGAGCGGCCTGGCCGGGTCCTTGCTGCAGTTGGAACGCTTCAGCACGATACATATCGCCCAACTCGATGAGCTGCTGTTGCATCACTGCCTCGCGCCGCGCAGCAGGGTCGGGCGGGAAGATCACGCGGGCCAAGCTGTGGGCGCCACGGGAGGCGGAGAGAACCATGACGGCTTCCGCCTGGGCGCCTTGGGCGCGGCGCTTAAGAGCCAGGTCCTTGACGCGCGCCATGGCGCGCTGCAGCGGCGCTTCCTCCACCTTGTCGGTAAACGCCAAGAGGGGATCTAGGATCTCAAAGTCACACCATGGGTACCAGTACTGTTCCAGCCATGTACGGAGCGAGTTGATCACGCGTAACCGGACCGGGAACGTCTTGCGCTGATGCCATAGCTGCAGCTCCTGCTCCGTCAGTTCCAAGTCTTCTGGTGGCAGCAGCACATACCGCCCCCGGCCAGGGCCGAGAAGAGCTCAATAGGCCGGACAAAGAAGCGGAAACAACGGAAGAAGGTTTGGGCAAACATGGGATCGACCGTCGAATCGTGCGGCGTCATCTTTTCCACCAAGCAGGCCAACGTGGCGCCCATGACGTGGTTGTCTGCATTGTAAACGACATCACTCGCGTCGTAACTGGGCCCCATCCAAGCGGGAAGATCTTGTGCCGGCCCCACAACGGGCTGGAACACCGACTCGCCCGTGGCGGAGCGACTGCGACCCTCAGGGCCGGGACCCAAGCATTCATCTCCTCCCATGGAGATGGATTCGGATCCCCCGCGTCCCCATGGTAAGGGAAGCCGCGAGGTGCGCCAAGACGGTGCAATGGAGGAGGCCAACGAGCTTTGTCGTGGACGTCCACGGTCGCCTGCACTTGTGCTCGATACTGCTGTTGCTAAGGACAAGCTGGATGCACTCCCTGCCTTGTCCGCATGTCCCGATCCCATCCGAAGCGCCTCGGTGGCACTGGGGCGTCCAGAAACGGGCTTGGCCCGTAGGCTGCCTCCTCCACCTGATGCCACACCGCCCGCGACAGTCGCACTTCTTGCCCGACCGCCTGGATCATTGTCGCTACTCCCCGCAACCCCACGTACGGCTGCACCAATGGACCGAGACCGCTGACGAACGTCCAAGGTATCCAACTCACCATAGTGGCTATCGTCCCGAAGGATGCCCGTGCTTCCTCCGTCCGTCATGCCATCAAAGTCCGACTCAATGTCCGTATCCAGCCCATCGAGCGTGGAGGCGCCATCGGAATGGAAGCGAGACGAAAGCAAGTTGAGGCTCGCCGCTCGACGGCTGAGCGAGGTGTGCTTGCCTGCATTGGGATCCCCCTCGTGGTAAGGTACCGTCTTGTACATGAGGATGCGCAATGTAGTGTCACGCTTGTCGAGACAGAGCTTGACCGCCCCCACGCACTCCCCGCCTGTTCGAAGGACCCCGGTGGCAGCCTGGACAAGCTCAGCGCTTTGCGGGGTTGGGCTGGCAAAGGATGTAGATTCGGGGTCGGCATTCTGCTCAGTGGCGCTCGTCAAGGCCCGTAGCGTCGACCAGGACGCTCGTAGAGGCATACAGCGATTCACGCGTCTCAAACAGAAGATCCATCTCGCGTGCCTTGGTCATTTGGAGTTGCTCATTGCTGTGTACTGCCTCGACCACGAGAAAGAGGGAGCGGACAGCATCGACCACCTCCCGTGTCCGATCGATGAGATAGGTAGAGCTGGTTCCCCCCGGTTGGGAGTATGCGTGAGCATGGCCAATGAACGCTGCAATCTCGGACAAGAGGTGATCGTTGGCTGTATTCAGGCGCTTGAGAATCTCCGTAACGGGGTAGTGGACAGGGAGAGTGAGCTCCATGGTGCCGGTGGGGCTGGTGATGGCCTGTGGGGCAGGAAGAACACTCTCTGATATGGGAGGGGATGGCGGGGAGGAGGATTGGGTTAAAGGGTGGCAGGAGGGACGGGGGACGACTGGGCGGGTTCGGCGGGTTCGGCGGGTTGGCTGGTGCGAAGCTCTAGCATGCTTTTCGGGCCGGTACCTCGCTGAAGGAGGCGGTGCACGCGATTGGGCTTGTCTTCTGGGCCGCCACGAGGGTCCGGGCCAGGATGGGAGACGTTGGAGGCAATGTCGAGGCCAGCGGCCGGCCGAGTGAAGGAAGAGGGTGACGCACTGATGCAGGTCGTCCGCAAGGGAGATCATGTAGTCCGCTTCGTGCGCGCGCTGGGCATCGTCCTGCGGGGAGGAAGGGGCGCATGCGCGGCGGGACTGGGAGACGAGACGATTGAGAGCAGAGAGAATTTGCTTGCGGTCCTTTCGCAGGCCGGGATTGTTGGTGAGGGCAGGGCTGTCGCGGGTCAGGCAGTCGGCGGCGGCGAGGATGGAGCGGACGCTGGAGATGATGCAGGCGGTGGCAGGCTGAAGATGCTTGAAGCGGTGCACCTTGACGGCGGCATTGAGGAGGGAGATAGCGTGGTTGAGGGTGTGGAGGATGTTAGAGGACTCGTCCTGGTCTGCGTCGTGGGGGAGGGAGAAGTGCCCGCGGACAATGGTGGCATAGTCGCTTTCGTACGGCTGGTCGTCGCTGGTGGCTGCCGCCCAGCTGCGGCGGGACGAGGCGGCGCGACTGCTGGAGCGCGAGGGGGGCAGGCCGCTGGTGTCGACATAGTTGGAGGGGAACCAGCCGCGGGGCTCTTCGTGGCCGGGGGGGGCGGGCAGGACGCCGTCCCACCAGCCGCTGTCGTCAAAGTTGAGGACGCGGATGCGCTGGCCGGCGGCGAAGGAGAGGCATGTGGGGATGGTGGAGGTAAAGTCGTGGAGGGCGACGACGTAGGGGCCGGCGGCGGGGTCGCCGGGGCTGGAAAGCGGGGGGGGGCGGCGGCGGTGGAGGCCGAGGCAATGCGGGCCATGTCGGTGCCGGCGGCGGGGCTGGAGGGCGACATGGGCGGTGGCGACGCAGAGGAGAGCAGCCGAGGCAGCGGCGAGCAGAAGAAGCGGCGAGGGGGAGGAGGAGGCGAGCGGGCATCCACCCACGCCCATCACCGTCCCCGCCGGTGAGAGCATCTGTGGCTGCCCTGCCCGCGTGGCACGTGTCACATGACGCGGTGAGGTTGGGGTGCGTGGTGGTGCTTGGCGCTTCAAGTTGCAGCTGCAGCTCAGTGCGCAGGCGCCCTGCACCACCTCCCACTGCGCCAGTGCGCCGCCCGCCTGCATGCACACCCGCCCCGCTGCGCCCGCCCCGCACCTGGCCAGTGTGCAAGCCGCCCTGCCGCAAGTCACACGTCAAACGGCACACTTCCCCCACGCCCCGTGCGGATCCGCCCCTGCGTGATGCTGGGAAGAAAGCTCGCAGCGTGGCTGATGCAGCGCTGATCGATCAGTCACCACATCACCAGTCACACATGTGCTCCCCCGTGCTTGTCAGTAAAGTGCTTCCCGCCAGCACCAGCGCCCAGCCCCCCGTGAAATGCACTCGGTCAGGCCAGGTCGCCTGCATCGGTGCAACCCCAAAGTGGTCACATCGATGCAGCTCGCTTCCCCTTGCAACACGCAGCTGTCAGGCACTGCTTGCGCCAGTCAGCATCACACACCCCATCACCCATCCCCTCGCCCCACACCCCGCCCTTGCGCCTCTCAAATTTCAACTGGCCTGCTTCTGCTCATCTTCCCATTGCCCCTCGCGCACCATCCACCATCCCTTTGTCCACCCCATCATCTCAGCTCTTCCGGCCTCTGTCCCTTCCCCAGCACCCGCTCCCACCTCCCTTCTGCCTTGCATCACCGCTCCCCTCCCCTCCCCATCCCACGCACAATCATTAATCATTGTCACCGGTAGTGTATGGTTTGTTGCACAACGACCACCTGGCTTCCGAAGCTTCCGACCGCTTCCGACTTCAAACGCCGTTGACGTCGGCAACACGTCAACGTACCGTTTTCAACCATCACAGATCTCAGATGTTCGTCGGATCTCAGATCTGGATCTCAGATCTCAGAAGACATGGGTTTGACATCTTTGACATGTGATAGCGGTGATGCGGAAGTGGCAGGCTGGATATCTCTGGCACCACGTGCGCCGCCTCTGCTACATCACGTCCATGTGCGACATCTGTTGGCGGGCGTACTCAATGCACCATTGATTGGTTAATGATCGAAACGATCCAGCTTCCACAGGACCAAAAGTACGATAACCGGAACTGGTAACCAGTAACCAGTGTGGGTATAGGTGTAGGTTCTTTGGCATGTGACATGTGACAAGAGGTTAACGTTTAACTGAGTACATGAGTGCTGCATGGCATTGGCCCGAAGGGGTTCTGTTGCTGTGTGCATATGTGACGCATGTGACATGTGACGTGTGACATGTGATGTCGAAGACGGCTTTCTCCCCACAACCATGTACCAATCCTAACCGCCTAACCCTGAGGCTGAGCCTGAACGTTAAGCGTGGGACCAACCCCCCCGACAGTCACGGAAAATAGCTACAAAGAACTGGGACCACTCTCATGGCGGTGTGTCAGCTCTCGGTTCTCACGCTGAGATCTCACGCAGGTCGCATCTTCGCCGTGTTATCGATTATCATGCACATGTTAGCTGTGCTGGACGCCGCCTTGAACGATGAGCAATGCCGATTGAACGTTGAACGTTAGTTGAACCCACACGGTGATGAAAATGATAGCGCGATAACGCGTAACGAGGTTGCTGACAACCACTGTAGTATGCATCGTGTTGTCGTGTGTCTATCCCACACCGAGCACGTTTCGGGGCACTTTCGAGCGTCCTAAGGCCTAACGCGTCCAGACAACGGTCTCAGATCTCCAATCGTGCCAACAGAGGTGAGACAGATCAAATCCACTTCAATTCGAAGGTGTCTTGGCCGCAGCCGTAGCCGTAGCCTTGGCCGTGGCCTTGGCAGCTCTGGCCTGACTGCGTTCGCGCAAGCGAAGAGCCTGTTCCTCCTCCCGCGCACGGAGGAGAACAGGATAGAGAACCGGCTGGCAGCTGCGCAGATTCAATCTACGCAGTTCATCGGCTCGCTCCCACAAGCCGTTCCAGGTATCGTTGGTGACGCTGCGCCACTGACGCCCGTCTCCCAAGCGGTACTGCCTCACAACCAAAAACGATTCGTCTTGGCATTCCAGTTCGGCGTTCGATCCCGATGGCGCCGACGCGCACTTGATCACCAACCCAGGCCGGGCGCGCTCTTCATGGTACTTTTTGCGGCGCAAACTCGATGCGGCCTTGAGCTGCTTGAGCTCAGATTGGAGTTGCTGAACGTGGGTCGGGGATGGGGTGGTCTGTTGCTGCGCTTGCTCTAGTGCGCTTTCCAACGAGGCAATGTGCTGCTTGTCCTGCGCCACCGCAGCCTCGAACGTCTGTTGATCTTGTTGGTCCTGTGCCCTGGCGTGGGCAGCGCGGCGGGTCAACGCCACTGCTGCCCGTTCGGCGGAGACAGCTTGCAGTTCGACGGAAAGAGGGCGCGCGGTCCGGCCGGTCTCAGCACCCGGGGGGCCAAGAGGCAAAACGGTCGCTGGCACTGTAGCCGAGGGGGCAATGTCCGGGACAAAGATCATGTCCCCCGGTTCGGCCGGGCGAAGACGGGTGACGTTGACGCAGTCTTTCGAAACGTCTGGCGGGGTGCACGCGTATACATGGCCGGGTTGCTAAACATCAATGCTTTTGCAGCGCGATGACGGTATTGGGTGCCAGCTCGCTCGTTCGAACCACATCCAGTTCCCCGATCCCAAACGCAACGGACTTGACGGGCGGCACGGGGTTCTTGCGTGCGTGCCCCTTGCGCTCCAAGGGGTAGACGAGCTCGGCGGTATACAGCGTCGTTTTCTTGGTGGTGGAACCCCCAGGCGCGAAAGAGCGCTTCAAAGTGAACCGCATCGTGCTTGGTAAAGTCGATATGAAGCTCATCGTCTTTGCGTTTGAATGCGTTGGTCGGTAAACACCCAGTCTCCTGGACAATTTGAGACTGGGCAGCGGAGCGAGCGAGGAAGCCCGGCAAATCCTGCAGTGTGGTGATCAATGCACGACCACCAAGATGAGCGAGCGCAAGTAGCGCACTGCGGTACGTCCATCGCTCGTACGCTGTCACTCCCACTCCCTCCCGAGAGGGAAACCGTTGGGGTCTGAGGACCAGGTTCAGCCGTAGGGTCGGTCTGGCGCGCCAGGGAGGGGAGAAGGACGCGCGTTTCAACACCTTGCCATATGCGCCGCCGTTGCCGCTGGAGGAGGAGCTGACGCTGGTCATCCGATACCTCGTCCGTGACGGCACACGGCAAAGAACGGACGCGAACCAAACTGTCCCCGCCCGCCAATGCCTCTTGGTACAATACGGCCCCCTGGTCAAACCCATCGGGACTGAGCTCTTGCACCGTGACTCCATACGCTGGGATCTCCGATTTGCCCGTCCCGTATCCCTCAGCAGCAACTTTAGCCCACGAGTCGAGCGGAGGCGAAGGTCCTCCTGGAAACGCGTCCGGGACCGTAAAACTGGGTTGATTGCGGTTCCGGACGATGGACCAGGGGATGGGAGCGCCGCTGCGCAGCTTGGGCAGAAAGGACGGGTGGACGTTGAGGGTTCGGCCGCGGCCATGGGCGGAAAAGTTGCGCAAGAGTTGGGGGGGATAAAGTGACCAAAGGAAGCAGTAATCAAGATGGGATTCAAAGCTGGATTCTGTAGCCCCTCAGTGTTGAATGGCGATGGAAAGTCGTACTGGTCCTCAATGCCTTCGGGGGGCGTTTCTGCACAGGGCAAACCTGCTGCTTGAGCCAGTTGGGCAACAGGGTGTGCACTCGACGAAGCCCCGCCCGTACCTGTAGATTGGGAAGACTTTGAAGAAGGTGGCACAATCGTTCGAAGTGACCTCCAGAGCGCTTGGAGTTCCAGCGAAGGGAAGTGGGGCAGCAGTGCATCGCGGGTGGTCAATCCATCGTTCCACGGACGCTGGAGAAACAAAAGGGTTCTGACATACACGGCGTCTTGATCAACCAGTCGAGAACGGTACTAGCAAAGTGATCTGAGCCGCAGAATAGGATGTCGTAGGTACCCGTCCCCTGGACTGGAGGCCCTTGTTGCCCGTCCTGAGCGGGGGGCTCAAAGGCGAGGTGGCTCAGAGGGCGGAGACCAATCGGACTGCTATGCACCCATCGGCATCGTGCCAAAGGGCGCAACCCAGGCACGATGCGACATGGCGAGCGGAGGGGACAAAGGGCAGGCCGTTTGGATGCAACCGACACTTGCCTCAGTGCCCGAAACGCCGACATGGCGATGTGAGTTGGTGGACTGGTGAGCTGGGGCCTTCCCTTGAGATCTTCAACAGGGACCTACTTCGTCTTCTCATTGACATTTCACCTTCTGTGTCACGCGTCACGTGCCCTCGACCTACACCCCATTTTAACGAGGTCCTCTCCTGGCCACTCGCGACCGGCTGACAACTCATATGAACACACACTACAGACCAGACGACACTGTGGGCCTTAGAAGCATGCAAGCGCATGCGCTGGATTGAGTTACATGAACAGAGAGCCTCCTGCCAAAGGAAGAAGAACTCTCCAGTGTCATAAGCAGCTCTCCTCTCCAACACAGAGGGCAGCCACCATGGTTTTGGGCAGTAAGAAGAGAGCGTGTCCTGGGTGTCCTAACAGGCCGAGATCCGGTTCCTACCCCGCGTGCACAAGCGACCAAGCCCAAGCGATCCATCAGGCAGCACATGGGTCAGTGCAAGGGCGCACGCACGCACAACCTCGAACCACTTTAGAAGCCGTACACGGCCAGCTTCTGGTTGACCTCTGCCAGCGCGCCCGTCGCGCCGGCCAGGGTAGCCTGCTTCTTCTTGAGGGCAGCCACCTTGCGCTCCTGGTACGCAGCAGCACGAACCAGACGCTTCTCCTCCAGCTTGGCAACCACGCCCTCGTACTTCCAGCCAAACTCGGACGAGATGCGCTTGAGGGTAGCGTAGTTGCGGCCGGGCTTGAGGCGGAGCACACGCAGGGCAGCCGGCACGACCACCTTCTTCTTGGCGTCGTACGGCGACGGAACGCCCTCCAGAAGGGTGATCTTGGCCAGCGCCGCCTTGCCACGCGCCGTCTTGTGGGAATCATACCCCGGATGGCCTTGTGAAGGATGCGCGAGGGCGCACGCTCGTGCCACGGCCCACCCTTGGAAGGGTTGTAGCAGTGGGTCTTGTGCAGGTAAGCGTGGTACTTCAACTTGTTACGGAAGAAGCTGCCGGACACGTTGATGAGTTCCGTGCGGACGACCACCACGGCCTGCCAGAGAGCGCCTGCTTGGCCACCACCGAGGCCAGACGACCGAGCAGGTGGCCCTTGCCGTCAATCACAACGGCGTAGCAGACATCGACGACATGGTTTCGGCTGTACACACAAAGAGAGTTAGTCTTCCGTTGGTGCGCTGTGCCCTAGGGAACCCGAGAGGCTGCACCCACCTTGAGAGGGACTACCGGTTTTGGTCGAGACGCCCTTCGTGGTGCGCTCGACGAGCAGCAACCAATGGAAGGGGGCGGGGCGGCAGTAGGGTTGCACACGGCGGGCGCGAGAGCACAACCCTAAGTTTGATTCCGCACCCGGCCAGTGTATCCGGATCCGAGCCTGAATTTTGGAACTGCCCTCGTGCGGGTGCTGCGGCACGCCGAAGCCCAGCCCAGGCTGCCACTCCGCTTCGGGCTGACCTGGGGGGGCTATTGAAGTCGTCCCCACCACCGACAGACGCGAACGCAACAGGTAAGCTCCGCTGGTCCATGTTCTTCCTCTACGGCTGGTTTGGGCGGGACTGGACATGACAGACCCGCCTTTCGGCCGGCTCTGCGTTCCCTCCGCCGCTCCTGTGCCTTGGCGACCACCCCTCACTCCTGCCGTGACTAACCTGGGTTGCATGCTCGCTTGTCGCAGTCACCATGGCGGCCACCACCATCCCGATCGTCAAGAAGCGGACTAAGAAGTTCACGCGCCACCATGCGGACCGGTACAAGCGTCTGGCCACGTCGTGGCGCAAGCCAAAGGGTATTGACTCGGTGGTCCGTCGCCGGTTCCGCGACGTGACCAAGATGCCCAAGATTGGGTACGGGTCCAACAAGAAGACGCGCTACCTGATGCCCAACGGGTTCCGTCGCTTTGTTGTTTCCAACCCGCAAGACGTCAGTCTGCTGTTGATGCACAACACCACCTACGCCGCGGAGATTGCGCACAACGTTTCGTCCAAGAAGCGTGTGCTGATCCTTGAGCAGGCCAAGGCGCTCGGCGTCAAGGTGACCAACGCCAATGCGCGGGTGCGTTCGGAGGAGAACTAAATCCTTCGTCCTTCGCCTGGGTCACTGTGTCCAGCTTGGAGAGAAGGCTGTACTACTGTTCTTCAACCCTTCCCTCCCAGCGTCTACTCCTCCTTTGCCTCTTGTCTGAGGCAAGGGGCTATGCGACGTCCCGCCTGATGGTAGGTGTTCAGCGTGGGATGCACCCAGTGCCTTACCCGTCTACAGCAATGGACGGCGAGGTACGAAAAACCCCATATGCATCAACGCACCCCCAGCTTATTCTGTCCGAGGTAGCCCAACCGCATAGCCATCCCGAGTGTAAACGCGCCTTACGAGGCGCCATTCTTATGCTCGACGTCACCCCTGTGTGAGAGAACATGGGCATTGGACAAGAAAATCAATGCAGTCGTAGTAAACTTCACATGCGTTAAGACGATCCATCCTCATCGTACGTGGTCTGAGTCAGGAAGGTACAGTCCCGATGATGCAGGGCAAGAAAGAACAGGAGCAACTGGGAAAGAGGGAGGGGTGGGTTAGTCAAGCATAGGACGAAAAACAATGCTAGAGCAACACACGAAAGGGCATATGGAGAATGGTATGACATCAAACATTGGTTCAGCACAGAGAGGGGGGCGAAGCAGGGGCGGGGAGGAGAGGAGAGTAGGGCAGGTCACAGCCTGCAGCACCACAGACCGAAAGACAAAAAACATATCGTGCACCTCTCTGCCCCACGCGCCTTGGGCACCGTGAGCCAGACGGACGGCTGAGGAGAAGATCAGAACTGGGATGGTCGTGCAGCGTGTCCAACTCGAGCTCTTCCGTCGAGGCAGGCGCTGCTGCGGAGCGCCGGTGTGCCTGTGGCTCAATCACCGCCGTGCCATTGAGGCTCGTTGATGTGCCTGTGCTACGCAAGTCATCGTTTCCGGAGTTGGGCAAGGGGCTGCTTTGGCCAAGTGCGGGGCTTCCGGCAACGGTTCACTGAAGTGAGCGCGAAGGCTCGAGTCAGCTAGGGTGTGCACCTCTTTGACCACGGTGGTGATGACCTGCATCAGCGGGCCCTCAAGCCCCAAACGATGCACAACAAACGCGCCAAGGGCGGCCACGATGAGGAAGAGGGTGTAAATGGGGTTGCGCAAGACCGCAACGAACTCGTTCCACCCCAGAACGGCGATCACGCCGTAGACCCAGTAGGGAATTTGCGAGATGGACGAGACCATGGACCGCTTGGCCTCGACGTAGTACGCATCGGCCTCTTTGCGGAAGCGTTGCGAGATGGAGATGGTGCGCGCCTCGGTAAAGATGACCAAGGTCGAAGGCAAGTCGAACTCGTCGAGCTCGGCCAACGCATCTTGGTGCGAGGCTACCGCATCGGGTGACGCAGCTGCACCCAATGGGTCTTCTCCATTGACTTCCATGGCCACGTCCTCATCGAGCGAGGGGAACTGGGGAATCAGCCCTTCGTTCTCAGGTTGCACCTTGGAATAGATCGGGATCAAGTCCAACACATGGTCACGCGCTTTGCGGAACAGGAGATCAATGTCATCGTCCGGTTTCCATACCCGTGGGGTGCCAGTTCATCGTACCGGAACTGCTCCTCGAACAAGTCCCGCAACCGGCTGGTAAGGCCGCATCGGTGGTCTGCTCATCAATTTTGGTACGCAGCGCTTGCCACGACTTGATGCGAGGGTGTGCAGCGCCAAGCTCGTCTCCACGGGGGTACAGCCAAAGTCTTCCAACAATGGTTAGTTTGGACAAGATCAATCAACAGAAGGGCATCAGGGGTACGCACTGGCTGCTTTGCGATGGTACGTAGACTCGGCATCTTCCAACGCCGTCTTGAACGCAGTAAGGATGCGGTCCCACATATCCGGGCCGGGCCGGTCCAGCGCAATCACCGTCGGCTCAGCAAGATCAGCAACAAGATTCTTCTGAATGGTAGCTACCATCTTGGTCGTCTCCGTTTTCCTTGCCTGGTCCGCCACAGCATTCATCTCCGTTAGGAGTTGGCTCTCCTCTTCCACGGCCAACGTCCAAGGCTCCGCTTCGGCACCTTCGGTATCCGGAGCCGAGACCAGCGATTTATCCAATGTGGCCGGGCGCAAGGCCGTGGAAACCCCACGGAAGTCCTGCAGCGATGCTTGGATCTGGTTGGCAACGAGGGTAGCAAAGTCGTACCCGCGTTCCTTGTCTGAAGCAGAGCGGAGCGCCGTAATCAGACGTTTCTTAAACACGAGCAGCGTACGCTTGTGTGCATTCTTCAGCTGACCCAGCAGCAAAGGTTCCAGCAGCGTCCATCTGGGCCAAGAGCTCTGCCCGTTTGCGCCGGTACACGTCGGCATGGTAGCGCCCGGCTTCGCGGTCAAACGAACCCAGGCCAAGTTGAACAAACTCCAACACGTGCTTGCCCAGCTCGGGCACCACCTCGCCAGTCTCGATGGGCCGGCGCAGGGGCTTGACAGAGGCGGTAAAGGTAGCTAGAACCACGGTAGCAATTTCATCGCAACGGAACTGGGCCAAGAGTTCTTGCTGGGTAGGAAGTCGAGGTCCTTGTTGGTCTGTACTTGTTCCCAGATGGAAGCAAGGTAGGGGAAGGCCGTCGGCGGGAATGCGCTTGTGATACTCGGTTTGAATACAAAGGGGGATTGGAGGGGTTGACAAACCACTCCCTCAGAGCGACTACCTGGTTGTCAAACTCGGCAGGCTGGAGCAACTTGTGGGGCAAAGTGGTGAAGCTAAAGTCAAAAAAGTCAGAGATTTTATTCTCCAGCCCCTCGGGCTTGGACAGGCCCTCCCAGATGCGGTCCAGATCCGCCTGGATCGTCCGCTGCAAATTGTCGAGGGGTAGCGCCAATGTGGTCACGAATGACAAACAGGATCAGGGTGCGATCCTTGGGTTGGCCCGCCGACGAATGGGAGGCCTTGGCGGCTTGGAACAAGCCCAGTTCACCTCAAACACCGTCTTGAGTCCCATGTTTGCCCCATTATACAACCCCACCTGGTGCTCCCACATATTCATCAGCAGCACCTCGACCGAGGCCATGGAGAAGAGGGCGGACTTGCGCTCAAAGTCTTGGTCCTCGCCGCGTTCCCGGCCATCGGTGCCCTCGACGTCCATCACAAGCACGGGGGAGGTGGCGGCACGAGAGAGCCAGATGCCCTTGGTGGTCTGACTCCGCACAGCCTGGTTCATGGTGTCAAAGTTGGTGCCAAAGAGGCGGTTGAGCAGGGTGCTCTTGCCGGTGGACTGGGAGCCAATGACGGCCATGAGGTTGTAGCCAAAGCCGGCGTGGAGTAGGCCCCAGTGGTCCAGGTGGGAGCCCAGGTCGGGGGCAAAGACCTGCTCTTCGTTGACGATCTGCATGCGCTCTGGGGGTGGGGCAGAAGCAGGGGCCAAGGCGGAGGCAGTCTCGGAGCCAGGCGCGGGGGGTGGGCGAGGGAGGCGGCGGCTTGCTTAAGAGCAGCGGAAGCCGAGCCCGCGGCCACGAGGGGAGCGGCGGGGGAGGCGCTGGGCTCAGCCATGACGGGGGCTGAGGAGGCGGAGGGGCGGTGGGGGGGAGACGGAGGAGGCGGAGGAGAAGACGAAGAGGACGAAGGGGGGTGGTGGGGGCGGAGCAGGGGTGGTTAGAAGGGAGCCAACAGCGCATGCGCTTTCACAGCTGCTGTGGCCAATGATCGATCGATGATCGACGGCTGAGGCTCCCAACCAGGCCCAGCAACAGCAAGCACCGCAGACGTGGAGCAGCAGCCAGCGCAGCCACACTGCCCTGCTGCTGCGCCCTGCCTCAGGCTCCTGAGCGGGGGCAGGCAGGGCAGTGTGTGTGCTAGGGTTGTGCCCCGTGTGTTGAGTCTGCTGCCTGGGATCATCGATCATCGATCAGCGCACTGATGGACTGATGCAGGAGGCACGTGACGCGTGTGTGTGCCATGTGCCATGTGATGCATGAATGATGGCCTGTGCACCCCTGTGTGCCTGGCAGCAGGCAGAAGAGTCTGGCTGATAGTACGATCGCAGGCCTTCTCACCACCATCCTCCCCGCTTGCCCCCCATGGGCCTTGGCCTCAAGAACGCACCCAAGCTGCTCGGCCGCAGCAGCGCCACCAGCACCGCCACCGCCTCGGCTCCCAGCCACCCTCCCCGGCACGTCCTGCTCCTCGCCGGGTACGAAGGGGATGTGCAAGAGTACTTTTTTACCCCGCCGGCCACCCTCATCCCCGGCCGCTCCATCAGCGTAGGCGAGCTCGGCACCCACTCTTGGATTGCCATTGCTCGCCTTGGCACGGGAGAGCGTATTGTCTATACCGCCGACGAGACGGCGCCAGGGCGGGTGTTTGCGCGGCGATGGGCCAGCAGGCGCGTTGCTGCAGCCGCTCGGATCTGAGCCGAGCGACTGCGCGGTGCTGCGACCGGAGGCGATGGTCCGGTGGCCCTGGCGCTGATTGGGTCGGCAGCCAAGGAAGGGACCTCGGGGCCTGCGGGTTGGTAGTGGCCAACTACGATGGAGGTAGTGTTGGGTTCCTCCGGCTCCGCAAGGATGGCGGGATCGATGGGCCTGCCCCGCCGTCGGCGGAGCAGTTGGCGCAGTTGGCGCAGCAGGGCAAGAAGGAACCCGATCCATCCGATGGCCTTCTCACGTTCCAGTTCAAGCGGGCGGAAGATGCGCCGATTGGCCCCGTATCCTCCCGTCAAAGCGCGGCGTACGCGCACGAGGTAGTTACCGCGCCCGATGGGACCCACGTCTACGTGCCGGACCTGGGCACGGACCAGGTACACCTGCTCAAGGTGCACCCGACGTTGACCAGGCATGTAGGTGCCAAACGGGCGCACGATACGACTGCCCTCCTGGCTCGGGTCCACGGCACATTGCATTTTACCCTCCGGGCCTGAGCACTCTCGGTGGCCGGTTGGGTGCGCATGACCTCACCCCCAAGGCACCGAGTAAGGCGCAGCACGCGTACTTGGCCCAGGAACTGAATTGCACCGTGCAAGCGTTCCGCGTGGGCAGCTCGGGTAGCTTGACGCCGCGGGCGCCGCCGTATCTGCCGTACCGCCCGGTGTGGAACTAGGCGGCACACCTACAGCAGGCCCGCAGCGCACCACGTCCGAGGTGGTCGTCAGTCCCGATGGACGGTACGTCTATGGGTACGCGCGGGGATGAGGTCGAAGACCACATTTCCATCTTTGTTCGCAACCCGGTCGACGGCACGATTACGTTCCAAGACTGGATCCCGTGGGGGCAAGATGCCGCGCCACTTTAGCATTAGCTTGGATGCCAACGCGTCCTATCTCGCCGTGGCCAACCAAGCCTCCAATCGGCTCACCCTCTTTGCCCGGGATCCCGATCGCGGTACCCTCCTTCTCATCCCAGAGGCAACGATCGAAGACTTTGCCAGCATCGCATTTGCTGGCTTTGCTCCCGACATTTAGCTCCTCCTTCTCCCCATTGTCATGCACATTATTGACTCTCTGTTGGTCTACTGCCTATCACACATCAGGGCTCCAGACCTCTGTTGTACAAGGGACACGTTGATGGATATTGGTACACGGTCCTTGCGAGGGGAGAGGTAGTGGAAAGATGATGGGGCACTGTCCAATTCCTAGCGAAAAAATGGGAGGAGAAAGAGGTGCACTGCGCAGCTGAGCCTCGGCGTTGAGCCTCAGCAAGCAACAAGGAAGGAGCACGGAGCATCGGCAATCACAGGGACTGCACCAGCGCTGCCAGGACAGCAATGCAGAGGAACAAAAACACGGCCGCGTTGAGCAAGTTCCAAAACCAATTGTTGGCAAACGTGGTATACTCGTCCTGAGGTGCGCGCGGCTGTTCCTGTGTCGGGTCCGGCTTGGCCTGCTCAATCAAGGGGGCAGACCCTGAGGAAAGCACGTCGCGCGACGACCGCCTTTCGCCCTCCCATCCCACTTTGTCTCCGTCTCCGTCCAAGAGAGTAGCAGTAGGTGTCGTAGCCGCCAACGTAGCAGCAGGCATGTTGGGGAGCTGACTGAGGTCTGTAGCTGTCGCTGCAGGCCAGGTCGGCTGGTCCAATCCCAGTTTCAGTTCCTCCGGAGTGGGCAGGATGGTATCCTTACCCTTTTCATTGAGGGACTGGTCAGCCGTCGTGGTTCCCACCGCTGTGAGGGTAGTAGCGAGGTGAACGAACTGTCGTGGTGATCGGAGCGGACGCGCATGATGCGCTTGAGCGCCGTGAGGATGATGAGGGGCAACATGAGGAAGGGGAGGCAAACGGATAAAATGACTTGGGACGCGCAGCAAGGAGTTCAGTCCGTCTTCCCCTACTGCGATGCACACAGCCAAGCTGGGCACCATGGCAATCAACCGAGAAGCAAGCGACGGGTAAACGGGTGCACTTTCCATCGAATAAATCCTTCCGAGACAATCTGCCCAGCCAAAGTGACCGTCACCGACGCCGCTTCGGCCGAAGCGAAGCGCAATGGAAAACACAATCGCCGATCCTTTGCCGAGGTAAGATCGAAGCAAATTGTATGCATCCTGCAACGATCCCACCTCCTTGCCTCGTTCCACTCCGCCAGCACCGGTCGAGTTGTAGTAAAATGCCGCACCGGCCACAATGAGGATCAGTGAGTTGATGGTAAGCGCCATGACGAGCAGCGACAGCACAATATCCGCCGTCGCGTGGGGCAGGTGAATGCGAATCAGATGGACAGGCAATGGAGATCGAGGGGCTGTCGAGTCGGCTACTTGGTCACTCGGAACGGGACGGACCAGCTTGCCCAACCCTTTGGCCCAGCGTTGCGTGAGCGAGCGGCCGGCCGGATCGGGTCGCGGCCAGACCCAATAAAGCTTCTGTCGCAGTTTGAGCAGCCACCGTTTGGCCCAGGACGCATGGACGTATTCCACGTTGCTCTCCAGCTCGTTGGCGGCCGGGTGCGGGCGGATGGGCTGTTCCAAGCGGTTGGCCGTACTGAACTTGCTGCCCAGAAAGAGGGAATGGGGCATGACGGTAGCTCCGATGATCCCGACGGACAAGTAAAGCGAGCGGGACTCAATCAGGGTTGCCGACGGCACAAATCCATAAAATACCTCGCCCCAGGCAGGATGGACTTGGTGCACCAGCACGCAAAAGCAGATCAAGGTCACCAGCATGAGCAGACCAATGAATGCTTCAAACACACGTGTGCTCTTTTCGGGCGAATAGGCCATCAAGATCAACAGTACATCGGCCGTTGTGATCAACACGCCACCCCAAAGTGGTACCTGGGGGATAATCAAGTTGATGGCGATCGCACTGCCGGTCAACTCGGCCAGTTCAGTGGCAATGATGGACACCTCGGCAATGGCGTACAACGACCAAAGCAGCACCCGTTTCCAAATGTACCAGCCTTTCTCTTGCCGCGTTGTCAGTTCGCGGTAGCTGCGAGGATCAATCTTGCCCGACAGGCCGCCCAGAATCAAGCGGCGAGACGCCTGGGCCAGGTCCATGCCGGTCACGATCCCCAGCGCACACACAGCGACTGCAGCAAAATCCCAATCAGACTCGAGAGAAGAATGGCAAACAGCAGCTTGTACCCCGTAGCCGAGCCCGAGGACAAGTTGGCAGCCCAATTACCTGGAAGAAAAAAAGAAACTGGTCAGAACGCAAGACCACACGGGCTAAGGCTGAAACAGAGTATTGGGTCGATGGCGC
The DNA here is from genome assembly GCA_003971905.1 of Moniliella sp. 'wahieum'. NCBI lineage: Eukaryota > Fungi > Basidiomycota > Moniliellomycetes > Moniliellales > Moniliellaceae > Moniliella > Moniliella sp. 'wahieum'. Next base: position 858,075 of record RSEE01000011.1, read on the forward strand.
ACTCACCTGGATCTGCGTATGCCTGGAGAAAAAGAACACAAAATGGTGAGTGAGCGTCCGGGGGGAGGAGGGAGGGGGGGAGGATTGGTCACAAGAAGAAATACGTACCGTGGCAGAAAGCATGCCGGGGCCCACAAAGAGCCAATGGCGCTTGAGGACGCGGGTGGACTTTTTGAACCATCGACGCAGTCTAGACTGAGTGGGGGCGGCGTCACAGGTCCGGCACGCGGGGCCAAAGGCTAATTGGGGCAGGCCAGAGGACGATGTTTGCCGGGGCTGGGCGGGATCGGAACCGGGATCGGTACCGGGATCGGGAGGATGGCGGTGGGGTTTATTTTGAAGAATGGAGGTGGTGTTGGGTGGGCTGGGGTGGGCGGCAGCGTGGACGGGCGGAGGGCTGACGTCGTCGTCGTCGGGGGAGGAGGGGGAGGGGCGGAAGAAGACGAGGCCGCGTGCCTTGCGGCGTGCGGATGCCATGGCAAGGTTCATGGTCAGCCGACGGCAAGAGGAGGCAGTGGGAAGCGCCTGCGGTGGATTGACGGAAGGATCGACAGAAGAGGGATCGGGTGACCAGTGCAGGCCGTCTGGGAGGTGCAGTCAGGCAGCCCAAACGTCCGCAGTTGGTGGAGGCAACCAGAGCGATGGAGGCGACGGAGAGCGTCATGGAGCTAGGCTTGGCCTGGCTTGGCACTTTGACCAGAAGGCTGCCGTTGAATTGACTATTGGTGACCCCAGTGACCAGCGTGACAATTGCACCCCAAAATGATTCACAGCGCCTGTTTCGCCTCGCCTCTGGGCAGACAGACAGCCGATCTGGTCCAATTGACACTGCCCTTGTGCCCAGATGTGAGACAAGCGCCTCGGTTGCCGCTTGCCCCACCCGGCCATCCCCGACCACTGCCTCGCCTGCCGTGTCGAGGCGGATCGAGGGAGATCGATGGGCTGGTCCGCTATCGCCGCAGCCGGGGGATCCCGAGCGCCCCGAGCGTCGCTCAGCTTCCCTTGCGCGTCCCATCCCATCTGGCCCTTGCTCCTGTCCCACTCCTCCCGCCCTCTTGCCTCCCCCGCTTGGGCCTCTTTGACCTCCACATCGCCGCTCGCAACAGCCTGGCTTAATTAATTCGGCAAGAGAAGGGGGGGGGCTACGGCCGCGCAGGATGCAAGTGCATGTCACACGTTAATTTTTTTTACGCAAGCGGGGCTGGCCACATTCCTCCATCGATACCACACTTGGTAGCTTTACTAGTTACTAGTTACTAGTTACTAGTTATTAGCTACTAGAAGACCACCGGGCCTACGGCCCGGTCAGCTGGGGCTTCGCCCCAGCTGTGCTGCGTCGCCACCTTAGCCACCGGTCCGCCTTCGCCACCGTAGCCACCGTTCCCCCCCATCGTCACCTTAGCCACCGGTCCACCGTCGCCATCGTAGCCTCCATTCCACGCTGGAGGAATTTTATCACCCATGTGCATGGCTGAGCACGCGGGGGTGGGGTGCGCATTCCGCCCGCGCAAACAAATAGGTAAGCATGACGTAAAGAAAAAAGGGGGGTCTGCGATATAAAAGGGAGACTAGCAGCACCCAACTGAGACGAAGAAGACCCTCCCGGGCCCAGAGCAGACCTAGTACCTAGGAGAATTGACCTCAGAGGGAGTGCTAGAATAGGAAGCCCAACGGGGAAAGGAATGTGCAAATAAGGGCCAGGGTAGGCCAGGATGGGAAGGAGGTACAAAGCGACGTTGTGATGGTAGGTACAAACAAAGATATGGTGGTGGTATGTACAATCAGATCGACAGATCTCAGATCGATCAGAAGAAGGCGGGGCGGGCGGCGGTGAAGGAAGGCGGAAGACGGGAGACGGGAGGCCGAAGACGGGAGATGGGGAGAGCAGTCCCATCGGGGACGAACTAGCCGACACGGAGAAAGGCGAACGACAGTGGGAGGTAAGGATTCATCGGTACGAGTGAGGCTCGAGGGAGGCGGAGGAGGTGGGAAGAAAGTTCATGCCCCCGTCTCCGTGGAGCAAAAAACCCGAGAAAGGAGCGGATGCATAGATAAGAAAGCCAAAGTCAAAGTGAGCACAATGACGAACCGACGCCATCCCCACCAGAGCCGGTAGCCTAACCCCGGGGGGGGGAGGGCAGAGGGAGCGATAGCAACGCCAGCAAGACCAACGCGAGCGAGAACGGAACCTTGCACCACACCCTTGACACTACACGGTGAACGCCGCCCGGTTCTCAAACCCGTTCCGGCCTAAGCGCCAATCTTGAATGGTCATGGCGCGTTCGGTGGGACAGGTGAGGATGAACTGCTCCTCAGCCAACATGCGCTCGTACTGCGCTCGAAGGGGACACTGCGGTACTTCCTTCTCCTTCTCCTTCTCCCTCTCCTCTCCATGGGGGCGGGTACAGGTACGGGCAGGCGATGATGAGGCGGTAGAGGTGCGCGAAGCAGAGGCAGAGCAGAGGCAGAGAGAGAGACGGTGCACTCGCCCGGCCGACCGGCAGCGACGGTAGTGGATCGGGGGGAGGGCCAACAAACTGTCTGGTCCGGAGGGGTAGGACGGGCAGTAAATATGATTGCGCGAACGGGTTTGGCCTCGTTGCCACCGCAGGTGCCACCGCCGGAACCACCGCCAGGTGGGGGGGCATGGTTGATCCACACGCCCTGGGGAGTAAGGTGGGCGGGACCGGTGTGCCAGCAGGGTCCGTCGTCGGCACGGGGTGCAACAGGAGCGTAACATGTTTCCCATACACGGGCAACTCGGTACGGTTTGCCTTGGCCTGCGGGGCGTCGCCGATGGAGATCAGGCCTGGGCCGAGGGTGTACACACAGGCTGCGCGGTCGGGCGGGATGGGCAGGAAGTACCGTCCGCCCGGGGCGAGGGCGAGGTCAAACAACGAGAACGCGGGTGGCGGGGACGGGGGGTGCACTGAGCCAAGGGAGAGGTAGCGGTGGCGGTGGCGGTGGCAGTGGCGGTGGGGTGGTGTAGTGGTAGCGTGCTTCGCGGCTGCCGAACCCAACACCCGACTGGACGCATTGCAACCCACATCGCACACGACCTTGACGGACCAACCGGAACCTTGCACCGCTTCGCTCACCCCGGGCCGAGGACGAAGCAGCAGCATGCTGGCATTACATTTCGCCTCCTCCTCCTGGGCCTCGGAGGCGGGTGGCGCATCGCAAATGGGCTCTGCGGCAAACGGGGAGGAACAAGGCAAGTCGGCCGTGGCAGGGAACGGTCTAACCGATTGAACAGCAGCCCGCTCGGCTCGGAAAATTTGGCCCAGCGGGGAATGTCGAGCCAAATGCGCACGCCAGACACGTAGCGGTAATCTTCCATCTTGCGTGGCTTCGTGGACGCGCATGGCTCACCGAGGTAGGAGGCAGAGTGTGCTGCGGTCCCCCCGACTGCCGGACGAGCAAGGTGAGTCGTTGGGGCAAAGCGCAGCCAACTTGGCCTTAAGACCTTGGCGCAGCGTAAGGGATGGTGTGACACACAGCGGGGAGCGTAATGGCGGTTGTGGCGCCACTTGGGTCGAAGGGGGAGGTGGGAAGACAGCTTTGAGCGTATAGATCAGACCGCGTCCCATGGACAAGCACAAACCATTGCCCCTACGCAACATGGTGTGGGTCAAGGGCCACGGTTTCTCTTTCTCTTCCTCGGCAGGGGGAGGCGCAAGCGAGGGACAAGCACTTTTTCGTGAATCCACACATTCCATCGAGCCAGTGAAGAGGTAAATCAGCATCATGAACCCACGCGCCGGGGTGGTAGGGAACGCCGTGACCGTTTCCCCCGTCCTGGGGGGAGGCATTGTCGTGTCTTGGTTGGGGGTGCCGGCCTCAGGGGGGGGCACAAGGCAGGATTGGGAATCATAAAGTGTTCGATCCGCAAAAAGGGAGAGTGAATCAACGGTTCAGCTGGTGGGGTAAGGATCGAGTGGGAACTCTTGTCGTTCCCATGGGACGGGACAGAGGGGGCACCAAGGTCCAACTTGTTCATGCTTGCCTCAATGTCCAAGTCGGCCTGGGCGTCAAAAGCAGAACGCACCATGACAGGCACTTTAGTTTTCGGTTGTCGGCGCAGGTCCGTCAGCAGTACATCGATGGGGACAGCTGGACCAGGCATCCGTGTTGACAACCACAGATTTGAGTGCCCGCCACACTGTGCGCGACGGTGGCGAAGCAACACTCTTCTCGGTGGTCCGTGCTGGGCCAGCGTCAGAGCTAACGGGGTCAGTTGCCTCGCAGTCCATATCCACATCGGTCATGCTAGCAGAGGAAGAGGCACCGCGGGCCGCGGACATGGTAGATGTCCCAGCGCTGCAGGGGTTCTGAAACCGGGCCGAAGCAGAGTGGGCGGGAACAGGGCGGGTCGGCAGGGGGAGGGATACGGAGGACATGGGTGGACTTGGTTGCAACAGAAAGGGATCGAGGGGGGCGGATGGTGGTGGGTCGGGGCACAGCGTACGACAGAGGCCAAATTCGCGCCGCGACTTGGTACATGTCTTTTGGTGCGCGCCCGCCGGGGCCGGAGGAAGGGGACTGGTGGAGCGCTCGGACAGCGGTGGCCTGTCGAACTGTAGAAGCAGACGCTTGGGAGGGGGCGAGGGAGGAGAGGGAGCCCGAGAGGACCATGCTGGACCAGCTGGCAGACTGGACCAAATGCTTGCGCTTGGATCCACAATCGGGCACCGGGGTCTCCGTGGAGGCCACAGTGTGAAGGTCGGTCGTGGGCGGACCATCGGCCGGTACAGTGGTGGTAGCGATGGCACTGGCGCTGGTAGAGCTAGTGCTGTGGAGGCACTAGAGGGACCGCGACGACCTAAGGAGAGGAGTTTGTTGTATGCGCCTTGGATGAGGCAGGCGGAATGGGAGCCTGAGACGGAGGAGGGCGGGGGCTGGGCTGGTGGCGGGTCGGGGTTGGGGTCGGGTGCGCGCGCGGGGGGGGGCGCCGGGCATGGTGGCAGAGGCAGGAGCAGGGGGGAGCAGGAGGAAGGGGTGGCGGTGGTGGTGGTGGAGAGAGAGATGGGAGTGACGGCAGAGGCGGTGGCCATGGAAAGGAAAAGCGGAGCGGAGGGCCGGCTGAGGTGGAGACCTGTGGAGACTGTCGGCGACAAGCGGCGAGCGGCAAAAGGAGACCGCCGGACGTAAGAAAGCAGGGCCCGGAAGTGATGACGCCGGGAGTGCGGTGTCTCGGCCGCTCGCCTCCATCACGTGTCACACTACCGTACATCACACAGCTGTCACATCCGGCGCACCCAGCATCGAGCACATTTTTACACCCGGATACTGGCGCTGTGCGGGAGCATGCGTTGGGCACGCCTTGCGCTGCGGCGGCAGCTGCAAGGGCCGACACAGCTCACAGGCCGGAGTAGGCCGAGCAGGTTGCTGGCTGTCGACTCTATGTCCGGTGCGCATCCAGCCGGATCCTCTTCCATGGCAGAGCTACCGCGGATGTGCTCTGGGTTAACCCTCTCACCTCTCCGTCCACTGCGATCAGCGAGCCAACCGGAGCGCAGAGCACAGCACTGTCCATCGCAGTCCCCATCGGCATCGCGCCATCGCACAGGGACTAGTGAGCCAAGCATATAGGAATCTGATTGTCCACCTGGGGAAGAAAGGGGGATAGATTTCATGTGCAGGGTGCAGCGAGCAAGGACAAGGACAAGGACAAGGACAAGGACAAGGGAAGACAATTACGGGAGGCGGAGCGTGTCCCCTTGCCCCATTGCCCATTGCCCATGGACAGTCTCCCATTACCAACCTTTCCAAATAGACGCCGATACCGCATCCTCCTCTCCTTGCCCGCGCCTTGGCCGAGACCTCCGGGTAATTTTGCGGTGCACGGTGCAGAGGTAATCGACATAATTCATCGCGTCGTTATTGACGTCCTCGACGAGTTGGCTGGCAAACTCCACTTCGGCACCGTCGCGGCCGTGCCGCGCGACGAGCAGCGGGAGCGCCTTCTTGCCCCGCTGCTGCGCAAAGCACCGGAGCAAGTGCGTGTCTGTTGCGACAAGCGCGAGGGTAGGATGGGCACTTGGGTCGCACGTGCGTCCACCTCGTCCAGACTTTGCACCCCCCATAATCTTCCAATAGCCGGGGCTGTGCTTCGGCCCCGATCCAGAGCACGGCCATCTCGCCATTGTCCAGCAAGTACGCGCCGTGCGCATCGAGCCGAGCAAAGGAGGGCCGGACCAAGGCGGGGATCTTGATGCGCCACCCTTGGTGCTCGACACCCTGGTCGTCCAACACCTTGATCGGGAACCCATCGGCTTCGGTCATCTTGTGCAGCGCCACCATGCGCGGGTAGAGAAGGGTCATGATGCCTCCCACCGACAGGGACAAGATGGACCGCATCGAGACTGCGCGTACGTCCGATGTCACGTTGCCGCCCTTGAGCGCTTTGGTCTTGAGCATGCCCAGCGTGTAGAGCGGTAAGAGCTTGAACGATTCGGGCAGGATCAGTTGGCCTGGCGAGGTGGCGGAAGCGCAGTGCACGCGGTACGACAAGAGGATCTGGACCGTCTTGTTGGTCAGGTACTGCCGCACTTGTTTCAATGGCTTGGTGATCGCCATCACGATGGCTTCCTTGGCGTAGTACGCCACGACAGCGTCCATGTGCGCGTAGCGGAACACGTTGCCCAGTTGGTTGGTGATGGGCACAGCGAGGTTGAGGCAGCGCACGCGGCGCTGGCCCGAGGCCGTGGTGTAGAGCATGGCACATTGGAAATGAGCCTCCTGCTTGTCGTCCAGCTTGCCGTCGTGCTTGATCAGACAGGTAATCGTCTTGTCTGCATCCACCGTGCCAGCCTCAATATCCGTCACGTTGTGCTGGCTAAAGTTGCCGAGGTAGTCCTTGATGTACAGGCCATTGCTCGCGCGCACGCGGAGCGAGACGTTGTACCCCGTCTCGCGCAAGAGGGTACGTTGCAACTGGGCGTGCAAGCGCAGCGTGTCCCGGTGCGCGTCAAACCGAGGGTGGAAAAAGACCTCGCCGCCCGTCAGACCGGAAAGCGTGCCAATCGACGCCACGTCAATGTACTGCGCAGGGAAGAAGAACACGTCCACGCCCACGCCTGCATCCGCCAACTCTTCCCCCGTCGTCCGCCAAAACGGGTCGGCCGTGACAAAGAGTTTCTTTTCGTCGGGCGTGCCGTACAGCTTGGTATCTTCGCGGTGCTTGAGCTTGCCCGGACCCAAGGTCGGGATGGTAGAGAGGAAAATGCTCAGTTTACCACCGACAGCCGCCAACGACGCTTGGGCCGCCAACACAGCCGAACCAAGACACGCTTCGGCCACCATCGACTCGGCAAAGTAGTCAGGAAGTTGGGTCAGCAGCGTCTCGATCGCCTTGCGACTCTCCCAGGGGTCTACCAACAGCCCTTCGGACAAGGGCACAAACGGCTCATCCACATCCCCAATCACCAACATCTGCGCCGCCTCCAACGTCGGATGCAAGTTCCAAAAGTGCAGCGCGCGATCAAACGTCAAGATGGCCACTTTGCTCCCGTGGGGCAGACCGAACCCAGCAGCGGCCGAATCGGGGGGCTTGCTGGTCTCCTCGCCCTCTTCCGTCTTGGGGTCCGACGGAGGGCCGTACAGGCACTCCCGAATTCCATCCACCGCCGCCTTGAGCGCACCAGAGCGAACGGCCGAGAAGGAGACATCCAATGCGAAAAAGTAATTCATGGGCTTGGGAACACGCACGACCGTACGCGGACCTTGTCCGTCTCCGCCAAGGGCGAACGAATTGAGGTTGCTCAGGGCGCCCGAGGCAGTTTTGGTAGCGGCCTTGGCCGCGGCACCAGCCTGGCCCGACATGCCCAGTGTGGTCCCCGTGGCTTCCTTAGGCTCCGACCCTGGAAGCTGGGCCGACGAGCTAGCGGGCGGAGGCAGGTCGGGGACGGGCAAAAGCGAGTCGGACGGACGCTTGGCTTGGATCGCCCAGTACTCAGCAGGCACTTCAAAGTCCACTGCGCCGCATTGCAACTCGGGGCGCATGTCAATATCGGCGCGCCGACCGTTCATATCAAGGTTGCAGAAGTACTCTGGCGGCACCTCGGACCCTTGGCCACAGAGGTTGCATACCATCTTCTGCCCTCCCTCAATAAAGACAAACCAAGGGTTGACGTACGCCCGGCACCGCTTGCATCGCGGCGGCCCTTTCTCCGTACAGGCAATGACCGGCACCGCCGACTCGTCCTGCCGCAGTTGGGCCAACGGCTGCACCACCAGAGCAAGGGGGAACTTGGCCTGGGTGGCCAGCTCGTCTGTGGCAGGGACATTATAAGTGGACAAGCGCATAAACTTGGGATTCGCATTCCCTTGGTCCACCGCCGCGAAATCCGTCGTTGAAAGAGGCAACATGGTGCGGGAGCAAGTGCCAAACCATTCCTTGTCGAAAAACTCTTGATCTTCATCGTGTGTGCCGACGGGCGCCGGGATCATGTCCGGGTTGATCTTCGGACGCGGAGCCTGCGCCACCCCAGCTGGGCCCGCCATACCCGAGGATCCGTTCAGGTCAGGGTGGTAGTTAGGCCCGCCAGCAACGGCAGCTTGGTTGTAGGCGGCGTGGCGCTGCGAGATGAGATTTTTCTCCCCGGGTAGTTGGTCCATGGCTGCATCCGACTCGCCTGCCAACCAAGCTTCAAGTCCGCTGGCAGCCGCACGGGCAGCAGCTTCCTGTTGCCAAGCCTGGCCCGCCGATGGGGCACCCGCTGCCGCTGCGGCTGCGGCTGCAGCGGCAGAAGGGGGCATCGGTGCACCATTCGCCCCCCCTTGAACCGGCGGGGTAGCATCGGTATGGTAAGCACGAGCAGCACGCTTGGTCTTGTGAGGACCCGCCTGGCTATTAAGATCAATGCCTGCCACACCAATGTCAATGCTTTGCATCGCGTGGTGGCCCTTGCGGGTTGGCGCGCTCGGGCGCAGCGCCGGGTTGCGCACCGGGTGGGATGATGGGCGCAGGAGGAAGAGCAGCACCGGGGTCCGGCCCCATTTCGTTGCGGTGAAGCAGCGCCAGATGGAGGGGCCATCGGCCTGGGGCCCGTACCAGCCGAGGCGACATAACAGGGCGAGTTGGAGTGCCAGAGCCGGGGGGATGGCCTGGGCCCATAACAGCCGGAGGCGACATAACAGGGCGAGTTGGAGTGCCAGAACCGGGAACTTGGCCTGGACCTGGTCCCGGGCCAGGACGAGCGGCAGGGAACAAGGGAGAGCGGGAGCCAGGCGGAGGCGCAGGCCCCCGCGCGCCAGCTGCAAAGGGAGGAGGGGCCATCCGAGCATGCTGGGGACTGTTGGTGGCCCCGGGCGGCGCTGCCGACGCGGGCCTGCCAAGCGGGGCAGCCGAAGGCGGACGAACAAGTGGGTTAGTCGAAGGAGGGCGGACAGGTGCTCCTGGCGGCGCAGCGCTGGCAGGACGGGCAAAGGGAGCGCCAGCGGCCGAAGGTGGCCGGGGGGCGAGCATGGGGTTGGCCGAGGGCGGACGCGGATGCGGATGGGGCTGGGGTTGGTGCGCGGCGTTTGGCGGCAAGGGAGCGCCGGCTGGGCGCATCATCGGCGATCGTGATGCCGGGGGCATCGGCAAACGTGCACCTGGCGGCACAGGCGACCGGGCGCCGGGAGGGGCAGGGGAGCGGGTTCCGGCCGCAGCGCCAGCGGGCATGAGGCGGGGGCCGGGCTGCTGGTGGGGGTGGGGGGGCGGATGAGGATGCGGGCCAGGCGCACCAGATGCGCCAGGCGCACGAGGAGCACCGGGTGGAGCGGGGCTGGCGCGGATGGTGGGCGGCGGGGGCCGAGCAAAGGGAGGGGCTCTGGAGACGGGGTCAGCGGGGGCGGGGGAGACAGGAGGGAGATGACACGCACGCTGCATGGCAGGCAAGCGGGAGCAGCACAGCGGCGGGGGCTGGCGTGGACGATGGGGAGGGTGGTGGTGGAGGGGGCGGTGGTGGTGGCGGTGGTGGCGATGGCGACGGTGCGGGTGGAGACGCGGGAGGCGAGTGGCTCGCGGTGGCCAGGCAGCAACCAGCAGGACGAGGCGACGGGGGACAGCAGATGAGCAGCGCGTCTGTTCCCACCCTCTGCTCTCCTGCCAGCCTCGCCCGCCACGTCCACACAGCCCCCCTGCCCCCCCCCCCCCACGTGGAGGCATCCACCAGCCAATGCCCTTACGTAACACCCTCCCCTCGCCTCCAGCATTCAACGTTCAACATGCAAGGGCCACCGCTCAACGTTCAACGTTCAACTTTCCGGCTTCAAATTTCAATTGGCACATATTGCACCGATCCCGCCTTCACGCATCACGTGTTGGGACGGCCATCGCTTGGAACACTTGAAATGTAAACCCACCCCCCAGCCGGTGGCGCACATCCGTGGAGCCTGTCTCACTCACCTCCACGTCCTACCCCCGCATAGAGCATCCGCATCAGAGCGAAAAAAAAGAGAAAAAAGAAGGTCGCGCCCACACCCACACCCACACTCCAACGACCGTTGGGACCAAGGAACGAAGCCGAGATGTGGTGCTTCTCGCTCAAGAGCTTCCACGTTTCTCCCTCGCCCAGTAAAACATGTCAAAAAGCTGTAAGCACACAATACGAAACCGGTCGGGGCTCTGAGCTCCTGGCAGATTCTGTCCCACCGCCGCGCGCCGGAGATGTGTGTTGTTCTAGTTGGGTTCGGTTCCATACGGGCGGATACGTTCCGATGCCCAGTGCCCCAACCGAGGCACCTTAGGCCTTATTAGGTCAACGTTCAACTTTTCTAACTCCCAGCACTCACCGGTCACCACGTACTGTTCCCCGAGTTTTCAGTCCTTGCAGGTCCCTGCCCTGCGAGCACGGAAGCTGCTCCGGCTCGAGATCGGTGGTACAGAGCTGCCGTTAGGCCCTAGGCTCAAAGGGGAAGCTTTTCGGAGTAAGGAGGAGAGGGTCTTGCTTGGTATGGAGGAGAGGGACTTACCGCTGTTGAGTCCCTCCGTACTGCGTACAGAGAATCACACCAAGAGTTTTGTGTGCATCTTTTTGGGTTGCTACTGCCCAAGCCCATGTGTCAGGCAGCAGGCACCGTGCGGAGAAGAGACTATTGCGCAGCACTGGCGCGGCACTGGCGCGGCTACTTTTGAGAATCCGTGGATGCTCGTAACGCGTAACGCCTAACAGCTAAAGTCTATTACCATCTACCGCCTAAGCCCCTGAGCTTGTCTGCACGTCACCCATTATCGAACCCCAGTTCTATACCCGTCGGATCTCTGCCCCGCTTCTTTCACACCATTGTCAGAACGAAATGGAGATGCGAGCCCGTCGAAATCAAGTGGAGGGGTGCGCCATGGAGCGCATATTGCCAGCTCAGCGCTCAACGTCATATACCAGCCCCATGTTGCTGTTGTTTTGCTCGGCTCAGCTCCGCGCGTCAAGTCCGGGCGGAGCGGTCTAACTGCAGATCGGAGTTGATGCACAGTGTTCCTACTTTCGTAATAGCAAGGCTCGAAGCGCCATTCACCGTTCACGCTTCAAGAGCTTCAAGCAGGCTCGCGCTCAAGCTTCAAGCCACAAGCCACAAGGACCAATCACTAAAACCACGTTTTTTTCAACGAGCGCGGGTTGGCGCCAGTTGAGAATTGGCGGGGTTTGTGTTGGTTGCAAAATGCGTTGCGGCTCTGGGTCGTGCTCATTGATGGAGATGGGTGAAGTACGGTGAATATACTACGGTACCTGCCGAGTCAGCTATTTTGGCCAGGTAACCTACCCAGACTGGGTCGAGATTGGGACGGAGGCTGAGGGCCTGAAGCTCACATGCTCACGCTTGCGAATGGGACCAGCGCAGCCAGCTATATATCTCCAGGGAGGGGGGGATGCACTAGGGAGCTGTGTGTGTATAGATGGTCCGCTGGCTGTCTACTGTCTTGGCCTGTGGGGTCGCAGCTGGCTCCACGTGAATATGCACACAATGTCAAAATGGATTCATTCAGTAGACCCGGGACAAGTACCAAGTCCTCCCAACTCGTGCCACATCCAGGGCCAGGTGGCAGACAGCGCGTCGCTCCCATCCAATAGAGGCACCTGGGTCTGAGGACCGGTGATCCGCACCTGATCCCCTTTCTGACTGTGAGTACAGTGTAGAGAGTATTGATCGGATCTCGAAATGCGCTGATCTATGGTGCGCTACACCCTTGTCCTACCGTGCTGCCTGGCTCGTTGGCAAGACCCTGAGGCCTGGGCGGAGACAACCAGAAAAGGTCGGTTGATTAGGTCGAGGCCAGGTTTAACAATACGTTTATGGCCACCCACCTTGCAGAACAGCCAAGGCAGCAGAAGAGGGAACAAACGAGTGTGGGCAATGGCATCGTCGCCGAAGAGGGGCGGAGGCAGGTCAACGGGGAGAACAACAAGTTGGATTCAGGGAGAGGAGGGCAGGGGAGTGGGTATGCAGATGCAGATGCGGTGGAAAGGTTGAACGTTGAGCGAAGTCGTTGGCGTTTTTGAACCCTTTGGGTGGGAAGGGTAAAGCGTCCGAGGGGATGATATGCAGCGGGCGGAGGCGAGGGGGCGTTCATGTTCAAGCGCCAAACGAACAAAAGAACAAAAGAAACAGAAGGAACAGGGGAGGGTGGCGTAGGCGTTATTGCAGTTGTACTTGTAGCACAGGGGGTGGGGTGGGGGGTCGGACCGCGGCGCATCAGGACAAAGCGCGCATGAACACCCGACTGCGAAGAGTGACGGGGCGCCGCTGGTACACACACACCCATGCACTTCTGTTCACCTTACGGCTCGAGGCAACGTACGCCAATGAGGGAGTGGTGACAGGAGGTGCATTCGTTGAGGCGGACGATGATGTTGTCGCAGTATGGGCAGCGCACGTACGGGCCCAGCGCCATGTCGACGAGGGCTGGGGAAAAAGAAGGGGAGAAAAGCAAATGTTAGCCGACGGACCAGCGCCAAAAGGCATGCAGGGGAGAATGGGAAGCGAAGAAAGACGTACGCTTGTTGATGATGAAGGTGCAGGCAGTCATGCTGGTCGTGGTAGCAGTCAAGGGCAGAGGGGTGGGCGTTGGTGGTGGTGGTGGTGCGGAAGAGAAGAGGGAGGATGGGAGCGGGGATGGTGTGTGGCGCAGGGGGGCGCAGGGGCGTTTTAAATGGGCCGTGTCTGCACGCGGGGTTGGCGGGTGGGCTGGGTACGACGCGGGTGCTTGACTCAGAGTGCCATCGGGCGCCATCTGTGTGCTGGGCAACAACAGGTGGTGGATGGAGAGATGCATGATGCATGCCTCATGCCTGATGCATGCTGAGCCAGAGCGCTGCGCAGGGGCACTGCAGCGCACTGCGCACGGGGTCAGCCAACCTGAGCGCCTGAGCCTGAGCTGTGCAAGGGATGGGTGATGCACGGCGGTGGGTCGGTCGCGGGGGACAAGCAGTGTGGCGTTGGCTGGCGCTGGGCCTGGCCTGCGCCGCGCCTGCCCCTTGCAGCCCACACGGGCAGGCACGCTGTTCTTTGTCCCTGCTCTGCTCTTTCTGCCGCGCCGATCGCCCGATGCATTCAGCCGTCCATGCGATGCGCATGCCTCTCCCGCACGCCCTCCCGTGGCCTCCACACTACCTCCACACCGCCACCACACATCTATATCACCCCTCTGTTGGCCTAGGGAGCCGGACGGGCAGAAGGATGAGGAGAAGGTGATGGATTGGAGCCAGAGTTGGGTCTGGGTACAGAGGCATCTATATAGGAGGCTGGACTAGGCACAGGGACAGTGAGTCACACAGGAGAGAGTGCAGGGCACAGGGACAGTGACACGCAGGGACGTCAGCGTGGAAGCCGATGGAACCGAGGCGAACCTGGTCTACCGACTGGGAGCCAGAGGATCACAGTCAACACCCCCGCTGGCCAGGGAACCCGGAGACATCGGTTGTGGGATGAGCTCCTGCCAGTGGATGTAGAGAGGGGAGGACTTGAGTGGCAACCGGGACGAATGGCCTGGAGTTGTGCATGGCCACACGACTGGCCTACACCCCCGCTGTCCAGGATGACACCTGAACGAGCCGAGCGCTTGTGGTTGGTGTATTGTGCGACCGCCAGATGCTTGTAGAAGTCTTAGAAGTAAAAGTAGTAGGGGTTGCGCCCCGAAGCGATTTGGTGGGCAAAAGTAAAAAGCACCAGTTATAGGTGTAGTGAAAGAAAATTGGAAACTTGGAGTAAATGCGGTCCAAGGTCGTTTGGCATCAAAATTTGATGCGTTTGGTAGTTGTTTGGTTCCGCATGCCTGGTGCCAGTGGGGTCCATTGGGCATGGGAAATGAACGGGCGCTATGCGTCAACCGTCTTGATCTGTTTGGGTTCTCTTTGTTGTTGAAAAAGAGGAGTGGAAGAAGTTGGGTGACCACCCCCCCCCATCCTTTCCCCAGGTGCCCCGGATGAATTGGCAATCCGGGCGTGTAGCCGTGGGTGGGGCACTTGATGAGCAGCCACCCCCGCTTTCTGCGATTCGCCTGCGCCGTTTTGTCGTTGGAGGAATTTCGTCTCGTTGACGATACCCGACACGTTTTGTTCCGTCGTGTGTTGTCCCTAAAAATCATTGCCCCATCTGTGGGGGACGAGTGTGCCGATTGTGGCGGTAGTATGCCGATTGTGGCGGTAGTATGCCGATTGTGGCGGTAGTATGCCGATTGTGGCGGTAAGGTGCCGATTGTGGCGGTGGTGTTGTTGGGCGGGAGGACGGGTGTGTCTTGTGGGCTTGGCGGCTTAGCTTGGGCTTGTAGGCTTGGGGGTGGGCTTGCTTGAAGAGCGCTCCCCTTCCGGGGGGATCAGATTGTAGCTCTGTTGGCCTAGGGAGCCGGACGGGCAGAAGGATGAGGAGAAGGTGATGGATTGGAGCCAGAGTTGGGTCTGGGTACAGAGGCATCTATATAGGAGGCTGGACTAGGCACAGGGACAGTGAGTCACACAGGAGAGAGTGCAGGGCACAGGGACAGTGACACGCAGGGACGTCAGCGTGGAAGCCGATGGAACCGAGGCGAACCTGGTCTACCGACTGGGAGCCAGAGGATCACAGTCAACACCCTCATTACACCACATCGCCGCATTGCGTGTCTGTCATCGCTGTGACCCATCGGCCATGAACCAGCGTCTCAGCGCTCACCGCCCTCACTCAGGGGCCAATATCCAATGCTGTTCGTAGGCCAGCTGTGCACCGACACTCGCTCCCCTTTTCACACTGTCCTTCCAACACGCTCAGAGCTCACTATTCAATCCCAGCCCGGCACAAAGCCACAGCCAGTCACCACCGGACACGGTCCACCGGGAGCTGCGTATACTCTCAGATCTCAGACCTCTCTCCGCCCGCGCCCCTCGGCCAAACGTCAGTACTTGAGCGAGTAGCCGGAACCAGTGCAACACATAATGGAGTGGCCCTTGTAATCGTGTAACCAACACGTAACTCCTGTATCTACCCCACAGAAGAAACGTCCATCTCCACATTGTATCCACCTCGTCAACCGGACTGCATAACGCGTACCCGCGTACCCCACCGAGGCGAGCGAGCGCCAAACTGCTACTGAACTCGTCCCAAGAACGTAGGGAGAGAAGGGCCATCTAAAATGGTCTTGGCGAACGCCGGTTGAACGTTGAACACTGCACGTTGGAACGCTCAGCCTGACTCGGAGCCCTCAGCGCCTCAGCCCGGGGACCTGTTTAGCAGCCACTGCTGAGAGTACGGTGATCCGGCGTACTGAACCGCGTTGAACGCGCTGAGCACTGAACGCCTCCATCTCATGCATCATGCCGGGCAGCTGTCATGCTCGGGATCTGCATCTGCAGGAACGTGAGAATCTATGGAAAATGGAAAACACATGCGTGGCCAACAAACGAACTATACTCTCTGTGCTCGCCCATAACAATGCCGGTTAACCTTCCCGCCGGCATGTTCAACCGCAAAGGCAGGGACCGGCTACCTTCGGGCCTCTGTCCTCCGCACGGCAACAGGCCATCGTGTTTTGACACGCCGTACGCGCAGCGCAGCCTGTGCTCAGTGCTCAGTATGCTCGAACCGCAGAACAGCCCATGGCGCACAACAATGGACAGCACACAGCATTGCATGCTGTACACAGTGTCTTCAGCTTTTTTTGTGTCGTTTTTCTCACATCTCACATGCATCACATCTCAGATCTCACATGTCACGCTGTCTCCGACACACCCACACACTACAGACTGTACTGCCGCAACAAATAAATCCACATGGGCGGGAGGCAAGGAGCATGTGGTCGCGGTGCCGATGCTCGATGCTCGATGCTCGATGCTCGATCCTCGATCAGATCTCAAACGAGCGCGAGGCCGGAGCGAGGGAATGTCAAGATCTCTTTCGAGGAGAAAACATGTACGAAAGGGGGGCGCGGCGAGCACCGATGGCACGTACGCGAGTATGGAAATGAGAGAGGGCCAAAACCCAAGAAACAAAAATGGGAGTGGCGCAACTCAACATGTTCCCCATCAACGTTCAACTTTTTAACTTGCACGTTCAACGTTGCTCGTCGCACGTTCATGGCATCATGGCTAGTCGTAAAGATATGGGAGGAAGGGGGGGGAGAGAAGGGGGGGGGGGGGGGTCCGACGTCATCCCCGAGAAACTCAGGGGGAGGAGAAAGGAAGGAGGGGAAAGGATCGCGTCTTCGGTGCCTATCGCAGCAATGGCAGAAGAGAAGGCGGAAGGCGGAAGGGCACGAGGAGGAAACCCCACCGAGGAAAAATCAGTGCTCAGTTGAGCGCTCAGTACAGCATGGTCGTGTGCGCCGGCGCCTTTTCCTCGTCGCCCAAGTGAACAGATTTGTGATCGGGATCGGGATCGGGGGTGGAGTCGGACACATGGTCCGCATCGAGGGGGGAGGCACGGGTGGGTGCTCCCCCCGCCCCCCAATGTCGATCTTCAGCAACAATTTCGCGCACGGGGCGGACCAATCGTGAGCCTCCCAAGATCCGTCCGGGGGTTCGTACCATCCCAACGGGGTTTTGGAGCGGTAGTGGCTCCAAAAGAACGGGATGTGGAGCAAGAGGTAGACGACAAACGAGATTAAAAAGCCAACCAAGTAGGCCAAGGTGAACTCATGCTGGATGCCCGTCGAGACGTACTTGCTCCGACACACGCCGATGAACCCAGGCAAGTTGACGGCGACGCCGGCAAAGTAGCTCACAAACGCTTTGAGCGAGATGCCGTAAAAGTGGTAGTAGCGTGACTTGTGTCCGTTGGGCAGGTGGATATGGTACAGCGAGGGGATATGAACAAAGCCTCGGGCGACAAAAAAGTAGTCGGCAAACTGGACCCCGGCACAACTCGAAAGGAACACAGCAAAGGAGGAGATGACCGTGGTAAAGTTGCTGGTCGAGTTGAGCACAATCCAAGGATTGTATACGGTGCCCACGATCAGCGCAACGAATTGACCACGACGAATGTTGATCCACCGAGGCAAGAGCGCCGTCAAGTCCGATCCGGTCGAGATGGAATTGGCACTGACATTGACACCCAAGGTGATGATGGCCCAGCCTTGCGCGATAAAGAATACCCCGGCACGGGTGGTAGAGTGGTGCGGGTTGGAGTCCAGCTGGTACTTCATAGCGTCAATCGGCGTCCAAATTTGCTGGTCAAATTTGACTTGCGCCGCCACAGCTATCAGCACACCAACCAAAGTCGTGATCAGGTACGTGAATGTCACCCCGGCCATTTGCGGCCAGATGACAGCAGAGGGTTTGTTGGCCATGCGAGCAAAATCGGAAGCGTTGCAGATCTGCACATAGGAGGAGTGGGGGGAAGAAGTGAAGTCAGTACAGCCTCCAACGGGCAAGAGGGGCAGGAGGGAAATAGGAAGGAACTGTACCCACCAGTGTAGCCCTGAGAAAAAATGAGAAGAAAGGGGTTAGTTCAATGGTACCACACCAAGACCTTGGGAGACACACAACTTACATGTTACCCAAGCTAGAAGTGCAGGTGGACAACCAGACCCAAGCAAGTTTGCTTCCATGCAATTTGCCCTTGGCCTGCAAAGCCATGGCCAGTTGGTGTGCATCTGCGCCTCCACACATCCAACCCAGCAGAGAGAAGAGGGCGATGGGAATGACCACCACCTTGACCGAGAAGAGGTAGCGAATTTTTTGCGGCGAGGGAAGCATCATCAGCGCATTGAAAAAGACAAATGATAAACGAGACCAACTGTTCCGTGTTGATATACGGGTTGTGAAGTGTATCGTGCAGATGGCCAAAGGAGGGCCAGATGGAGCGGATCATCAAATCGACACAGAGCCCACCTAACCACGCTTGCACACCTTGCCACACACAACCCATCAACAGACGCTCGCAGATCGGAAGGAAGCCCCCAAACAGGCCAAAAAGGTACGCATCGATACGGGGAACCCGATGTGGTAGACAGCCGCCATGCGCGAATTGAGCACCACAAACATGCCCACAAACTCAAACCCTACAAAGACGGCGAGGAAGGCTTGCCACCACGTCAGGCCGAGGATCATGCCGGTTGTGGCCAGCTGAAGGGTGGAGATGTTGCAGCCTGGAGAAATTAATGGAAGAGGAAGGGAGGTCAGGAGGCGTCAGAGGAGTAGAGGAGATGGCAAAAGACACACCGGAGCTCCACCAAAAGATGAAAAAGGTCCATGCGGTCCACTTGCGCTTGTGGGGGGGGACGGGGGCAAGGTTGTTGTTGTAGAGAAAGCCGCTGGTGGGGTCGGTGCCCTTGACCTCGAGCCAGGCGAGGTGCTTGTAGAGACCCATGGGGTGTGCCACGGGGGGGGAAAGGCTGCGGTAGAAGGCAGATTGGTGGTGGTGGTGGTGGCATTCGACAGAACCGGGGCGACAGACGCGAGGAGCTGCTAATACGCCAGGCTACGCCCCATGGCCCATGGGCGTGTGGTGTGCCTGGCAGCGGAGAAGGGCAGCGTGTGGCGGAGCACAATGGCTGGGCGTGGCCAATTGACTATTACCAGATTGGAGATAGGAATCGGCGTAGACACTGCCGCTGTGCGCTGCCGTGGCTGCTGGCAGGGCCCAGGCAGGACAGCAGCGCACCCACAGGCACTTCTCCTGCGCCCTGTGGCTTTCTCCTCCTGTTGGCCCGAGAGATAAGCAAAGGGACCCTGCAATCTCCTGGCGCAGCTGCCAGCTGCTTCCTCACGCTTCGCACTTCCCCGCTTCGCCCACTAACCAGCCAACCGATCATCCCACCTCTCAGATCTCAGACTTCACCTTAGTGGCCTTAGCCTTAGCCCCCCCCCCGCCCCCCTCCCTCCTCTTGGCGTCTACGAGTGGCAACAGAGACGGTCCAGGTTGCGGCCCGTCTAGGCTGAGGCGCTGTGGCGCTGAGGCGTTGATGGGGGAGTCAGGAACGGGGAACACAGGATGAAACCCTATAATAGGCCCTACTAGTACTACTATGCGTGTCGTATAGACTGTTGCCAAGGGGAACTGAATCTGCCAACAAAATAGTATACCACAGAGCGAAGGTGGATGGATATAGGATACGTCATCGGCGGTGCCGCAAGCGGTGCCGCCGGGAGGCGAAGGGTAGGTTGCGCGGTTGGCTGATGGTCGATGACTACGTGACTGGATGACTGCCAAGTGTTCGGGAACGGATTCCAACGTTCCGACTCACTCAATGCATCAATGTATGGCTGCCATCAGAGAGGGTAAGACCGGGTGCTGCAATGCAGGCAGCGCATGGACCTGAACACGGACGGAAGTAAGCATCACTTGTACAAGCTGTATACACGACGAAATAACTCTGCTTCTGTATACCCGCTGGGCTCGTCGGCCCAAGCAGTCCAAGGGTACAAGGGGAACCGATAAGGGGAGGAAATGTATCGGGTTATCGGGCGACCTAGGCGACCCGGGCGACCCGGGCGACCCAAGATCACATCCTGGCGGTACTACAACGAACGGTATGAGCGACAGGACAGAGTCACACACGCCCGCGGGGGGGGGGCTAGCCCGCTCATCCACACCATCCAGCCCATCCATACCCTCAACACCGCGATCCGGCGCACCCAGCGCCGGCGCCGGCGCCAGACGTTTCCTCACAAGTCATCCAACGAATCGTAGTCGTCCGTCAAAAACGGAGCGAGCATCTCGGTCTCAATCTCCGTCCCATCGGGCAACTGGATAGATCCTTGTGAGAGCGGGGCGCGCCGATTGCGACCCTGGTTCGTGCGGGCGGGTGCGGGAGGGAGGCGGAGGCGCGGGGCGGAAAGCCGGACCACCAAGGGTGGAAGCAGGCCTTGTCCTCCCCGACTGCGGGGCAGACGGCACGCGTGACGAGGACGCAGCGGATGGATCGGAGCCCGAGCCCGATCCCGAGCCAGGGATCGAGGCCTCGTGGGGGGGTGACTGGCGGGCGTAAGCTCGGTTCCCTAGATGGAGGTGTACGAGGGGATTGGGGCCTGCGGTCCAAGGAGCGGTCCAAGGGTCCGGGTTGAGCTTGCCGGTCAGCAGGTCCCATTGGCGGGTTAGGAGGGGACGCCGAAGCTGTGTCGTCCGGTGTGGCGGCGACGGTGGGGCGCGGCCGCTTGGGCGGGTGAGGACCGACGGATTCGTCAGACGGATCCGAGTCGTTGGATCGCTTTTGACCCTGCATAGTGGGCGTCACGGTGGCTGCGATAGCTGTGCTGTAGGTCCCAGCGCAGGAGATGGACTGTGCGTTTGCATTGTGTCGAGGTCGGGCCGTGCGGCGTTGGTGGGAGCAGGAGGGCGAGGGACAGGCCACGGTTCAGCAGGGGAAGGCGCAGCCATAGGACCAGGGGGTGGCACCGTAAGTGGGGGCGGAGGTGGTGGGGGACCTTCTTCATCGCTGTCGTCCAGAGTCAGATCGATCACGCCGCTCGTCCCGCCACTTGGACGTGCTCTTGGAGCTTGTGAAGGTCGTGGGGGGGTGGAAATGGCAATCGCACCTCCGGTCTCTTGGTCCATCTTGCCACTGGCAGGCCAGGCTCTGCTGGAACGACAGAAGCCGACGTGTTGGGCGGTTCGACTGCCGGGTGTTCATCCTCATCTGAATCGTCTCCCACGGCAATTTCATCTCGGTTGGGCAAGTGCCACTGGCCATCGGGCTCGATAATTACACTGTCCACATTAGGATCCAGCTTCTCGATAATCTCTTGGACATACTCGTCGACCCGGACATCGTCCCAGTCGATCACCTTGTTGCACACGGGGCATTGCCAGTTGGGCGAAGCCTCATTCGACCGCAAAAACGCGATAGGGTCAAAACATTGCGTGTGGGTGCACTTGTACGAACGGGCGGGCACTCTGAGGCGCTCAAGGCTCAGCTGGACAGCGCAAAGCGAGCACACGTCAGACGCACGCATTCAAACATGGGGGGGGAAAGGACATACTGGACAAGTCAACGGCATTTCCACTGCTCCCATAATAACATCGTCGTCATCAGCGAGGGAGCGCATCAGTTTCAGCTCCTCTTCTTTGGGCAAGATTTTGGTTTTGAGAGTGGCGAGAATCTTGGCAGGGCGGATCACCTCGGCCCAAACAAGACCTAAGTCGAATTCGGCCGCAGTGTATCGGTAGACAAACTCTGCATGATTGGTGCCGGGTTTGATGTGGCCTGTTACCACAGAAGACCCTATTGAAGGAGGAGCCAGCTTGGCCAGCTGAGGCATTCCAACTTGTCCTGGATGCTTCTTATTCCCCTTGAACGAGAAGGGAGTGCGGCGGTTATTGATTTGCAGTTCGGCAGTGGAGGGAAAAAGCACAGGTGCTTTGGTCTTGTTGTACTCGGCGTACAACAGCGAACGGTGCGGGGCAGAAACGAGGTAGATAACATGAGTCGGATTTTCGCCCATGATTTGGCGGACCATCGGCTGGGTCAAAATGAAATGGAACCGAGCCGTACGCGGCTCCTTAGCGGGGGGGCACCGGGCCACCGGCGCGAGGAAGCGCAGTGGCTTGAACAGAGGAAAGGGCTTGAAGGGCATGTCGGATAAATCAATATGCCAAGGCATCACGTGGGCGCCTGACTGTACGGGAATCGTCCGGCGAATGGGGCCAGGCGGGGGGGCGACGGCGGAGTGAACACGTGGGTTGTGTCAGGCACCTCACAACCTCTCACTGAGGTGGCTAGGGCACGGCTGGGATTTGGTGGCTGGGAGGGCCCGGTATTGGGTGGCCTAGTTCGGGTGGGATGGGAGGATGAAGACGAGTGTTTATAGAGACAATACCTAGGGCGATGTTGGTGGCGGTTGGGGAGACAGTGACTGGTTGTCCATGGCTTCGGGTAGAAGGATTTGGATGTAGCCCGGTGGTGGGTGGTAAGTGACGGTGACAGCCCTGTCAAAGGTCATTTGGACATCCACCATTTTGAGAAGGTACATCATCGCATTGTCGCCCGATGGCCCCATCTCTTCCAAGCGTTCAGTGACGTTGATGATGCGTCGGATCAAGAGTGCCTTGCGACCATTATGGCTGATACGGTAGCCAAGGCTGTCGAGAGCGCGGATGACGGCTTGAAGCTGGGGGATGCGCAAACTGGTGAGAGTAGATTCCAGCGATACCAAGTGCTCGAATGGGAGGCTGCGAGGAGGTTTAGCGGGAACTTCGACGAGGGACCAGCCAGGGAAGGCGGGTCTGGGCGGAGCGGGTGCAGTGGGTGGTGGGTGCAGTGGGTGCAGTGGGTGCCGTGGGTGCTGTGCTGTGGGCGCAGCCGGGGTGGCAGGCGGGCGACCCGCTTGGGTGCCGCCACGGACGGCGCTCATGGGCTGATGGTGGTGGTGGAGGGCGAGGGGCCAAGGGCGGACGGACCGACGCGGCGCGCCACCAGACTGACAACCGCGTAGGATTACCTGTCCGAAGAGATTGCAGTCCGTCAGCAGCCGTGGCATGGGCTCCATTCAAATGTTCATCCATCGAGTTCATCGATCATCTTCATCTCATTCCGCCCCGCCGGAACAGCACGTGACCCGCTTTGGCTGTGGCCGTTCCAATTTCGCGGTGCAAGTGGATTCCCCCCCTTGGATATTTTTTTGCTGTCCACGAGAGCCCACGCTCCACAGCCAACAGGCACGCGCACGCTGGCCATCCGTTCCCATCCCATCCGCCTTCATTTTCCACCCCCGATGGACCATCCGCCCCCCCACTCGCCCACCCCGCCGCCGAGCCGTCGAAGCGCGTGCGCATCGGCTCTCCGGAGCCCGCGTCTCCGGCATCTCCAGCACCTCCTTCCGACCCCCAGGGCGGCGCCATGGCCGCTGCGCTCACCCGCCAGGCCGACAAGAAGGCTGTGCACGAACGGACGTGGGCGTGGAGGAATACCTCTCCTCCCAGCTCGCGCCGTTCCCGCTGTGATCAAGCAGCGTTTTCCGACTTTCAAGTGCGCGAGATCACCTTTGATGGGCAAATCTGTCGTCTGACAGCGGACGATCTGCTGCCCCCGCCCGGCCCGCTGCGCCAGCGCCTCGAGCGCGAACAGGCTGAGTTTCTGCATCCTGAACTGGTCCAGGAGCGCTGGCCAAGGAACAGGCCGAACGCGACGCTCGTCTTTCTGCTACCCAATCCTTCCTCCACCAACGGGCTTGGCCTGACGACGCACCGGCCCGCCTTGCCGCGGACGGGTGGAGCGAGCGGGAGATACAGCAGATCCATGATCTTTGGCTTGCGGGGCCACTCAAACCGGGTCAAGGCCAAGGAGCGAATGGGGCGGGCGATCCGCCAAAAAAGGAAGAGGAAAGCACGACGACGGCCCCCTCGGCTGCTGCCGCGCCGGACGCACGGGGGAAACGCACCAACAAAGGCAAAATCAACGCAAACCCTCTGCTCCTGTCGATACGCGTGTCGTGCTCTGTCGCACGTACATGGACCGGGACATGCGTACTGCGGCGCATGCAACGATCCGGAGCCTGTTCCGAGAACACTTGACTTCGTCGGCCGTCACTGCGCAGCAAGCCAAGAAGTTGGATCCAGAGATGGAAGTGGAGGATGCGATTCTGAATGCGCCAGCGGACAATGGCAATGTGCCCCAACCATTTTTGACACTGCGATGGACCAAGGGGAAAGTGGACAACCGTCGTGTCACCTCGTCTGACGAACTGGCAGCCAACCAAGCCCACCCGCCATTTATCACGTTTCTGCTGCAAAAGACCAATCGGGAACTGTACGACGCAGCGGGCATCTTGACGCGCAACTTGGGCATGCAGCACAAGAGCGGTACAGTCACCCCTGCTCTCGCCTTTGCCGGGACGAAGGACAAGCGAGCGGTGACCACACAGGCCGTCACATTCAAACGGGGCAAGAAGACGGTAGAAGATGTGTACCTGGCGCTGAACCGGATTCTTGCACCGCAGCATTACCGTGCTGGCCAGGCCGGCCGCGACTCGGCGGGGCGACCGACGAGCCACAAGAGGAAAGGTACCGGTCCCTCGGACAATTGGGACAAGGATCGAACGAGCTTGTTGGATGCCCTGACGCGGCGGGCGCCCAATGCGGTCCGGGTTGGCCGTTGGCCTATGTGCACCAAGAACTTCGACTTGGGTTTCTGCAAGGCAACGAGTTTGTCATTACGCTGCGCAATGTGAGCCGCGTCCAGCCAGGTGGACTGGGCGCCACTGCCGCGCTAATCCGACGATGCCAACGCGAGGCTGAGGCCGAGGCCGAACCACAACCGAGGTCGGGGTCGGAGGAGGAAGCGGCGGCGTCGGACCCCGAGTTGGAAGGGTTGGTGGCCCAAGCGATCCACGCTGGGAGAACAAGGGTGCATCAATTACTTTGGCTGCAGCGGTTTGGTACGACCAACGTTTCGACCCATGCGATTGGCGTGCTGATCTTCAAGGGCGACTACAAGGGCGTGGTGGATCTCATCATGGCCGACCGCATCACCGACAATCCTACCACCGCCCAGGCCCGCGCCGAGTACCGCGCGGGCAACTTGCAAAAAGCGTACTATGGTCTACCTCGCTCGTACGTGGGCGAGCGGGCGATCGTAGGACGCATGATTGACAATGAGCGCGCGGACGGGAGCACGATTGGTTCTTGATCCTCCAGGGCGTCGCGCGCAATTTGCGCATCATGTACTGCCATGCGTACCAGTCGTACGTGTGGAACAAGTGCGTCTCCGCTCGTCTGCGACGGGGGCGCAAAGTGATGGTCGGGGACTACGTCTTGGCTGATAAGCACGCGTCCTTGTCTGAGGAGGATGTCGATGGGGGCGACGCTGCTGCCGATGACGAGGAGGAGGGGGGGGGACGGGGGGAACCAACAGAATCCGACCCAGTCAATCCCAATGCCAAGAAAACCGACCGTCCCTCACTCCCGGCAGTCAAGGTGTTGACAGAGCAAGATGACCTGTCGCAATACACGCTGGCGGACGTGGTGATGCCCATGCCCGGGAGCGAGGTGCGGATCCCGGAGGATACGTGGCTAGGCCAAGAACTGGGACGGATTTACGCGTCGGATGGGCTGTCGCAACAGAGCATGTACTCGTCCGATTGGAAAGAGTACCGTATGCGTGGTGTGTACCGCCACATGGTCACTCGACCTCGCAACGTGCGCGCCAAACTCATTCGCTACACCGATCCCGAAGTCGACTTGACCGTCTCGGACGAAGATGCGGCGCTGGCACAGTTATGGCAGGACGGGCTCAGGGGCCCGTCCAACCCCCCCATTGACCCCACGACAGCCGCTGCGTTGGCGCCGCCGCCGCTGGGCCAAGCCGAGCTGGTCACAGAGGGTCAAGGGCCCTTCTTGGCGTTGCAGCTGGTGTTTGAGCTGCCCGTGTCGACGTATGCGACCATGGTGCTGCGAGAGGTGCTCAAGTCGGACACATCGCCCGAAGTGCAGCGCTTGCTCACGCTCAGCGGCGCCGATCGCAAGTATCGTGGGATGGGCCAGGATGCCCACCTCAAGGACGAGTCGGACAAGGACCCAGAACAGGGTGCCACACAACTTTCTACCGAGCCTCCCCGCCTGAAAGCGAGCCGCTAGCATCTTAATTGACGGAACCTCATCGTTCCTGCCCCGACCTGTCTCTCGTATCTCACCTATACAGCCATGGTCAAGCTTTAGGGAGCATAGAGAGCTGAAAGACTAGATTTCCTGGACCAAAACAAACCAACATCACTGCATGACCGTGCATGACACTCACCCTCAGTAGATTGGCCAAGGATCATAATGACCTCCGCGATTAACGCATGTCCCATAGCTTTACGCTGGCATCCCGGGCGAGCACCCTACTCCATTCGCCAGCTTCTGCATCCGAGTCGGAGGAGATGGCAGAAGGCGATGTGTCTGACGAGGAAGAGGAGAGAAGGTGCAGCTGGAGGCGATTTGGCACAGGCGGACAACAGGGAAGGAGGAGTGGAGTTAGGGGGAGTACCTGCGCCCGGAGTGGGTTGCGGAGTTGAGACGAGGCACTGCTGTCGTCCGAATCGCTGTCCGAAGACTCGGATGAAAGGGAGGGGAAGTGACGGGAGCCTGCGGTAGTCAGCAGCATGGGGTAGTAAGGGTGGAACGCACAGGATGAGACCACATCTGCACAGGCAAGTACACAAAGAAGAAGAAGAAAAGAAAAAGAAAAAAGAAAACAGGAGTGAGAAGCCTAGGGCTGCAAACGGGAAAAAGGGGTCGGAGACGAACCGTTGTGAGCACGGAAAGAAACCGTTGGCGAGCGGAGGAGCCCGAGAGAGCGGTCCAACAGTGTATCTTCCGACACGTCATAGAGATGCACCACCCCATCGTCCTTGGCTCCCGAAGCCAGCAAGGTACTTTGGTTGTCGACAGAGAACATAATTCGTTGGTTGGTTGCATACTTTTCGGGAACAAGGTCGGGCGGCTGAAGCACAGCAACCAAAGCCGCGGCGGGAGCTGCGCGATGTAAAGTCGAGTGGGTTCTGTTGGACCATACTTCGAACGCGGGACGTATAGGCCGGTCCCGAGAGAGAGGGGTACGCGCAGCAACGGCCGGCGCAGCATGGCGTGGGATGTACCGCAAATCGTACACCAAGATGCGCCCTGGAAAGCGGCGTTGGGAAACCGCCATGAGGTACGGGCAGCCAGGAAGAAGAGTGATTTGCGAAACGGCCTCGGGGGGTTCGGTACGCCCCGCACCGTTGGAGTGGGACGTGGGCAGACCAACCCTCCACCCTGCGACACAAGCGTTCAACCCGAGCAATTCGACTTGCTGCGTCCGTTGGGGGTCCCACTCGCTCCGACTGCCAAACCCTGCCAACAAACAGAGACACGCAGTGTCGTACAGCCCGATGGACCCATCGGATGTGCCGATCGCAAGCAGCTCTGACGACTCGTCATCCAAGCCCTGGGGGATCAACGTGAGGCAAGTCACAATTCCCCTCTGTCCGAGGGGGCCCCTTGTGCGTGCCAAGGACGGAGCCTGGGACCGAATGCGCTGCAGGGCAGCATGGCCAGCGCGCAGTCCAAGTGGCACCCGCGCTGCTACGCACGTGGTTGGGTGGGTTACGTCCACCAGCGCGAGCGTGGCATTGTCCAGGCCGGCGTACAAGACGGCCATAGGCCCAGGCACGCCCTGAGCAGCAGGCGGGGCAGGGACAATCAGCGCACTGTACGCCGCAAGCAGCGTTTCGGTGTGGCTCGGCACCGCATAGGCGTACCTGGTCTGGCCCGAGTGGGCATCGACCAGGCGCAAGGGCGTGTCACGGGCGGAGAGGAGCAGCATCCAGGATGCCTCGTCCGAGGCGCCGCCATAGGCAAAGGGATACCACTGGGTGGTGAGCAGCGGCGATGGGCTGGCGATCTCCATCGTCAGATCCAAGGACAGAGACGTGTGGCCGTCGGCCTGGCCGACGCGGTACACACATACTCGATGGTCGTCGCGCTGGAGGAGGAGGTGGGAGCCGCCGTCGGGCGACCAGGCGGCGGCGCGGGGGAAGCGCACGTGGCACTGGTACGGCTGGTGGACAGAGGCGAGGGGTGGGGAGGGTGTCTGTGCTGGCGGCGGCGCGCACGGCGGTGAGGGCAAGGGCAGTGGGGAGAGGGGCCGGCATGGCGAGGAGCTAATAGGGCGGCGGCTTCGGACGCAGTCGTCTGGACTGGACTGGCGAGGAATATGTTGGGCAACATTTCAACTGGGCGGGTGCGTGTCTGGAGTCGAGTGATGGGCCGCAGGCAGTACGCCGCAGTCGCAGACAAGCGCGCCCCAGAGCGTCTCCCCCTTGGCCCCACTGGGCCCCAGCCGCCCAGCCAGCCAGCCAGCCCAGGTGTTCTGCTCTGGCTGCCCCCCCCCCACCACCTCCGCCGCCTCCTTGACGGCCACCGCCCCGCCCGCGGTGCCCGACACTCGTTTCCCCACTCCCACTCCCCCACCTCTCCTCACCCGCCGGGCCCGGCTGCCTGGGTGTCTGTCCGCACGTCGCAGCGCAACCCTGTCGCCAGGTCATGCAAGTGCTTTGAGGCTGCTGCTTGCCCTGCCTGCCCTGCTGTTTCGTCTTGCCTCCCCTGCCTCCCCTCTTTGCATTCTGCTGCGCCATGGGCATCCTGTGCTGCAAGCCCGACCCCGTCAACTACGATGGCCCTGTCGACCTCTACCACTTCAACCTCCTCCGCGCCGTTGGCCGCGGCGCCTTTGGCAAGGTCCGCGTTGTCCAACACAAGCAGACCAAGGCACGTACGCTTTCCTTCGCCTACCCCCTCAATGCACCACTGACCCCTCTCCCCTTATCCTCGCTTGTCCTACTCCACAGAACCTGTACGCGCTCAAGTACATCAACAAAGCCAAGTGCATCAAGATGCACGCTGTCTCCAACGTCATCCAGGAACGCATGCTGGAGGAGATCGAAAGCCCCTTTATCTGCAACTTGCGTGTACGTATTCTTTTTTCTTTCGTTCTGCACGAGCAGGCAGGTCTCTGACCCGATCTTCGTTCCTACTTTTTTTTTCCCCTCCCACCTCCCAGTATGCATTCCAAGATGACGAGAATCTCTTTATGGTGCTGGACCTAATGCTTGGTGGTGACCTGCGCTTCCACCTTGACCGGAATGGCAACATGCGCGAAGATATCGTCCGCTTCTATGTTGCCGAGCTGTCCCTTGCACTGGACTATCTGCACGGCATGCAAATTGTGCATCGTGATCTCAAGCCCGACAATGTCTTGCTGGATGACCGGGGGCATGTAGCTTTGACCGACTTTAACATTGCTGTGCACTACTCTTCCCGCCGGATGCTCACCTCGGTCGCTGGGAGCATGGCGTACATGGCGCCGGAAGTGCTGGCCAAACGCGGCTACCTTTCTGCAGTCGATTGGTGGTCGTTAGGGGTGATGGTGTATGAGATGTTGTTTGGTCATCGACCCTTCAAGGGCAAAACCAATTCGTCCCTCACCAACGCGATCTTGCACGCTCGGTATGTCTTCCCGGACAACATCTCCGAAATTGTCTCTCCTGAAGCCGTGTCGTTCGTCAAGGCCTGCCTTGAACGCGACCCGGCCAAACGGCTAGGCGCAGGCGGCCTCGCCGAGCTTCAGGCGCACCCTTGGTTTTCCGGTATGGACTGGACCGCCATTGCCAAGAAAGAAGTGACACCACCTTTTCAGCCTGACGTACGTCGTTCCCTCCTGCGCTCTGTCCTCGTGTTCTTGCTTGGTGTACTGACCTACCCACCCGCCTTGGCCCACAGAACAAGCGGGCCAACTTTGATGCGTCCCACGAGCTGGAAGAACTGTTGCTGGAAGAAAACCCACTCAAGGCGCGTCGAAGAAAAGAAGATGTCGACCTGGACTCCTTGTCGCCCGAGATGCGGTACATGGAAGAACACTTTTTGCCCTTTGACCATCTCAAGCAACGTCGCAAATCCTATTCCCCAGCTCGGACATGAGCCGCGCCAATAGCTCCCAAGTCGACCAACCTTTGGGCGAAACAACTCCGATGACCATTTGCCTCTGCCTCGCCACCGGGGCAAATGAGCCTTGGTGCGCCCCCGGCAACAGGAATGAGCTCGGTACTGCAAACCCCTAGAACGGGCAAAACTAAGCGGACCTACTACTACCCGCTTCGACCGCCTCGCGTCCCGCCTCCCAGCTCCTTCCCATTCTCCCGCCCAGGCCTCCTTGCCCGACCAGCAGGCGGGTCGAGCGCGGTTGCAGGGCAATGGCCGGCGTCGGTGCCGGTGCTGTCCAGCAAGGTCTGCTGGGGAAGACGGTGTGGTAGGGGCGTATGCGAGTGCAGTGGCGAGGTAAGCGTGGTGGGTTGCGTGGTGGGTGTGTTGGTCGCAAGGTGTAGACTGCCACCACCCTGTCTTGTCTCTTTTGCATACTGAGGCTCCCGATCGATCGTTCTCTCGTGACACCGTGCTACTTGCTCGCCTTGTCCGCGTCCCCCCACCCTCTCGTTGGCTGTGCTATCTGGTTGGAGGTCTGGGGGACCTGAGGCTGGAGGTTGGATTTGAACTCAATGTCCAGACCCCAGTTCCAGGTCTCTTGGTTCGATCACGCGCCGTGATGGGCACACCTACATCTCAAGATGGGTGGCCAAAACATACGATACCCTGGTCTGACAGACACTTGTGCTCTGCTCTCCCTCTCTGGTCGACGCCTTTCTCTTCTTCTTTCTCATGCTCTCATCTCCCGTCCGCGTCAGTGCCAGGTCGATTAGCGCTTAGATCTTAGACCCTTTCCCTCTCATGTCACATGTCCATGTCATTGTCCTGTCGAATGGGAAGGCTGGGAACTAGAAGCTTGAAGCTTGAAGTTTGAAGTTGAAGCGAGACTGCTGGACCGACACTGGTGACGCGGTGACGGGAGTTGCTGCTTAAAGAGCTTAAAGCCGCTTGCAACTCGCCCACACTGGCGATACTTGTCACGGGCGGGCGCCGCCAGGGGGCCCGCCCCGGGGTTTTTGGGGTACAATCCCTGAGGCGACGGTAGGTCGACTCACGGTAGTTTCGCGCTTGGGCTGGTTGGTGTATCCGAGCGGAGCTAGGGACGAGGAGAGGCGGGCGGCTGCACGTGTGGCAAGGCTACGTCACCGGCTTGGGCCGGTAGGTCCGTAGTAACGTGTCTGAAGCCTCCGGGACTTGGGGACGGGAGGAGGCAGAGGGGGACAAACACTTCCTCAAATGAGACTGGGAATCGACGCGACCAAAGGAGGGCTCGCGCGACTGGACTGACGAAGGGCTGGAGGACGAGGTCGGAGGAGATGTCGGACGCTAACAAGAGGAGCTGCCTGTACTGGATCAATTGGCTGGAAAACGGGCAGGGGTCGGACAGGATAGGCGGGAAAGGACGAGAGGATGACGAGAGGATGACGAGAGGATGACGACAGTGGAGACGAGAATGGAAGGTGGGGGAAAAGATCCCCATCAACCAGGGGTAGGTACAGGTAGGATCGCGGGGGCGACTATTGCCGCGCGGATGCATGGCCCTTCGGCCACGATGCTTAATTTAGCCAAACATCATCACACTTGGTTGGCCTGCTGAGCACGCTCTACTGGGCATGTGCGGAGCAGGCGGGCCTTAGCTTCGGCCGGACCATCTCGAGTCGGCCGCAGCCCGTGACACACATGCTCCATTCCACTCCTCCTTCAGCAAAGGTAGTGGCGAGACGAGCTGAAAGCCACGCCGAGGGGTGGCCAGAGCAGGTGTGGGATGGGTCGGGGCGGAGTGCATACTGACCGTGACCAGTTGACAGATCAAATGCAGGGTGAGAGATTGCGACTGGGCTGCGCTGAGCATCTGCGATCTGACATGCATCTGCCACCAACTACCCTCCCGACGCTCGCCGAGGCGCGAGGGCTGCTGTTCGGGTCCAGACGCTGGGACGGAGCGAGGGACGAGTGACGTAACGATGGTACGGCCGGCTGCGGCAGAGGCCAGCGGCCACCTGCCGCGGGTTCGCAACGGATGGGAGGCGCGCGGGCAGCAGCCCCCGGCAGCGCGCCCCACGCAGCGCAAGGCTGCCGCCGTGCCGCGGTGCTCAGCGCAGCCGCGAACGCTTCACGACCAGCTGGAAGCAGCATTGATGGGTCACGTGCCTCCCACCCAGGCTGAGTTTTATGGCATGCTGCTTACGGCGCATCTGCCCTTGT
This sequence comes from Moniliella sp. 'wahieum', assembly GCA_003971905.1. Lineage (NCBI taxonomy): Eukaryota > Fungi > Basidiomycota > Moniliellomycetes > Moniliellales > Moniliellaceae > Moniliella > Moniliella sp. 'wahieum'. The sequence continues at coordinate 890,106 of RSEE01000011.1, forward strand.
CTCCTGCGCCTTCCACCCCCTGCTCCCGCCCTCGCTCCCTCCCCATCACTCCCACCCCCTCCATGGCGCCCACCCACACCGCCACCGCCGGGCCCACGTCCGTCCACCCGCTCTCCAACCATGCCACCGGCAGCGCCGACCTCTTGCCTGGCCCCGACCCGGGCCCAGCCCAGCTGCAGCTCGTCACAAGCCGCAGCGAAGGCAACCTGTGGGGCGTCCACCCTGCCGCCGCTCCCTCCTGTCCTCCTCTTCTTCCTCCCTCCTCCTCCACCCCGACCCCCATGCGCGCGCCTTCCCGTACCGGCCCCTCACACCCGAGCAGCGCGACAAGTACGACACATGCCTCGCCTACTTTACCAGCACCGAAGTCTACCCCCAACAGCTCCCCGGCAAAGGCAAGGCCCCGCTCCCCCTGGCGCCACTGACCGACGTGGAGAAGATGCGGCTGATGACGCGCGAAAGTATCCTGCGCTACCTGCGTGCGACCAAGTGGGACGTGGAGCAGGCCAAGAAACGGTTGACTGAAACGATTGCCTGGCGGCGCGAGTTTGGTGCCGATGCGATTTCGGCCGCCTATGTCGAACCAGAGGCCAAGTCGGGCAAGGAGACCGTTCTTGGCTTCGACCGACATGGTCGGCCCTTGCACTACATGCACCCCCACCGCAGCGATACCCCCGAAACCGAACGACAGATGAAGTATGCGGTGTGGATCTTGGATGCGTGCATTGACTTGATGCCGCCCGGGTGGAACAGTTAGCGCTGCTGATCAACTTTGAGAACAAGTCGCGCAACCCCACCTCAATTTCCAATGCCAAGCTCATGCTCTACATTCTCCAGAACCACTACGTCGAACGATTGGGCGTTGCAATGTGCATCAATGGTGCGTCCTGGTCTCCCTCTTTCTCGGTGCTGGCCTATCGATCGACGTACCAACCTTCTAACCTCCTTGTTCCTTTTCACTACCCTCTGGCAGTCCCGTGGATCTTCAAACTCTTTTGGAACGCCATCCAGTCGTTTATCGACCCCAATACCAAATCCAAGTGCATGTTTGACGAGGCAATTATGGGCGAAGTAGTTGCTTCGCAATTGCTGGGGGACTTGTACGTGCTCTTCCTTTCTTGCCTCTACACTCATACCCATTTCCCCCCCCCCCCCTCCTTTGCTCTGCAACTATGCTGACCAATCACTGATTCCTATGTTTCTCTCTACGCAGCGGGGGCGACCTTGACCCTTTTATCACCACAGCACGTACTGGCCCGCCCTGCTGCACACCCTGACCGAACGCAAAAAAGAAATGATGCACCGTTTCTTAACCGTGTGGGGGCAAAGTGGGTGCGTCCGAGTACATCATTCGAGGGGGCGAGGATGCTTGGCCTGGATCGGCGCCAGCTCGCCCGCCCGATGTGCCGCGGCACGTCCCCAACCCGCACCCGGACCTCGCCCGGCCCAGCTTATCTTCCATCTCTCTTCCACACGGGATTCAGTCGTGGTCGACACCCCGTCCAAGGGCAACACTCCTTCCTCCTCGATCCCTCCTGCATCTGTCCCTGAACCTGCCCCTACACCTGCTCCTGCCCCTGCCGCAGCGGAACCACCAGCCCCGGCTCAACCTCCCATCTTGTCTGTGGAAGACGATGGGGACAACGATTTGGAGCGGTACGTGTCAGCTCGGACCGACCTAGAGCCCGTGACGCGTGGACAGCCACTGGTGGCCTCGCCAGGCAACGAGATGGACCATCTGGACTTTTCCACGCCCGGGGAGACATCCGGGGCGACGCCGGTCGCGTCTCGTTCCAAGAATTGTCCGACGCGCCCCTGGGACCAAGGCAACCGGCCTTGCGCCGCCCGAGAGCAGGATAGCTCGGTCGGGGAGCCAGCGGTCCATGGGATCCAGCGATACCCGCGCGGTCCGGCTCGTCCGTGAGCAAGCCTGTTGTCTCTACTCTGAAAGACACGCGCGACACGGCTTCGTGCCGCACGTCCAAGTCTCGCTCGGGGACACGTTCCGTGGCAGCTTGCAAGGTCTCGTTCGCCATGGCTCGCATTTACTTCACCATCCGCGTGCGCCGCGCAATTCCACGTCGGGTGCGCCGGCCGGCGGGGGGGAAGGAAACGTCATCGCGCGCCTCACTTCGCTCGCGTGGGTCCTTGTCCCCTAACGAGCAGGAAGCGGCGGCTGCAGCTGCAGCTGCAGCTACGCCGGCCTCGCCATCGCTAGGCCATTCGCATTCGCGTCGCTCCTTCTCCCCTGGCCGGCATCGTCTGAGCCGGATGCTGCGCAGGCGGACCGGTTCGCACGATACGCCTTCGTCTGAAGAGCATGGTCAGCACACTGCCCACGCGCTCGCGATGGCCCCTTCGCGTTCCGACTCGGCGTCAGAATCACGATCCGGATCGGGGGGTCGGGGTCGGAACCGAGACTGACGCATCCCAAACGGAGCGAGTCGGACGATTTGGTCGCGCATGCGGCGGCGGTGCGGGCCAAGGAACCCGAGGAGCGGAAAGCGCGCGCGACGCACGATGCGCTGACCAAGTTGGTTGGCAAGCAGGGCGTTGGCGCGTTGGGCGTTGCGGGTGGAGCGAGCGACGGCGACGAGCGGGACGAGCGGGACGAGTGGGACGAAGGAGGACGGGGCGGTGGTGGTATCGGTGCTGTACTTTGCTGCGGCACGCACTGCGTTGGGCAAGGGGGAAGAAGAGGTGCGTGTGCCGCCGCCGCACTCGGTCGCGACGCTGGCAAGGGAAGTGGAGCATCGCCACCGCTCCGACGCTGCGTTCGTCCAGGTCCTCGCGTCGTCGCGCTGGGCGGTGGATGAGGAGCTGGTGGAGCCCGAGGGAATGGGGTCGACGATGCTGCACACGGGGCAGACGGCGGCGCTGTTGCCGCCGGTGAGTGGGGGTAGGCGGCGGGGCGAGATGCACCGGCTGCACTGAAGGTGATTTAATCCAGAAACTAGAATCGAGGGGAGCGTCTGCAACAGATACGTAAGGCAGGGCGCGTGCACGTGAGGATGGGCTTACCTCAGCGGGGGGAGCGGAAGAGTGGCGGCGAGAAGAGGATGCCAATGGCCGATGACGAATGTAAAGTCCGCTAGCCAGCGGGAAGCGTGGTGGGTGCAGCTGCTACAAGCGAACGCCATCTCTACTGCGATGCTCCCCACGCGAGCGTCTGGAGTGCGCTCGGCTGTGGGCGCAGTGGGTGCTGCGGCGGTGCGGCTGCCGGTGCCGCTGTCCGCTCGCTGCCCCGCTCGCTGCCCGCCGCCCTCCCCTCGCCACGCCCGCCGCGTCCGTTGCCGTCGCCCGCCGCCTGCTCGCCACCTCCGCCCCCCCCCCCTTCGCGCAGGAAGCGCCCGACCCGCTCGCGCGACGGCCAGCACTCCGACAAGCACGCGCGCCGACGACCAGGAGGACGACCAGGACGGTGTCCAGCCGACCGCCGCCGGCCCGGCCGTCGCTCGGCCCGCACTCATGCTACTGCCGCTGCCGATGCCAATGCCAATGCCAAGCCAACGACCACGACCACCCCATCGAAATTGACTTGGACATTGATGACGCCGACTTTGACCTGGACGAGGGCCAGCAATCATGACCATTGGCGGTCCCAACGGCCAGACCCGCATCGTCGTTGTGCGCCACAACCCCCCTCGCCTTCCAGCCCATCTCACCGCTCCGACGAGCCTGCCGCCCTCGGAGCCGAGCGACAAGCCCGCCGCACGCGCAAGAAGAAACCGGCATCTACCCCCGAGGCGCCCAACGCTCCCTCCCCCACATCCCGTCGCCGCCCGTCCAGCAAGGCCGTCGAGACGGCTTCAGATTCGTCAGCGGCGGCCGCGAACGGGGCGGCGGCCGGACCGGATTCCGCCTCGGGCACCAACGGCAACTCGGACGGGGACGCGCGCCGCCGCCTCCTCCCTCTGGTCCTCCTCCGCCCCCGAAACGTACCCCCAAGTACTCGCGCTTCCGATTGCCGGTCGTCCGCTCTTCCCGGACCACCGCAAGGTGGTGGTGGTGACGGACCCCAAGGCGATGGCGGCGGATTGACAAGGTGATCCAGGCTGGTGAGCCGTGGGTAGGCGCGTTCCTCCTCAAGGACGGGCACGAAGATGCCGATATTCTCACTTCGGCCGAACAGGTGCACCAAGTGGGTGTTTTTGTCGGATCGTTTCTACCTGGCGTTCCCGCCCGGTTGGCCCCGAGGGAGCGACCGATGGTCCTGCGAGCTCCGAGGGCGACCGTCTCTCCGTCTTGCTTGTGCCTGTGCGTAGGATCTCGATTGAGGATGTGTTTCAGCCCAACATGGTGACGGTGGCCCCCAAGGCTCCCACGCCGACGGCCCCTGTTGAGCCTGCGTCGGCTGATTCGGCCCCCACGGCTGCCAAGGCTGAGGGATCCGGGTCTAGCGTGGCCGAAGAGCCAGAGGTCGAGGGCAAGAAGATCACGCCTGCCGAGCTAACGGAACGCGAGGCTGCTCAAGCGCCCGAGCCTGCCGAGGTGACTTCGTCCGTTGAGCGCGAGACGGAAACGGCGGTGGAAGGGGTGCATCCTCGCCAGGCCGAGTCCGCTCAAGCGGAAGTGCTGCATGATTTGGAAGTGTCAATGGTGCAGGTGCACAACTACCCTATTGAGCCGTACGAGTTGACGACGCCGCTCAAGACCAAGATGAACGAGATCATCTCGGCGCTCAATTCGTTCTGGACCTTGACTGCCCGTTCGCCCACCGAGTCCAACTTGGCCATCTACAAGAGCCGTGTGTCGCCCGAGATGTTGGCCAACCCAGAACAATTGTCCGACTTTGTTGCTGCGATCAGCGGGATCGAGTCGGGCCATGAGCTGCAGCATTTGCTTGAAGCGCGAACGATTGAAGAACGGTTGGACTTGGCGCTGTCGACAGCGCAGAAAGACTTGCTGAACCTTGAGATGCAGATCCGGTTTATGCGCGAGACGGACCAAAAGACCCAACAGCGTAACAAGGAGTTTGTCCTGCAAGAGCAGATGAAACAGATCAAGAAGGAGCTGGGTTCCGAAGCCGAACGTGAAACGGTGGCTGCCAATTCCAAGCCAAGGCGGATACACTGGCCATGCCCGACGAGGTACGCAAGGTTTGACGAAGAACTGAGCAAGTTCCGTTCCCCCGAGTCCCAAAGCTACGACCAAAACGTCACGCGCAACTACCTCGAGTGGCTCACCTCTCTTCCCTGGGGGATCACAACCAAAGAGCGCTTGTCGACCAAGAATGCCAAGGCGGTCTTGGACAAGGATCACTTTGGTTTGAAAGATGTCAAGGACCGCATCCTCGAGTTCTTGGCCGTAGGCCAACTCAAGGGCTCCATCCAAGGCAAAATCATCTGTCTCCATGGTCCGCCAGGCGTGGGCAAAACGTCGATTGGCAAATCGATTGCGCGTGACCGATCGCAAGTTCTTCCGCTTCTCCTTGGGTGGTCTGGGGGACTATGCTGAGATCAAGGGCCACCGCCGCACCTACGTGGCGGCCATGCCGGGCAAGGCGGTGCAGGCGCTCAAGGCAACTCAGTCGGAGAACCCTGTGATTCTGCTGGACGAGGTGGACAAGGTTGGCGAAGGTCGCGCGCACGGCGGAGACCCAGCGGCCGCGCTGCTCGAGATGCTGGACCCGAACAGAACCATAACTTTTTGGATTTGTACCTGGATGTACCGATTGATTTGTCGCGTGTCTTGTTTGTCTGCACGGCCAACGACCCTTCGCGCATCCCGCGGCCGCTGTGGGACCGGATGGAAGCGATTGAAGTCACCTCCTACACCCCGGCCGAGCAGTTCCAGATCGCCAAGGGTTACCTGATCCCCAATGCGATGGAAGAGAATGGGTTGACGGGAGGCGACATCTCCATGCCCGATTCGGTCATTACGCATCTGCTCCAAGGCTACATTCGCGAGTCGGGCGTTCGTGGGCTGCAAAAACGCTCAACAAGGTGTACCGCAAGATCGCGTTCCGTTTGGTGACCCAGTACGGCGATGTGGTAGACGAAATCCAGCCGGAACGCCCGAGCAGGAAGCAGCGGAACACAAATTGGTCCAAGACGCCGCCGAGGACGCCGCCAAGGCCACTGGGTCTTCCCAACAGGCGGAAATCCAAGCGGGCGAGGCGGTGCTCAAGGCCAAGCAAGACAAGGACCAAACCCTTGATTGAACGGCTCCACTTGCCCAAGGATTTCAAGTTGGTGATCAGCGAGAGGACGTGCACGACTTTTTGGGCCCGCCGTACCCCAACACCGACCGGCTCTTCCCGGCGGTCATGCCGTCCGGGGTGTCGAACGGACTGGCATTTACCAACACGGGAGCTGGTACGCTCACGCCCATTGAGGCCACCTGTTGCCCGGTACGGGCCAGGTACGGTTAACGGGCCACTTGGGGCAGGTGATCCAAGAGTCGGCACAGCTCGCCCTGAGCTGGGTCAAGTCGAATGCGAGCTTGCTGGGCGTGGAAAGGGGTGGATGGAAAAGAAGGACTTGCACTTGCACATGCCCGATGGCCAAACGCCCAAGGACGGTCCGTCGGCCGGGTGGCGCTTATCACGTGCTTGGTATCGCTGGTGCTGAACAAGCCTGTGCCACACACGTTGGCCATGACGGGCGAAGCGTCGTTGCGCGGGATGGTGTTGCCCGTGGGCGGGCTGAAGGAGAAACTGATTGCAGCCCATCGCAACGGGATGAAACAACTGATTTTGCCCGCGGCAGTGCAGCCGCAAGTGGAAACGGACGTGGCGAAACCAATCCGAGACGCTATGCAGATCCATTATGTCCACGATGTGTTTGCCGCGCTTCAGGTGGCCTTTGGCCCCGGCCCTTGGTCCGCCGAGGCTGACAAGTTGGCAGAGCAACGTGCTTCCGATGCTTCCTCGTCGCCATCGCCGTCGCCATCGCCATCGACCTCACCGTCACCCTCACCGCCCCTCCCTCCTTCTGACGCACCATCGTCCCCGTCGTCCCCTTTGCCCTCGGCAACCGACCGCCCACCGGCTAACTAAACAGACGAAGCCACGCGACTGTGCAATTGTACCCCATCCTCTCCCATCCGCATGCCCATTCAATTAGTAGCGTACGCCCCACACTCTTGGCATGACCAATGCACACTGTCCCTTGCGACGCGTCCTGCGGGTCCGTCAGTGGGTCCGGTGAAATAGCATACGTGGGGAGTTGTTGCTCACGAACCTGAGCAGGCTAACGTTAGGGAAGAACTCAGCTAGATCCGATACTGGTCGTGCTGTTCATGCTGTTCATGCTGTTGTTCATGCCTGCATGCCGTGGGGAGGGTCGGCGAACGGGTAAGACGGGTAAGCTGGTATAGGTAGTATAGGTGGGTAGTGGGACTGGAGGATCGACAGCATCAGAGAATGATTATAGTTACGGTGGTCGACATCTCGAGATCGAAATCGAACGCCTGCGTCGTGTATCAGGCCTCAGGGCATCAGGCCTCAGACCGCAAGAGGAATGTGCAGACAAATAGATGTGCTATTAGGTGCATCACGGACCAGCGCCAACGAGACAAGAGACAAGATAGGTAGCGAGGGGGCCAAGAGCAAGAGAAAGAGAAAGAGAGATGAGTGTCCGTTGTGGAACCGAGAGAAATAGTAGGCAGAGGATGCATGGGGTAAGAGCCGAGGCCATTGAGCCTGGCGTACAGAGCGCGTCGGCTTGATTAGATTGGCACGCAGCCCCTTGGCATGGCTGGAGATGAACGGTTCGGTCCTCGCAAGTCAGATCGACGTTTCAAGGAAGGCATGGCAGGGTAGGTAACCAGGTAGGCAGGGGGCATCAAGTGTCCGTCGGAGCACCGCTTGGGGGGGGAGGGTCTCTGTCGGCACGACTACTACGCTCAGAGGATTTACTTGTGTCCCGACCGCCACGAGCCGGCCGTACGATCGGTGGCATCCTCGGGCGTGGCCGTGACCAAGGACCAAAAGGCCGCCTTGTCCGTTGCCCACGAATCCCGCTTGGTGTGGGGGGTGAATTGTACGCGCACCCCAGGGACCGAAGCAAGGTCCATTGCCTCCACCGCTTTATGCGCCAACCGGTTCAGCGCTCCAACCGACGCTGCGTCGTACCTTCGAACCCAGAGCGCGAGGCGGTGCAGACCCGGACGAACAGTTACGACGGCGCCGGTTACCAAGTCCATATCATCCTCATCTTCCGTAACAGTTTCCGGCGCCAACTGTTCCCCAATCAAAGCGAGCACGAGCCAAGTCCAGGACCGATCCAGCAGCGCCGGATTGGATACTGGCAAGGTAACGGTCCATCGGCCACCTTGCGCGTTGGCCCGGTCCTCCCATGCCGGCGTGACACCGCGCTTAAACAAGTGGTAGGAGAAGGAGCTTCCGCTAGAACTGGAACTGAAGCTGGAGCTGGAGTTGGTCTGGCCCGAGGTATCCGCGTTGCCCAACGTAGACGGTCGACGGAGCGACTTGAACGTAGCCATAAAACTTTCGACCGTGTCGAACGTGCCTAGGTTCTTGAGGGACGCAGCCCAGCGTCCTTGCCCTTTGGCACTGCGTGCTTCCTGCCCCTCGGAGGCATCGGCGGTCGAGGCCGAGGCCGAACGCGGTGCGCTGGTCACGTCCGGGTAGGGAAGACGAGGACTTGTTACGCCGACGGCTGTGGCAGAGGGGGCAGGCGCCGCTTGCGAAGGATTCCACCCCGTTGAATCAAAGTATAACGTCCTGCAAAGTCGGCAACAGAGTAGAGAGAAAAAACAAACGGCAAGCGGCGTGGTTCACATCATCGCGTACACGTGGCCCAAACGAAGGGAGGGGGGGGGGGGGGAGAGGAGGGTTGTGAGGCAGCACAGAAAAAACGAGAGTCCAGTCCATTCACCCAAAATGTAACAAAAAGAAGAAAAAGCAAACAAAAACAGGGGACATCAGTATTTAGACGAAAAAAGAAACCCACAAAAACGTGGACATCAGCATTCACCGCACTGACGGCATGGAGAGAGTATGTGCAGTTGGATATGATTGCCGTCTCTCAACAGAAAGTGGGGAGATGGGGTTAAGCCTACTGTGAGGCAAACAGAACTCCTCGCCAGCCTTGGGACACTTGCCACTGGGACCAAAGCCTCATCTACCAAACCAAAAGGGAAACAAGAAAAAGGAAGAAAAGAACATACCAAGGTTCCGTAAGGGGATGCGAGACCGATCCGTCCGGGCCAACCTCACCCTCGTTCGTCTTGGTGGGCTTGACGGGCGAAGAAGGCCGGGGGGAAGCGGGGATGTAGAAGAGCAGGTGATTGTGCCTCCGGGGTACTTTGTGGTCCGCCAGGTCTAGGGCCAAGGAGTTGCCTACACGGCGAGAGGCAATGGACGGCTGGCTGCCGTCAAGCCCGTCGGCGGGGGCGGAGCTGTTGAGGGCGGGGGGGAAAGCACGTGTGGGCGAGAGGGGGGCGGATGGGGCAGTGGCGGACGATGGATGGGCTGCGTCGGGCGCGAGACGACCGGCGAGCTCGAGGCGTCGCTTTGGGCGGTCGGGCGAGGCGGGCGGGGGCGGGCCGGGGAGGGGTGGAAGCGGTGGGCGAGCTGGTCGAGGGTGGGGCCACGCTTGGTGGGCGACGGTGGGTGGGCCATGGAGGAGCGGGAGGGGCGATGGTGGTGGTGAAGCAGGTGCCGGACAAGGCGGGCCGAGGGAGCGTGGGCGGCGGAACAATGGAGGGGGTTTGGTCTGAGATGCTGGATCGGCGGCGTGGTTCGGCGGCCGGTGTTGGTGTGTTGGTGCCGAGGCAGAGTGCTGGTGCGGGCGCCGCTTTGCTCCGAGCGTCGGCCGCTGGCGCGGCATCCGTGCGGTCCCCGCGCGTCACGTGCCAGCCTTGGCCTGTCTTGGCCTGTCTTGGGCTGTCGCTAGGGCACCTTAGGTAAGCCATGCGTCGATTTGAAATCAGCAAAACGGCTGAGGTCAGCCGGTGTGAGTTGTGTTGGATGGTGGGTGATCGCTCATGCGCCGTCGGCTCGCTTGGTTGGCTGCGGCCGGTCCCGCCGCCCACAGCAAAAAGAACAATCTGGCGCTCATCAACATCGCCCTGCCTGGTCGCCAGCCGCCGCCACCGCATGCCTGCTCCCCAACCCGCCCGCGGCGGGCACGCCGAGCCCCGCGGCCATCGTCCTCCACGCCCCTCCTCCTCTGCCGATCTCTCGCTCAGCATCAAGCCCCGCCTCAGCGAGGCCGCCGCCTACCTCTCTCCCTTTGCCACGGCCGCTACCCAGTCCGAGTCGGCGCTGCGCGAGGGCCAGCAGGCCGAGACGAATCGGCTCCTGGCCGACCTGGCTCCTCATATTATGCATCCTCGCACTCTCCAGGCTGCTGCTAGCGCCAGCGCCTCCATCGCCACTGCCCGTTCCGCCGTCGACCCTACCATGGCCATGATCCTGGGCCGTCCAGTGCCGGTCTTCGTATCGTCAACCCTGGCCGTGCCTTACTCTCGCTTCCGCCAGATGGTCAAGAACGGGCCCATCACGTCTTCTGACCTCCGCTGGCCGAGACCAGCAACCAGATCCTCCTCTCTGCCACCTTGGGGGCGATCTGGACCAAGAACCGGCCGGCATCGCGGCCGACGTGTCTCTCTTGCGTGGCTTCCAGGCCACCGTGCCCTCGGCCCTGGATGGTCGCAGCCGCCGGCGGAAAGCGCGTGGGCGCGATGCCCCGCATTTGGGGTTGCTCGAGGCTGGCAACACGGCCCGGGGGCTTTGACCGACCAACCAGCGAGCGTTCGTTGGAGACCCTGATCGCCAAGGACGAGCGCAAAGTGCGCAGGGCCACACGCGCCAGCGCAACGTCCCTCTTGGCGTCGATGAGCTCCAAGCTCAACTGGACGAAATTGCGCTAGACAAGGAGAATCTCGGGGTGCGGAGGGTACGTGTAACTTGCTTTTGTTGTTTGTTGGTTGCTGGAACTCCGGGCGAACAACTAACCGCTTCTGTGCTACCTGACAGAGACTCGTCACCGACGACATGGACGCAGTTACCGCCAAAATTCATGAGCTGGAACAGATCAAGAAGAACTTACAGCGGGCCTGTTGCGCTTGCAAGAAGATGAACTCGAACTGAATGAGGAACAGAGGGCTGTGTCGGACGCGCTGGCACTGCAACGCTACCATACCTCAATGCCCGGTGGTGGGTTGTTGGGATCCTCAGAAGGAGTACGGCCTGCCTCGATGCGGCCCAATAAACGCAGTCATGCACCCCTGTTCCTCCCCTCGGAGCATGACGATCTGCCTCGTGGAGTTGCATTTATGACCCTCTCGGGCCACACGGCGCCTGTTACGTCGCTGGACTTTTCCGAGCCGTATGGCACGTTGGTGTCGGCGGCGCTGACGATACCGTGCGGGTATGGGACTTGACTCGGGGAGACGAAGTGGGCCGGCTGCGTGGACACAGCGGTGCGTATCTCCAGCTTGATGCGTGGTGAATGTAGGAGACTAACTTGTTTGGCTAATGGTAGGGTCGGTCAAGTGCCTTCAGGTGGAGGATGAGTTGTGCATTACGGGTGGTAACGAAGCCACTCTGCGTTTATGGGATCTGAGGCGAGTGGAGGACCACGAAATCTGGTTGCAGCTCCAGCGAAATGGGAGTATGGAGCCAGGGCGAGAGCGAGATGCACTGGACGAACAGCCGGATACCTCCTCCAACGCCCCAACCCCAGTTGAAGATGGTGAGGAGCGAACGGACCCTTGTCTCAAGGCGCTGGAGGGCCATAGCAAGGCGGTGACCGCGCTTTATCTGGACGATACCTGTCTCGTGTCGGGTGCGTCCGACAAGACGCTGCGGCAGTGGGACCTGAACACGGGACAGTGTGTTCTGACCATGGACATTCTATGGGCGATCAACAATCCCGGCTCAATGCAAGCTTGGGCGGGAACAAACGTATGGCTACCGATCCCTTAACAAGCGCAGGCCCAACATTACCTCCCACCCTCAACTTGCAAGCGCTTACCGGCAACTTTTCCTACCCTTCTCCTCCTCTGGCAGACGGAAGCTGGGACATGTATCAAGACTTTGTGGGTGCAGTCCAGTTCTGGGGGTACGCTCTGGCGTCGGGCTCGGCAGATGGGGCGGTACGGATGTGGGACATGCGCACGGGCCAGGCGCACCGCACCCTGCTCGGTCATTCTGCTCCCGTCACAACGCTGCAGTTTGACGAGACGCATGTCGTCTCGGGGAGTCTGGACAGCACCATCAAGATCTGGGACTTGCGTACGGGTTCGGTGTGCGAGACGATCCGGTTCGATTACCCGGTCTCGTCGCTCCAATTTGACACGCGCAAGATTGTCGCGGCAACGGGGGAGAATGGGGTGAAGGTGTTCAACCGCGTGTCGATGGAGACGAGCTCCTTGACGCTCAATGGCCATACAGCGCCAGTGGAGAAAGTGCGCTACATGGACTCGTATGCTGCGTCGGGCGGGCGTGACCACCAGGTGAAGATCTGGTCGCTTTGATCCCCTCCTTTTCTCGTCTGGCCCTCTGTGTGCAGAGGGACCAGTTGTTGTGCCTGTACACGGATCGAAACGGACTGCCTGCCCAGCCCAGCGCCGAAGCGGAGACCCAGCGGTCGGTCGCCCCTTCTGGATCGCAGAGGCATTCGCACGGCTGCACCTTCTGCCTCGTTAGTATTCTTGCCCTTTGTACACCACCTGCTCTTGATCCCAGCAGGAACACAATCCATATGCATCGACCATCCACCATCCCACCCTGCCAGCCATCTAGCCCCTCGTCCGTCCGCCTGCCCAGTTCCAGCCGAGGAAACGAACAAGGAGCCGAACGACATGGGGCGCCTGAGCGGTCACGTGATGCGCCCAGGCCGGCCCTAACCTCCCCGGCCACTTTAACACCCTGGGTACTCAACACGCCTGGCTTGGGCTCGCTGCCCTCCATCTCTGCTCGGCATGGCCCCCGACCCACTCCCACCTGCCTTGGACGGCAACGGGCGCTACATTGTGTTTCTGATGCCTTCCCCGCGCCGAGTCCGCGCTGATCTGGCCGCAGCCGCAACTACCACCGACTGGGCCTGGACCGACGCTCTTCTGCCTCTGCACCCACCCGTACCACAGGCCCTCCCGACCCAAGAGGACGCGAGGAAGCGGCGCCGGATCCTCGCATCACCCGAGCCCCGCTGCCGTCCCTCCCCCCCTTCGCCACACATACTGGACCCCACACCTCGGCTATCGCAGAGCACCCTCCCGCCCCCCCGCGTCCCCATCGCTCCTACTTCTTCGTCTGGACCATTAGGCCCAAGCTTGGAACAGAGGCACCAGGCTCCGCCCCGGCCCTCCCTGGTGATCTAGGGAACCACCTCAATAGAGATTCGGATGGGCAGAGTACAGCCGATCCTCTCGAGGCGTCCCTCGATGCCCATCGCACATCTCGCTTCGCCCTTGCCCACCGATCCATGACCCTCTCTTGGCCCCCGACACTCCTTCCACCCCCGAACTTTCCATCTTGGCCGCCGAATCTCCTCCATTACGGACACGGCACGAAGATGTATATGGTTCAATTGGGGGCCCGGGTGTGAGCGACGTAGCTGGATCTCTAACTGTGCCGCCACCGAAGAAGGCTACCCACCCACGATCGGGTCGTCCTGGGCCCGACCTTACGGCGTTTGCTTCTGCGCCCGATGCGACCGGAACCGAATCAGGTGTTTCCGCGCTGCACCTTCCCTCCCAACCACTCCGGTTCCGCATTGTACCCACCCTGCTCACTGTGTCCGAGGTGGTTCGCAAGGCGGTGCACTTGTTCCCCGCTCGGTACCGCAATGCGCCCGGGTCCCCAGCGCATTTGGGGGTCTGGGCGCCGATGCGCCCGGGCGTTGCCCCCGACATTTGATCTGCTTGGTCTTGTGCACCACGTTGGACCGCTGCAAGCCAACCCCTTTCCGGCGTGGAAAACGAGTGGGATTGGCGCCCAAAGCACGTGCGAAGAGATGGCGCAGTTGGTCCTCGTCGACCCGACCGGCCCTTTGCTCACTGTGGAGTTGCATGGAACCCTGGCGCGTGACTGGGCCGGCCAAGAGGTAGATTCAAGCGATCGCGCGTTTCCTACCCTAGCCCTGGCCCATCCGCCCTTCCTGCCCGTCCCACCCGCTCTGTCTCTCCCAGCCAGGGCGGACGCGCCTGCGTCCCGCTGCTACTCGAGCACCGAGACGAGCGAAGAGGGCACTCGGGCCACCGTTCGGGCCATGCCAGACCGAGTCGTAGGGACGGTGGCAGTGCGCCCACAGCAGGCGAGTTTACCATGGGTTGTTGGATACGGCACCAGCTGGTGCAGATGCTAAGGTGGGGCGAGGTGTCCAGCTACGCGCCCCATTGTCCCCGCACAGTATGCCCCCGCGTGCCCAACGTCTCCAGCCCGGGGATGTGGTGCACCTAGGCCACTTGACCCTCTGGCCGCTGCACCCCGGAAACTGATGGCAGGTGGGTATGGGATGGGATCGCGGCCCGTGCGGTTCCTTGGGCTGCGCCGGGCCAGGGAAAGGTAGGAGCGGAGCGAGTGTGGAACTGTGTCATCGGTCTAAGGTGGGTCGGGACCGAGTCGCCTTCGACCCGGCGTTGGCTCAGCTCGATGCGCGTTATGCCCGGGGTTTTGTCTTTGGCCCAGGCAGCTACACAACAGGGGCTCCTATAGACTCCCAAGCTCCTGAACCTGACTGCATGACCGTGAGACGGGAAGGGGGTGGTCAAACGGGAATTCATGCGGGGGGCAGAACTACCAAGAAAATCAAGTCCGTCGTAGTCCTGATGCAGGCCCGCCTCGACTGATCAATTAATCGTGTTTCTTCCTAAGATCACCCGACGGCAGGTCTTTGGCAATGTCCGAGAACCCATCGTCGTCCTCGTCATCGGAGGAGGAGGTAAACAGGCCCTTACGCTCGGCCGCCGTGCCTTCGTACGCCTTCACGGGACCAGCATGGATCGTTGAACTGTCATCCTCAGCAGATGCACGTACTTTCGACGAGCCTCTCCTCGTCATCGTCCCCCTCACCAATGGTAAAGGCGTCCCCACTGTCGTGGAGCACTGGAGAAGGAGCGGAAGGTCCCTGGGGTGCGGGTGCGCGGGGCGCTGACTCCTCTAGGGGTGGTGGTAGAGAGCCCGTGCGGCAGTTGCCGCTTGGGCACGAGGACATCAAGACCAGCTTGCTCCTCCGCTGCTCGTCCCAGGCACCAAAGAGACCGGAGAAGAAACCTTGGTTCGACTGCGCCCCCTGGGGTTGGTGGTCCTCTCTCCTCTCCATCGTCTGGGTGGGCAAACTCGTTGATCTCATAGTCATCGGCGCACCCAGATCGTCGGTCGCCACTTCATCCGACATGGACAAACGCAAGTTCTGTCCTGTTGGGCGCCACAGATACGCGATCCCCATAAAGGCCACAAGGTACAAGATGGAAAGCCAGCGTCGAGCATGAACCAGCGGTAGGTCCATGTCCCGGGTCCGAATTCGCCCCCCGCTGGCCAAACACAATGCCAGCAACTAAAGTAGACCATTATCGACACGGCCGTGCCCACAAGAGAGACGATGGAGCTTGGTAAACATTGCTGTTTGAATGTCTGGCGTCGACGTTCGAGCGTAGCGATGGTCGAGGTGAGTGCATGGAGAATCCAGAGCAAAAACACGGCCAGGGTCAGGGCGAGGGGCAAGATGAAGAGGAGCGGCCAAGTGGTGGAGGATTCAGTGAGGAGCATGATGATCCCGATCGTGTAGAGCATACCACAGATGAAGTGAGCCAGGCCCAAGGCCTGGGCACGGCGCATAATGGGGCCCAAGCTGGGGCGCACCACGCCGTACCCGAGAGAAACCACCAGTAGCAAAAACAGCGACAGCGTCGTCTTGGCTGCTCCATCAGCGTGCCGTCAAAGCAAGTAGAGCGCGCAGGGCGGCCGTCTCACCTGCGTGCCCGGGAAGGACAGCGCGCATATGCCAGTAGTCGATTGCGTGGGTGTTCTGGTACCGTAAGTATCCCCACTGGATGGCCATGTCAACCACAAGAAAGACCATAATGGCCGAAATCATGTGCTGGATGGGCAGCAGCTCGTCCTGATGCACAAAGCACAAGTAGCCCCAGCCGCCGGCCATCAGGGCATACCAACAGTCATCCAAAAGTAAAAGCCAAGTTTGGGATACTCGGCAGCAGGCAAGGTGCCCTCGAATTTGTTCTCAAAGTGCACCAGGCCACTGAAGGGAGCATCCATATCGGCCTCGGCCAAGCCGGGGTTGCCATCCGCCCGCGCCACTGTGACAGCGCCGACGCAGTAGTACCCCTTTTTGGACACCTCGTAGTGCTACAAACCGAGACGGGGGAGGGGTAAGCGGGTGCGCTCAGCACAGGCGCAGGTGGGGGAAACGGCACACACAATAGGTTCAGGCACCTGTTGAGGACTGACTGCGACCAGGTGGCGGGAGAAGGAGCCATTGTCAGGGGCGATCCATTGCCCACGTCGGATGGGGGACAGAGCTGGCTGGCAATGGCCGAAGGGTTGCAAATGTACTCGGTGCGGGTGAAGGTGAAGACAGGGGCGGCCAGCTGGTTGCCCGCATCGGTGGCAGGGGTGATGGCAGAGCGGGCGCCGAGGCGGGCAAAGTCGGACCACTCGTAGATGATGACGGCGTTGGCGTCGCTGTCGGCGGGGGAGAAGGTGAGGGAGATGTGGTGTTGTTGCCCGGCCCACATGCCACTGCATGTCTGGAGGAGGCCGTCGTCATGGCTGACACGCACGTCGAATGCGTGCGCGACGCCGACGAGGGCTGCGGCGGCGAGGAGGAGCCGCAGGGCGTGGTGCGCAGACCAGCGCATGGAGCGAGGCTGTCGGATGGCTGCGGTCGACGCCGGCGGGCTGGAGGCGGAGCGAAGGGCAGCTGTTCAGACCGAGCGGAAAGCGCAGCCAATCAATCGGCAGCCATCGCCAACTAGGGCATCCCTGTTACGTCAGATGGCCCGCCCTCGTATAAGACTGGCTCCCACCCTGGTCGTGCGCGACGGCAGCCACGATCACAAAGACGAATCTTTGCATCAGCAACCCACCGATCCATGGCCTAACTAACCACACACGCCCTCCCCTCTCCCTTCGCCTCCCCTGCCTCGCTATGCCCCCATCGCCCACGCCGGCAACCAGGACGGCGGCCGTGCCATCCGCCCCGCCGTCCGCGTCCAGCCCATCTTGCGCATCACCCTCCCATGTGGCGTGTCGAACAGCGGTGCGCTGCTGCTGCTCCTCCTCCTCCTGCCGACGCCGCCGTGGCTGCCGTGCCTTCGCCCTCCACCAGTCCCCCCGCCACCCGCGTCACCCGAACTGCGCCGCTTCCCGCCCACGCGCCGCGCCGCTCGCGCCCGTTCCAAGCGCAGCCACACCCAGTCGGGTTATCCGGCATGGGACCGCCATCGCTCGTCGCTCAAGCTGCTCCAGGAAGAAGCCAAAGTGCTGGGCCTCATGCGCCCCAGCCCGGCTCCCCCCCAGGCCGACATGCACCAAGTGCGGTACGAACCCCACTATGCCTCGTCTCTTCCATCCATGCATGCCTCCCACCCCCCGCCAGCCGCCCGCTCGGGCCGGTCGAGCGATAAGGCCCACTCTGATCTGGTCCACAGCCTGACTGCCCTAGCCGAGCAAGGCAAGCCAGATCCCTCGTCCCAGCGGCGGTCCTGGCGAGGCATCGTATTCCATGAGGCCGCGAACGATCCGCATCCTGCTCCTGAAACGAATCACAACACTCCCTGGGCCAAGGCCAAAGAAGGAAAATCATCGCCACGTCCCATCCCTGCCTTGGCCCGTTCCTACACAGAGGGATGCATGCCCTCCGCTTCACCGCCGCCATCGCCCTGGTCTAAGATCCGTCAGCGCCTCGGATCTTTCTCCCACGCCAACGGAGGGGGCGATCAAGAGGATTCGTCTCAATTTATGGGGTCTGGGTGGGGGGGACGTCACCGCCGTAGCCCATCTGTTGGAAACGACAGTGGCTTCTCCGGCTATGCCGGAAGCACGCCTCCGTACGAACGCCGTCGCTCCGTCTCCGAAGCCTCGCCTAATTTCCCACGCACACCCTCGAGCGAATTGGGGATCACCCCCATCCGGGTTTGGAAAGTCTTTCCATCGTCAAAGCACGCTTCCCATCAATGGCGCGCCGGGCTTCAATCCCCGAAACGAGGGGCGCTAGGGGGCGCGACGGCTGCCGTATGGGCGGCCCAGGAACTTGCCCGCTCTGCACAACGCAAGCGAGGCATTCCCGTCAAGCTCGTGGGGCGTACGACGGATGAAGGTTCATCTGAACCGGGTGCTGGCGACGCTAAATCAGACGTAAAGGGTGTGGTGAGCGCCTCCCTCGCTGCGCATCTTCAAGCTCGATTGCCTCCCCGACTGCGGTTGGGAGACAAGTGGCAGTTGATCTACAGTTTGGACCAGCATGGAGTCAGCTTAAAGACAATGTATGCCTTGGCAGACAAGTTTTTTGCCTACGCTCCCGCTCGGGACACGTTCGAAAATACCCCGGGTCCCTTTGCTCTCTTGGACAAGGAACTGGCTTCTCATGTGCAGGGTGCGGTGCCGACGTTATCTACTTCTCCCTCTCCCTCGGCCCAAGAGGACGACCGTCCTGTCTTGACAAGACACGGGACGGAACCTATCTACCCATCTGCTAGTCTCCACGCTCCTGCTCACCCCCATCCTAGTGCCCCACCCACCACTTCATCACCACACACCCACCATCCTCACCTGGGCGCCATGACGAACCGCAACGATGCCGGTCTGGTGCTTGCGATTCGAGATATGGAAGGGCACGTATTCGGCGCCTACCTCCACACCCACCTCCACATCCAGTCGCACTACTATGGGTCCGGAGAAAGTTTTCTCTGGAAGGCTGTGCCCACACCAGCAGACACGACCGATCCTCAACCCGAGGCTGAGGGAGAAGGCGAAGGCGAAAGCGAAGGCGAAGGTGGCGAACGGCTGGTGGTCTACCCTTGGACTGGTCAGAACGACTTTATCGTCCTGTCCGAAGCCCGCTTTCTCAGCATCGGTTTCGGTGCGTCGTCCAAGAGCCAAGGAGGGTACGGTCTGTGGCTCGACGATGCATTTGCACGAGGCTCGTCAGCACGGTGTGCAACATTTGACAATGACATTTTGTGTTCACCCGCCGTACCTACCTTTCCCTTGCGGCCGGGAGGCAAGGAGGAGGAATACTTTGAGTGCTTTCAAGTGGAACTTTGGGCGGTGGGACTGTCCTCTTGATATACACAACCTCCCATGCCCCGATACCGATGTCTGTGGGTGCAGTACCTCTCCCCCTCTGGGCGAGTTTTGCTTCCTCCCATCCCCGTCATGTGCATCATGCCTTTTACTCCAGTGCTATTTCTGTTTTTTCATGTACTCCTTATTTCTCTGTACCGTTACCTGCCTTGCTCGTCTTCATGCATTCACTACATTATTGTGTTGAGACGAGGCTTTCGACGGCCCTCGAGTATAATCTCGATGAGATGGCGCCACTCAACGTCTTACCGGTGAGCAAGCTTCGGAGTAGCCAGACCTGCTGGTGTATAATAAGTGCGGTACTGATACGAACATCTCGTATAAAGGCACAGATGGAGCCGGAGGTTCGCAAAAATCATCACGGCTTATACAGTCCCGCATTCTATGAGCGCAAAGCCAACAATAATGAACATCAATATCAGTTCGAAAGGTAAGGAGACATATCCCTTTGGGCGAGATGACTGCCTCGAGCCCAGGGTTGAAGAAGGATATGCGAAAGGAAGATGAGAACCACTGATAAGAACCAGAGGTTTTTGTTTGCACCTTTTTTTTCTTTTTGCTCAGGCACAGATGCATGAGCAGGCCAGGTGGGTGGATGAGAGGATGTGAGAGCCAACTTATGGGCTCGATACAACCTCCTCGTCCACATCTCGCACGAAAAAGGGCCCAGATGGGGGGCTGAAAAGCGATGGGACGGGGGAGAGAAGGGGAGGTCAAAGGCACTGTCCACTGCACCGTCCTCCTGCTCGTCCCCGTTGTCTCCAACATCCATCAGCACGTCGAACAGAGATGTGGGGCTGTGGGGATCAGGGGGTGCTTCTTCGTCGTTGGCCGGTTCTTGCTCTTCATCCGACGAGTCGTACTCATAGCTCGAGAGACCGGGCCACGTTTCGGACCGGATCAGGCTCAGCTCTTGCTCCAGCAGGCCAATTGCCATGTCGAGGCGGAAGTTGAAGCGTTCTTCACGCTTATGCTCCTTCTTTGCCTTTTTGACCTGCTCTTCTTGCGTCATTGTTACCCCCAGCTGGGCAGTTTGCTTTGCCGGCTGGTAGCGGAAGAGAGTGCGGAGCTTTGACGTCCACTTGGGCACGGTGCGGTGGTGGCGGCTGCGGCTCCCAGCGGTGTTTTCCATCGTATCCTTATCCTTAGGAAGGGAGGAAAAGTGAACGCGCTTGGCTGGGGGGGCTCGTCCGTCTGGTGCTCATCTTGCTCAGCCATGTGTGTTGATGAGCGCTTGGTCCCGGGGGGACGCCGAATCTTCAGGCGCAGGGCTTGGATTAGGCCCCGGCGGCTGTTCCTTGTTGACGTCGGCGACTTGGTCCCGTGCGTCGAAGAAGGAAAAGCGGACTCGATTGGGAGGCCGGTCGGCACCTTGAGCTTCAATGCCATCCGCCTGCTCTTGGGCCGGTGGATCGAAAGAGGAAAAACGGACTCGCTTGGGAGTACGGGCAGCACGTTGGACTTCAATGTCATCGCCCCCATGGGCTCACTGCGGCGTTTCATGCTGCTGCGAAGCGGAGCACCGCTGGCGTCGTTGCTGTGAGCTGCGTGGTTCGCGGCTGGCATGGTCGATGCTTGAGCGGAGGAGGCGAGGACGGTGGGAAGGAAGATACGCGGCTGGAGAGGCGGATACGCTGTTGAAGAGACGGATACGGTGGTGGAGAGGAGGAGAAAGGTGGCGGGCAGGTGTGGGTACTTCTAAATGGATCGGGGGGTTGGGGTTGGGGTGCCATTTGGCCAAAAATAACCACATGAGATGGCGAAGTGCGGACAGAGAAGCGGGCCTGGTGCGTGTGATGCATGTGGCATGTGACATGTGATGTCTCGCCCATGTCAGACATCCCGATCGGACGCCTTGTGTCTTTGGGTGCGGGGGGTGGACATGGCAGGGGGACAGTGTTGCAGTTGATTGCGGGGGGTAGGCACTGGGCCACAAGACGGTTGTGCCGACGTCTGTCGGAGCATCGGTTTATCATGCATGATGTATGAGCAATGACGCAGATGTATCATCGGTCAGCGGTCAGCGGTCATGCCCTTCAAGCTTCAAGCTTCAAGCTTCATCATCGATCGTGGGAGCTTATATGCGCAGGCCAGGCAGGAAAGGCAGCCTCAGCTGCCTCAGCGCCTGGACACTGAGACCTAGTCTTGTCTGAGTGGAAGCTCAAATGAATCAGTGAGACCTGCCCTGGACTGCCACCCCGTCTCACGACCCTACTTGATCGTATTCATAATCCACAGTGAAGAAGAGGACAGGGGTGTCTATATACAAGGAAGAAAGGGGGGTACATACTTGAGACAAGTCGCATGGACCTGAGAATACTATATGGACAGGAGGAACTAACAGGGGATCGAAATCGGGTTAAGGATTCAGTTCGCTTGGTGAAGAGATACATCACTAGGTGCGCGTCAGAGCCCCACAAATAAGCTGGTCGCCGTTTCACAGGGCCACAGGATGAAGTTACACGGATGTATGCTTGAAAATGGACCTCCTTTTATATTCAGACTCAGTAACTGAAGACAGTGCGTTTTGCATTTGGAGGATCTGTACGAAGATGGACGTCGAACAGCACGCTGCTGATGATTTCCAGAATCCCGGCTGTAATATCGGGCTATCAGTTTTGTTCATGCGCTTTTGAAAGAGCTTTCATGTACTCAATTCCTGCAACAGAAATGGGTACCAGCACTCAGTTTGGAGCTTGAATATGGACATGGCCTAGTAATATCCACGATGAAGGGAAGTGTTGGGAAGTGTTTATTGTTTTGAAGGCCCATAAAGGAATCATTTCTCCGGTACGAGAGAGGGAGAGGGCCCTGAATGCAGGACACGCCTTTCAGGATGTATATTTGGCGCTTTTGTGCTCGGGCTGGCTGTGTTTAGCTCGATTCTCCTCCTGGTCAATTTGTGCTTCCCTGCAGACGGCACACACTCTGATATCCGCCAAACCTCCGGCGTGGGCAAGGTAATATAGCACCAACTTTTATATATCTGTAGTGCTTCATGCACTCCTTATTTCTCTGCACCACACCACTGTGGCACTCACATGAACATCTCACACAAACAC
Organism: Moniliella sp. 'wahieum'; assembly: GCA_003971905.1. Classification (NCBI taxonomy): domain Eukaryota; kingdom Fungi; phylum Basidiomycota; class Moniliellomycetes; order Moniliellales; family Moniliellaceae; genus Moniliella; species Moniliella sp. 'wahieum'. Next base: position 912,408 of record RSEE01000011.1, read on the forward strand.
ACGGACGGAGACGGAGAGATGTTTATAGAAAGGATTCGCAAAAATCAACACACTGGCAAGGAGTGTGGCCTATACAGACCTGCATTCTATGAGCCAAAAAGTCGAAGCTATTAACATGCATCAAATAAGTTAGAAAGGGAAGGATGAGCCTTATGCCGCTATGGGCGAGACGAGTCTTGAGCCCAGGATTGAAGAAAGATACGAAAGGAAGGGAACCATCGATAAGAACCACAGTTTTTTGTTTGCCGTTTTTGTTTCTTCTTTTTTTTTTTTTTTTTTTTCTTTTTTTCTTTTTGAGCTTCAAGCCGAATCAGTCAAACAAACTTGGGTCTCAGTCGCGTATCTCTTCGCCATATTGTAAAAGAGGGCGTGGAGCGATTGCTATCGCACCCACGGATGCAGCCGTGCGATCAAGGGGGCATGCCCGCGTCATCCCTCACGAACTCCGTCGGGAAGAGGGCCGGGAGGTCAAACTGATCCCAGGCAAGCTCCATCTCTTGCATGGGGTCCGAGAGAGGGGGGGTTCAGTATTACATCCGTGGTGGTGGCCAGGGAGTCAACGTTGAGAAGAGTCTCAGTCGAAGCAACGGTTTTAAAGTCGAGTGGAGCAGGTTAGAGGCTGCTACTGGGCTGGGACCGTCGGTGGCGAAGCGGTGGTGTCAAGGGAACGGAGCAGATGCTCAGTTAGAGCAATGACCACAGGGTCGTCGATGAGGGGGATGGAGTCTGCTTCCAGACCTGGGACCGCAGGGGGGGATTCGGACTCGGAGGAGCTCGACTGAAGACGCTTGGGGGGACGACCACGGGGCCGCTTAGACACAGGCTTGCCAGGGGGGTTGGAAACACTTCCCTGACCCGATGCGGTGGTAGGAGGCGAGGAAGATAAGGAAGAGTTCGTCTGGAGCTTGCGAGGACGGCCGCGGGGCCGCTTAGGCGCAGGCTTGGCTGCTTTCTGTGCAGTAGCTTTGGGAGGCCGTCCCCGTTTCTTAGGTGGCGACGGAGGGGTACCCTTTGTCACCGTATTCTGTGGGTTGGCTGGCCCCGCCCTGAGCAGGGGTTGATGTGGGGGAAGAAGAAGGAGGCCTGGAAGAGGTGTACCCGCATAGTTCTTCGAAACCAGCATTGGGAGAGGTCTTGATGCCTCCGGTGGAGACAGTGCAACTGTAGGCACTTTTCCATTCGTCAACGTAGTCGCGTACTCCGGAGCCAAAGCAGTACTGCCCATTGGTGAAAGGGAGTCTAAACACGGTCAGAATCCTGTTCGAAAAGAGAAGATAAGAGAGGGAGGGAAAACTTACCATTCGCGCCTGTGGTAGGTGCGTCAAACCAGAGCGGAGGAATGGAGGTGAGGTTGGTTGGGGCGATCAATCCGATCTGGGGTGTGAGCGCGGGCGGGCTGGGTGCCAAAGCCTCGTCCTCACCCCGAGTCGGCAGCGAGGAGACTTCTCCCATGAGCGACGTGACATAGCGGTGCAGCTCCCTCTGTTCGTTCGACGTGATGGGCCACAGATCGTCCAAAATCAAGCAGAGTGTATGACTGCCCTGGACATCGTCTGACGGGAGAGAAACGGGTCCACAAGGACAGAGTTGGCCACCACGGAAGCCAATCGCCAATTGCCAACGACGAGTGCGTTGGTGTTTGCCTGAGGGGGGGCATTTGGACGAGGCGCGCGAGGCGGGAGAGGGACTCAACGGGCAGGGACTGCTCGTAGGGATGAGCAAGGTGGAGATGGGCGGGAATGCTGCTTGCGGTCAGCCGTGCCCCATGGGCGATGGGACCCGTGGGAGCGTGGGAGAATGTCAAGGGCAGAGTGTTGAGCGCGTGTTCGTAGGACATAGTGGCGAGCGAGAGGAGCTCAGGGTGGTGGGTGTGAGGAAGGGAGTGCGGGAGGCACGGTCGACCGAGAGGGGCTGGGTATTTATTGGAACATCAGTCTCGCAGGTGAAACAGAGGGGGTGCGACGGTGTGGGCATGGCTGTGGCCTGTTGCTGTTGTTGCTAGTAGGCTTGCGGTGATTCTGCTCCATGTGGCCAGGCGGCTGCTCGAGGTGGGAGGACGAGGGCGAGAGGGAGAGCGGCTGGTGGTGAGCAAATCAGCCGGGCCGGCCAGACGCACTCTCGATCCAAGCCATAAGTATCGTATAAGCGAGCTTTGCTGCAGGCTGAAGCTTGAAGCCTGGCCGCCCACTGCTGCTGGCTAATTATATAATAAGCTTGGGCAACCCTTCCTCCGACCAATCGATCAGCGATCATTAACATTAATCATTAATCACCCACTCATCGATTCGTACTTCGTGTACGGTCGCCGGTCACGCCCGGTCACGCATCATGCACTGGTGATTGCCATGAGCGATTGGCGGCTCCTTAGCCCTTATGCGACTACTCGCGCCAAACGAGCGGATCGTCTTCATGTGGTGTCACATGTCACATGTCACATGTCACTGCAGGCCACTTCTCCCTTCGACCTCCGCGCACTGCACCACTGAAAGCAGCGGCGGCGATGAACAGATGGGGTCTCAGATGAGATCTCAGCTTCTCAGCTCTCAGCCGCTTTTGCGGGGTGGGCAGTGTCGCGTGGTGCTGCCTCGCATAGAAGTAACTAGTTTACTACCTAGTAACCCCCACCCAGGGCGGTTGGAGTGTGGTGGCATGTGGCACCACTTGGTGTGATGGCTGGATCGGCCATGTCGCTGGCAAGCGGAACTGGCTATAGAGTTCCGCGACTCGCCCGCTCCGGATTGGTTACCGTCGCGCCCTCGTTCCCCCCTTCCTCTTCTCCCTGTTGCATTGAAGGTTATTAGACTAGCGTCAGGAGCTTACAAGAAGCTATCTCTGACTGTTCCCACCCTGCACAGTGCAATCGTCCTTAGCTTGATAGCGTATCTACTTCTCAGTTAACGGACAACCGCGGTTCTGGGTTCTCACCAGTGGTGCGACCGATTCATCGCGCTCACCCATTCATCGCCCGGTCTAGTGCTTCGCTCTAGCCCCCACTCTTTCAGGGCGGCGTGTTGGGAAAAGTTGCGAATACGAGGGCCTGTGCGCACTGGCGCCGTGCCTGTGCTGCCAGCGCCCTATTTGCCCTGTGGGCGTGGAGATGGCCAAAAAACGCGGGGGCTGTCGTCGGCGATGATCGATGATCGATGATCGATGACAGCTAAGCTTAGCGCTAAGCCTGAGGGCTTAGGTTAAGCGCTAATAGCGCATGTCCCCAATAGTAACATGCACGTCACCTCCGACCGAAAAGTGTTCCTGTGATGTTTTCACAGACATGTGGCGTTCCAAATTCCTTGATAAGTTGGAAGCTTAAAGAAGAATATTATATAGTGACTTCGTTTCGCCAAACCACCTTATCCGGATCACCACCAACCACCATTTCCATTTGCTGCTCTCTGATCTTGTCTCGGAGCGTTATTAGGTCGAGATTGCATCCATGTAGAGCGTAGCAGATCCTGAGAGCTGTTTGATATACGCTCTGGGGGAGAATAAGGAAAACGACGAGCAACACAGTTATTTTGTTTTGGCAATCGCAATTTTGAGATTAAAGAACAAGCAGTGTTTGCAGAACAGGAGAGTGGACCCAGAGTGTTAGAGGGTGCTGCTAGGGTTCTCCTGCGCGGCCCTCAATGGATCGGTGACGCTCGCCTAGCCGAGCGGAAGCGTTCCGCTCGCAGGCCGCGCACGCCCTGCTCACTCCATCTCCCTTCTCTCTCTCCTTTCTCCGTCCCTTCAGACGTTGCTTGAAGACTTGTGGCTCACCACTTTGCCTTCACGCCTTGTCTGAAGGCTGCTTTGCAGCTGATCCATAGGATCGCGAGTGCTCCCAAGTTGCACTCTAACACAGAGGAGTCAGCGCTCAGCATTAATCCCTCCGCTCCGATCACAAGGAGAGTAAAACGAGGGTAGTCACGAGTGTCACAGTCGGGGCTAAGGCGAGGGAGACCAGATTCGGACTAGGCCAAAAAAGGGGTGCAGCAATCGTTCGTGGGGAAGAAGCAAGAACAGAGGACATGGTGCGAAGCGGAAGAAACAGGGAAGGAGCGAGACGCTCGAGACGAAGAAATTGGAAATGGGAGCGAGATCAGCCAAACTATGACAACGAGTAACGAGTCGAGGAAATGGAGAGGGCGCCTCGGACAACGGCTTTCAATCTCCCAGCGCAAATACCCTTATCGTTCAAGTCCACGGCCAAATTACATGATTCTGAATGCTGTTTGATCCTCCAAAGAGTTTAACGTTGATGGCGTTGATGATCTACGGGCTGGCTGTCGTGATGCGCGTTTGTAGAGTTGCAAGGTCTTCTTCAACAGTTAGCATTTTCCCAGTCTCCTATTCAGTCGTACGCGTTATGGCGCTCTGACATTTTCTCGGTTCGACTTTTTTCGTCCCGCCATCCTAAAGGCGCTTTGCTGCTTGCTGTCCTTGGAGGTGTTCTTGGTTGGCGTTTAGACCATCATCGCTACCACCGCTAGTGCGATTGCATCTTCAAGCTTCACCCTCAATAAACAACGGCCATCGTAGCTCCACAGGTCTCGGCGGTAAATTACACCGACCATGGTTTAATTTCAACATTCAACTTTGTTCAAACGTTCAATGTCCAATGCTCAATGTACAGGCGGAACTGACATTTCCGCTCCATTGGCGGAATTGGATTGCAGCGAGCTGGACGGAATGAATTTTGTTCTCCACTTGCTCGGGCTATATAAAGGCCAGCGCAGCCGCGCACGTTTTGCTTTCTTCTTCATTGTTTAACAAAGTAAAAAAGGTCCTGCGTACTTTGTATTGCCTTGACCTTTCTGTGGTCGCTGGCGTACATGCGGGACCGAGAAGGACGCAGTCCACTCTTTGGCAAGCCTGCTCGTGCTGAAAAGCGCCCTTGCTAGCTGAACTTGTCACCTGGTGGTCCAACATGCTTTTGGCATGTCTCGACGTGTCGCCGATTCTGGAATCCATTTCGTTTCCTTCCTGTGCATGTTTCCTCATTGGTAGTCGTGAGTGCGCCGAGCAATGGCGCAGCGAGTGCCTGCCATTCATCGCGACCAACCACAACGAAGACGCCTGCGAGGCACGCTAGTGATGCTAGTGACGCTTGCAAAGGATCGACTGACAACCGGCTCGACCAAACTATACACAAGGTAACAAGGAGCCAAGCCAGAGGCAAAACGGAATCCAAGAAGAAAATGCATTAAACAAAATGTACCAAGGGGTTGGCCTAGGCACCCAGACCCATTGAGCAGACGCGTGCAAAAAAGCCCCGTCCATGGACCAGGGCGCCATGCCCCAAAGGACATTGCCAACCCGCAAGGACGATATCTGGTTGAGTATGACACAAGTGCTGACCGTCTTTGAGCGGCCGCCCGCATCGAAGTGAGGCAGCCGCCGTCCTTTCTACCCTGCCTGTCCTTGCCCTAGAAGGGCAGAGGATAAGCGAGGAGGACCGGCACAGTGCTCTTAAGGCTCAACGGGATGGGTGAAGCTAACGATGCTGCAGACAAAAAGAGCCGAGGGCGAGTAGAAATGCAATTTCTGCTGTTGACATTCGAACGAAGAGAGAGAAGGTCAGCTAACTCATTCGTCTCAAGAAAGGTGCACAGGCACTCGTGACGGCTCAGAAGGCAAAGTGACGGCATCAATGACTGCCCCCACGAGGAAGAGCAGACCTTGAATCAACGGAGGTGCCAGTTAATGGGGCGCTAGATGCGATGAACGCAATCTGTCCTGCGCCTATCATCACAGCCGGAACAAACGGGAGAGGCGACTCAGTACTCACCCAAGTTGGTCGGTAGGGGAGCAAGCCAGAGAGCTGACTTGGGCCCCCTGATATTCTTCGCGGCAGGCGCGACCTCCTTCTGCAACTTTGAACCACAGTTACGGACCCTGCTGCGGCACAACCCCAGCGACCCGGAGGTAGGGTTAACCCTATGGCCTGCTTCCCCCGGATTTACAATGCAGGTCCTCAAGCCTCAGTGCCTGATGTCACAGGCCTAGCTAGCGATGCTGGCGATGAGGGATGGAGATGGCATTCAAGAGCTAAGGAGACTAGAGCTATGGGCCTTTAGGCTCCTGGCTGGAGGCCAATGGAGGCTCGTGGAAGGTCCGAAACTCACTGCCCCGGTGCACTGTGTGCATCGGGCCACGTGTCACTGAAGGCCGATGGGCTCTAGACTCCACTGGTGGTCAACACCTGAGCCTGCATGATTAGATACCGTTGAGACCAAGCCTGAGCTGCGGACTGCCCACTGTTACCGTCTCAAGCACCACGGTGCCCAACAGACCCAGCCTTGTAGGCTCCAAGGTGCGCCAGGTTATGCCTGCATTGGTGTTTGCCATCTGCTGAGAGATAAAGCAGGTTGAGCTAGAGACCAACATGTGAAAAAAGGCAATGCATCCGTGGTTAGATCAATTAGATCGGTAGACCCCACCAGCCGCGCTAGCAAGAAACTCTATTCCCCCCTAGCTGGCGAGGGCCGTCTCGAGCCCACGAGCCAGACGGGCAACTGATGGAGGTCTCCCACAGCCCTTTCCTCATGCCCTCCCTCATCGCCTCGCCTTTGTTCTGATTGCGTCGCCAGGCTCACAATTTATGAGAGGTTTCGCCAGCTTGCCAACTATGTTTGTTCTCGCTTCTCTCTCGATCCGTTTTGATCATCACAACGAAGAAGTGAGGCAGCAAATTTGGCATGCGGCGTAAGATGGCAGATAAAATTAACGTAATTGACCATCGAACGAGATCATGCAGACTCATGCACATGCATCAAGACAGGGCCACAACGGGCCGTCAATATGGTGGTAGGTCGAAGAACAGGAAAAGATCTCACGTTTTAACAAGCTGATCAATGGGCATGATGAATGAGAGGAGGGGCTATCGCCAAGGCACTGCCAAGGACCACACACCAATGTAGTACCGCGTGACACGTGAGAGCAGATTCTTTTAAAGGACAAGGGAGAAGAGATAGGGCATTGCTGGAAGGCGTCGATGCCCAATCTTGCGGGTATGGGCTTGCGAAAGGAAACAAGGGGGGGGGGGGGTGATAAACGGGGGGCCCAGAGGGGGCTCCAAAGGAGGCTAAAAGCAAAACCGACAACAAGCTTATGCCAACTTGCGCTCCAGCGCTGCCAACTGCGAAGGTTGCGGGTGCGCCGAGGCCATAACGTCGTGTCCGCGCAACTTGCGTTCCGAGTCAAAGAAGTTGGCCAGCTCGTGTTCGAGGAAGTCACGCTGCTCGGCGGTGAGGTGGTCCGCATCGCCGTCCTCAACACCGTTGAGCGCCTTCATCGACTCGTACGCCTGTCGCAGCTCGTCAATCTTCGCCCGGCGGTCGAGCTCGGGGTCGTAGGCGCGGTGGCGGTGCAGCACCACACGCTCAAACAGCGACAGGTGGCGCGGGTGCACCGCCACACCGTGGTAGTCCTCCGCACGGCCGTCACGGACGTAGATCCAGTAGCGCTCCAACTCGCGCAGGTCCAGACCCGACGTGTCGGGAACAAACACAAGAGTAACAAGGCACCCAGCCAAGGCGAACCAAGTCACAATCCAGAACTTGGTCCGGGCCGCAACGTAGTTGTACACAATCGTCGGCACCAACGCACCGAGCTTGCCGCACGCAGCCGACACACCGTGCGCCGTCGCACGAATCGACGCGGGGTAGCACTCGGCAGCAAGAAGGAAGGTGGTGGTGTTGGGGCCAAACTGGTTGAAAAACCGATCAGGAAGTAGATCGCCTCGAAACCCTTGACGCCCGGGCCGGGGACGGTCAGCGGCTTGTAGGCGGCGGCCGCAATAAGGAGAAGAACGAAGAGCATAAAGAAGCCGTTGAATTGCATCCACTTGCGGCCGTAGTTCTTGTGGTCAATCAGGAGAGCGCCCATGTAGTAGCCGCACAAACTGACACCCACGTTGATCAGGTTGTACAGCCAGGTGACCCGCACGGACGAAGTACCGGTAATGATCTGGATAAACAAGCCGCTGAACACTTTGTTCCCGTAGAAAGCAAAGTCGTTGGCAAACCAGCCAAAGGTGGTGCCGATCAGGCGGCCATAATAATGGGTGAGGGCATGCTTGAGCGAGACAATATCGTAACCCGAGGTGTGGGTGCGCTTCTTGGCCGCACGCACAGCATCGTCCGTGTTGCGAATGCGGTAGTAACGCAGGTAAGCAAGGTAGAGGGTGAAGGCGGCGATGATACCAAAGGAAACACGGAAGGTCCACTGGGTCGATTTGGCATTGTAGCCCTTGTCACCCAAGTTGTTGTGGAAAATGAGGATGAGGATGATGAGCACAAGTTGGTTGATAACCTGGCCCCATCCCTGCATAAGGAAGGAAAGAGCAACGCGACGGCCACGGTGAAGACGGTCGCGTTCGCCAGCGCCATGTCCAGAAGCCTGTTCCATCGAGGTGGTGCCCACCACGGGGTACTCGCCACCAACACCAAAGCCGTACACAAATTGAGACCAGGCGTAGCAGATGACCCAACCGTTGAGCGACGTGCCCCACATGGCGGTAAGCATAACCGATCCAAGCGTCATAATCAGAGCATCTTGCACCATACCAAACTAGTCACCCGCGTCACATGTCAGTACAGGCAACCGGCCCAGCAAAGCCGGGAATGGGAGAGAAAAAAAATAACGTACCCGACGGCCAATCCAATCCGCTTCGATACCGACGCAGATCTGGCCACAGATAATGCCGACAATCTGGAGGTAGTCGGTCGAGTGGACCCAGGTAGCGTTGCACACCTTGTACGTCTTCCAGCACTGCGGCCACACCTCCTTGAAGATGGGGTTGAGGTTACCGACGGAGAAGAGGGTGTAGCCCTCGACAAACAGACCGAGACCAGTGATGGCGTAGTTGTTCCAGTAAGCACGCAGGGGCGAAAGGGGGTCCTCCTTGAACATGGACCAGACCACGCCAAGCTCGCGCTTGGCCTCGGCGTTGCTCTGGGCGTTGATCCAGCGGGTGCGCTGGCTGGCGGGCAGGTCGGCCCAGTACTCCTTGCTGTCGGTGTACGAGTCGGTGGGGAAGAGGATGGCGTCGAGGCGCGCCGCAGCCTCGTCGGAGAGGACGGTGTGGTCGTAGTCCGAGTCGTGGCTAGCCTCCAGACCGGTGCCCACAGAGGACTCGGTCTGCTTGGCCTGCTGCATGTGGACTAGCGCGGGGAGAGAGGTGAGCGGGGCAGAACAAGGCGGCACAAGGAAGAGCAGACATACTTTCGTCAGACATGGCCGACGCAGGGCGTGGTGGTGAGGACAAGAGCAAGGGCAGGCAACGGAGCAGCACGCTTAAAAGGCAGATGCGACGGACGCGTGGGCAGGCGACAGGAGGGGCGGCTGTGGCAGGTACACAACCAGGTCGTGTGCGGGCAGGACAGGAGTGTCAGGCCGGGCGGCGCAAGAGGCGGGGTTGCGTTTTGCTCTGCTTCCCGGTGAGGCGAACGTGCGCTGCCGGGGATGCACGGGGAGGGCGCAGTATGCCTGCCGGGCATGTCCAGTATGTTCACCACACCACACCGCGTGCTGGCTGGCCAGCAGACCAGCAAATCAGATCACCCATCCTCCCCCCGGCATCTCCGCGCAGCCCACCGCTCACCCGTCGTCCAAGCGCAACATGTGATCGGTGGTGGGTGATGCATGGGGCGGCCTGGGGAACGTGCGCATTCGACGCCCGCCGCTACACTCGTCTGCTGCGGCGTGGTGGCCCAGCTGTCTGGGGCTGGTTGATGCGCTGCTAGATGCCGTCCGCATGAAATTGGAGCGCCCCCGTCTTGGCTCTTGGCTCGGGCTCTTGCGTGCGCCTCCCAGCAGGGGGGCGGTGTGGGGGTAGACTGGGCGCTCCTCGCTGTGTCTCAGGCCGCGTGCTTAGTTCGGCATGCGGCACGAGGAGTGAGTGTCGGAATCTAGGTCCCACAGGGTCTCACGCTGGGCCAGATGCCTGCCTCTTCCAGTTTCCATCACCACCATCACACATTTCTGCTCCGGCGGCCTGCCAGCAGCCCCCCCAAAGATATAGGAGCGCAGCGGCCGTCGAGGCTATGATCGATGAAGAGCGCGAGCGCAGACTTGCTCAGGCCAAACTCTGTGGCCAAGGGACCGTTCCTGCTGCCCAGCCTGCCCCTGCCCCTGCCTTTTTTTGCCCTGATCCGCGCCATTCGAACACCGACGGCTGGTGTAAAACGTGGCTGTAGCCCGTCTTTCCGCCCCTGTCTTGTCCGGACCTATAGCATGCCCTAGCATGCCCTAGCTTGCTGGCGCTTACAACCGGAGGTCTAGCCGCCCACAACCGGATGCAGCCACCCTCTCACAGGGAGCAGTGAGTGAGAATCCGGAGTACGAAGAGTATTCTGAGAGTATACGAGTACCGAGTACTCCGACCGAGTGGCGAAACCCGCGTGACCGGGAGAGCAACGCGCAAGGCGTTAGGGGTTGCTAAACGGTAACGATCACCCACCATCCCGCCACGTGCCCCTTCAGTTTCCGCAGCGCTTCTTTCTCGGCGCCGTTTCCTCTACTATAGCTTTCAGGAAAAAAACGGCAATGGTGACCAGTACAAGCGCTAAGCACCACATACGCCAGCAAAGGATGTCGATGCTTCTCCGTCGCATTGCGCAGCACGCCTGTGCCTGGATACGTAGACGGCAGAGTGGGTACGGCCCCTCTTCTCGGCTCAATATGCTCAATGGACGGCAAAATACAATGCAGGTACTCGTGTTACGTTCGCGCAAGAAGATGCCTGCTGAGGCTCAGAGGGCTGGAGTAACTCAGACCCTCAAGCCTCAGGGCCTCAGGCCTCAGGCCCCTCAGGCACTCAGAGTATTACATGTCATTACAGGGTTCGAAAAAAGAGAGAGTTCGCTTGGTTTTCTGTGTGTCCAAAAGATAAACTTCTGCGGCGAAAGGATTGGGGCAAACAAGTATGGAGTATCTTGCACCCGCACCCCGGCCAAGTTTGGTGCGTTGCATGAGGCAGTGCGGGAGCCCATTTTCAGCTCATACGCTCCATCCCCGACACCCACGTCCGCAACGAACCTATGGTGGAGGAAGAGGATGGGACGAGACAGAGGACACAGCGCACCGACTACCGCGTGATGGGGCCCGGAGCACTCGGAGGATCAGGAATGGAGGTAGACCACACGCTGCGCGACACGGGGTCGCTGGAGGCGCAGAGCGCGTACCGGAGGGTGGTGCATAAGAGCACCGCAACGCCCTTGGAACGCCGGGAGAAGGAGCTGCTTCGGCTCTTCAAACAAGACGCAGTTATTGGACGAATCCTACTAGTTGCCCCGCAAAAGAACAAAACGTAAGTGACAACCTTGACGACGCCTTTGGAGCACTTAACCGTCGCAAATCCACACAGAAGGGAAATTAGTTTAGCAGAGGCACAGTTGCTGCAGAAGAGCACGCGAACATGGGATGGAGCCATCTCTTTCTGTGAAAAAGAAGAAAGACCGAGAGAGAAGCTGTTGTTCAACGTATACCCACCGTTGAAACATTGGCATCGTCGTGTGCCGGACATTGAGAAGGAGCGCATCGGCGTCGAAGAGGTGGGGTTAGAAGGAAAGCAAAAGGGCAGAGGACATGGTGAGAAGGAGAAGGAGACAGGAAACGAGCGAGACGCTCGAAACATGAAGAAATTGGAAATGGGTGCGAGATCACAGCCAAAAGCGATGATAATGGACTAGAGAACAGCAGCACACTGCAGGACTGGATGCGATGATGTCGATGATGGGTCAAACGACATAAAAGGTAAGAGTAGGCCCCGAAAGGAAAATAAAATTAAGGGATTAAACAACAAATGAATATCCTGGGAGCGGGTACGGGGTCGGTCAAATGGGAGCGATTTGCGTCCAAAATATGTGTGGGGGGGGGAGCCGGCCGACGAGGCCCGCCGATATAATAGCGCGAGAGCGAGGGAGGACCAAGCCGGCATGACATGAAGGTGGGGCACATGGCCTTCGCACCGCCCGCTCAACGTATGGCGCGGCTTGATTACAAAGGTTATCTCAGCGTCTAACGTCTAACCCAAATCGTCCCACGTCCTTGCGCCTATATATGGCTGCGCCTTTTTTGTGTTTGTTCAGCAAAACGTCCTTCCCACACTTTCCCCTGTTCCTATATAGGGCCACAGCCTGTCTTTTCTCGGGTCCCGCCCTCAGCTCTTTTCCCTCCTGCCGCCAGCACACACACACCGCCCCATGACCACTGAGACCGTTGAGTTCCGCGCCGCAGCGAACGACGTGCCCGAGCACACATTCCGGCGCGTCGACCTGGGAATAAATGGCAAGGTGCGTGAATCGTACGAAAGCGTATTGCGCGCTCGTGACGGCGGTGAGGACGGCCTGATCATCGTCTCGAACGACCCGGATCCCATTGATGCTTCGTCGTTCAACCCCGACGGATATGATTCCTTTTCCCTTGTCATCTTCACGGTCTCTGTAACGCCCGAGCAGCGGCACCGTATCCTGACCATCATCGAGAACGGAGAAATCGAAGGGAGCATTGAGGATGTTGGCGAAATATTCTGCGCGATCGGCTACTTTGACCGGTACCTGCCACCCGACTTGCTCGCTGAGCCTCACGCCACCGTTCCTCCATTCACGCCCGCCGTACGCGAATACATGGTGGAGATGGTGAAGACTTCCTTCCGCGGCAAGGGTCCGTGCCAAAAACAAACACACCTCACCTTTATCGACCCAGCTACCCTACCGACGGAAAAGCGACGATGATTGAGCTTGCGCTTGGGTTGAGGGTGAGGACCACGAGGAAGGTGAAGTCGAAACGGCTGTGCGCTTGCCCCTTGACCAGATCAAGGATCCCTATATCAGGCTCATCAGGACGGTGACCATGTGTGAAGCGTTGGGGTGGAACCCCGGATGGGCCTATAGAAAGCTTGCCGCCGTTGCCCTGTTCCAGTGTAATCAAGACCCACGAAGAGATGATGCGGGCAAGGAATGAACTACGGTGAATGAGGACCGACACGCTCTGTGATGGGCGTATGCCAGGCAATGCAATGTTGCATGTGTGTTCCCGCATCATTACTACAGGCACTGGTACGGGAAGCGCTATGTAGGAGGGGTCTTTGTGTTGACTGTGATCCTCCGGCTCCCAGTCGGTAGACCAGGTTCGCCTCGGTTCCATCGGCTTTTTCCAAGCTGGCGTCCCAGCATGTCACTGTCCCTGTGCCCTGCACTCTCTCCTGTGTACTTACTGGCCCTGTGCCTAGTCCGGCCTCCTATATAGATGCGTCTGTACCCATACCCAACTCTAGCTCCAATCCATCACCTTCTCCTCCCTTCTGCCCGTCCGGTTCCCTAGGCCAACCCTTTGGGTAGCTTTCGAAGGCCATGGATTATGTGTGCATTATGTGTGCGGTATTTCCGAACAATGAGTTGCTCTTATATTCAACACGTTCAACGGTTCAACGCCTGACCTCTCTTAACTGAGGCCTTGCATGCCTATAACGTTGACATGTTGACAACCCCCACCACGCCCATCCTGGGTGTTTTTTTGCACGTGGGCGCATGCAGCTCTCGCCCGGCGTTTCGCTCGAGGGATGAGAAGCCAAAAGAGGGGAGAGGAGCCAATGGAGGGAAGACAAGATCCGGACCCGCTGACGGATTCGACAACGAGATGCTGTTTGAGGGTGCCGACGTTCGTCCAGCACAATCCATTCGTGTCGAGTGAGTGAGGATACCGCGAACGGCAGACCGAGGGGCCGATGGCGGAACTCGTTGTACTACACAAAACGTTGCGAAAAAGTATGGTTCAGATAAGCAGCAAGGCGGGAGGGAAGGGTGCTGCGTGTATGGTGGAAAGAATGGGATGGTGTGAAAATCCACTCCACTTCACCATCCCCTTCTCGTCTCGGGTCCACTTGGACTGCCGACCGCCGGAAGGCCTTCCGCCTCAGCCGAGCCGTACAGAATGCGACGGGCTGTAGGTCCGCTCTCCCCACCGCCTCCGCGGTAGCCATCACGCTCAGGGTCGCGAAGCCTGCGGGTCAAACGCAAGTGAATTGGCCGCATGGTTGCGGAGCGCAGCCCAAGGGTTGGCGCTCCGTGCCAAATCACTTAACACGGCCTTTTGTCGTGCGCCTTCCTGCACCAACAACGCCTTGCGTCGTCGACTGGTCATGGTCGGTGCGGGCGCCGCATCGGTCGGTGGAAGGGCACCAATCTTGCCTTGTTGGTGCTGGTCCACCGACGCCTCCGCTTCCGCTTCAGCCAACTCACCTACAATCGCGTCCAACCCAGCATGCAGATCTTCCATGCGGCCCGTTTCGGCCGTACCGGCCAACTGGCCGTTACGCCTGCGCTTGCGTCGGCGCAGCGCCGAGCGGGACAGTGCGTGGTCAGGCAAGGCAGCGAGCGCAGCGCCGAGTAGGCTGGGCTCAATGTCCGATCAGGCACGTGTTGCGCTTGCTTGGCCAACAACTCGGCACGCCGCGCCGCACGTTTGTCCGCCTTGCTCAGCTGGGTATGGGAGGTACCGTTCAGCCAACTCGGTTGCTCGGTCTGGCGCGCGACGGCCCCAGCGCCAGAGGGACCCGAGGCGGCCCCGCGTTTCTGCACGGCCTTGCTCCCCGTCTGGGAGGCGGACGAGACGCGCTTTTTGCCGTCCTTGGGAAGACTGGTCCTGGGTTTTGTCTAGCCACGGATGGTCAGTCTCCTCCGTCCCTCCAGATGGGGCAGACTGGCACCTACCACGCCCATCCTGTAGCACTGGCGGGAGAGGGTGGGGATCGACCGATCAGGTTGGGGGTTGGTAGATTGGTTGACGGGCAGCCTCGGACCAAAAAAATAATAGCACAATCGGTGCAACCCGCGTCTCGCATCTCACACCCTCAGATCTTAGCGTGGCGCTGCAATTCCGGCTCGGTTCCCCCGCGCACCTCTCCCGCGAGGTGGGGCTGGGCGGAGCAAGCCATCGTGCCATTAATCAACGCCCCCAAACACACTCTTTTGCTCTATCCAACCTACCCTTCTCGGCAATCAGCTTCACACGCTACTATCCTTCCGACACGCGCCGACGCAGGTAGCCTCGGGGAAACACAGCCAAGCACTAGACATGGTAAATACAGAGCTATAAGCACCGAGCTTCGAGTGTCCGAGACGGGGAAGAGTACAGGTACAAAACGAAACCAACAAAAGATAGTCTCCCCATCTCAGCCCTCAACCCTCGGCCATATCCATCCCGTCTTCCTGGACCACAGGAGGCGGGGGCACAGGATCAGGGACAGGTATGGCGGAAGCGGGCAGATCGACCGGGACCGAATGGGACGGGGCGAGCAACGCGGCCGTCGGCGCATACAGCGCTCGTACCTTCTCCACGCTCGGGGCCAGAACACTATCCCTCGCCGCGCGGATCGCTGCGACGGTAGGCGTATCTGCTAACCAGAGCGGGACTGCCCACTGTCTGACTCGGGCAATTCGGGAACCAAGGCGGTCAACAGCGCGCGCAACGCCAAATTTTCTTCGCGCGCCTGGACCAGCAGCGCTTCGCGACGGGCCAAGCGCGCCTGGACGCGGGACAGGAACTCGTTTCCGTGTCGCAAGACGGCAGCTTTGGAGATACCGCGGTTGACGCGTTTCGCATGCTCGGACGGCACGAGTTGAGCAGGCACAAAGTCTTCCGCTTCTTCATCTTCCGGAAGCCCATCGGGGGCAAGGATGCTCCCGCCCAATGCTTCTTCATCCAAAATGATCGCAGGCAACACATCTCGCAGATCGTCAAACGAATCCTTTAAACTGTCCCGTCGTTTTTGCTCCGCGGCCTTGTGCGACGTTCGACGTTGTTCGGCCGAGGCCGAACTGGTCCCGTCCGCTTGCGCGGCCAAGGCCGCTTCCTTTGCGGCTGCTTCCCGTGCCGCCGCCGCTTTCTTAGCGGCGGCAGCAGCCGCATGGAATGTGATTCGGTTCGCCTCGGTCCCCTTGCCTGACTTTGCCTTGCCGGATTTCCGGGGAGCCTTAAGAATAGGAGGCGTGTCGGGGACCGAAGCGCCCCGTTGGCCTGAACTTTGGCTGGGACCAGACCCACTCGTGCCCAGTTCCAGCGAGCCAGCACGGGCCAGAATCGCAGGGCTGGTCAGGACGCCGGCGAACGCCGGCGAGGCAGGCACAGTGCGACTACCATGGTACGAAGTACGCCGACTGGCCGACTGACTTGTTTCCCCTGTCCCGGGCGGCAGCGCAACGTCGGGCTCCAGCGCCTGTGGAATGGTCGGTAACGTCGGAAGCTTGTCGCTCGACCCGCCCGAGCGGGGAGGGAGCAGGCATCGAATCCAACCCCATCAGCGTCGCTGGCGTCAGCGGGACCGACTCGGCTCCCGGGCCCGGCGGGGGCATGGTCGTGTGGCTTGGGGCTATAAGGCGGTGGGGGAGTGACCAAAACAGGGGATGAGGTGGAGGGATGGGCAATGTGCGGCCCAGGATTGGACTTGGACCCGGCCGAGTTGGACATCGAGCTGGAGGAGGTATTGCTCGCACCACTCTTGGGCGCCCCCGTTCGGCTGCCGGTGCTGCCGGCGCTATCGGGGCCCTCGAGCTGGATCGGCGAGGGTGTGTCGTCAAACGTGTGGATCCAGCACATTCCATCATCATCGCCCTGTGTGCCTGAACGCGCTACAGTCCCGGGCGCCGACGCTTCCTGTCCTGCAGAAGGTGCCTTGGCCTCTCTGCCACTGGGCTGGGCCATCGCGCCGGCCGGGGCAGAAGCTGTTCCTGTCTCGGCGGCAGGCTGGGGCTGCGCAGAGTCCCACCACAGCGCATTGAACGCTTGGTTCCACGCCTCATTGGTAGCAGGGGGCGCCATTGGAGAAGAGTGGGGCGGAAGCGTCTGCGAACCACTGGGCGCACCAGCGACAGTAGAATGGGGGAGGAGGGTGGCGGGCGTAGCAGGCGCGGATAGGGTCGAAGGCAGATCATGCTGCGGCGGCAGTCCACTGGAGCTGGCGGAAGAGCGGTGCTTGCGCTGCGGGGTGTTCTGCAGCGACGCATTGGATTTGCGCGGGCGCAGCACCTGCAACGCAGCTGTCGCAGCTGCCATGCCGGCTGGACCACCCAGCGCGCCCATCGGCGAGCCTAGGTCCTCGCGCGAAGCACGCCGTGACCGGTTGTTGCCTTGTGGCTTGATCAGGGGGGAAGGGCGGGCGCGGGAGCGAGTCGCGCTGGATCCCTTGCGGCCGGAACGGACGACAGGGCCAGCCGCGGACGCGGTCTGGGTTTGGGGTGCGGGAGGGGGAGGGGCTGCGGTCGACGTAGCAGGCGGCGCATAGGTTTGTTTCTGCAGCCAGTCAACGAACGGCTGGAGAGCATCGGGGGTTGCATTTGATGGCCCAGGGCGCATTCCCAAGGCGGGCGAGACGAGCGGGGCAAACATATCCACCTCGGGGCCTTGAGTGGGAAAGCCATTGGCAGGCGTGTGGGGCAAACTCAGAGCACCGGAGGAGCTGGAGGGGGCGCCGGCGGAAAAGGCATAGGGCGTGGAAAAGGCCGAGTTGGGAGCGGGGCCAGACGGGTTGGGGTTGGGGTTGGGGTTGGGATGGCCATGCGGGTGCAGGGCGCCGGCGGTGGAGGAGCCAACAAAGAGAGGGCTGGAGTACGCCGAGGATGGATGTGGGGCAGGCGGAGCGTTCCACGGCGAGTGCGGGGTGTGGTGGCCGAGGGCTGGATCAAAGGAGACGCGAGCAGCTGGCGGTTGTCCCGGCAGCGCGGCCGGGAGCCACTGGTCGATGGAGACCGGTGGGTCGGGGGCGGGTCGGGCGCTGGGGCGCTGGTGGCCTGGACATTGAGAAGTCCGAGAGCGCCTGGAGGACACGTGCGCCAGCTGTGCCTGCGCCTGGTTTGCGCCGCTGTGCGGGGCCAGGATGGAGGCAACCAGCGGCATTAGTGACGAGAGCTGGGCTGAGCCCTGGGGCTGGGATAGCAGCGGGGCAGCCGTGTGGGCCTGTGGCTGTGGCTGGGGCTGGGGCTGTGTTGGGGCATGGGTGGACGCAGAGAAAGAGGCGACGGATTGGAGCATGGACAGCACCCCTGGCGACGACGCGCTGCCCGGCTCGGCGGCGATCTGGGCAAGAAGGGCATGGAGGTCGGAGGGCGCGGTGGAAGCGGGCGGAGGAGGTTCTGCTGGCCAGGGGGCGAGGGGGCCGGGCAGAAGCAGAGGAGGTGGAGGCAGTGAGGGCGAGCTGGGGGGCAGGGAGGGCGAGGGGAACGAGGAGGGCTGGGTCCTGTCGGAGGCTGCCGGGGTTGAGGGGCGAAAGGGCGGCGGGCGAGTGGACGTGGAGGCGCTCGAGCTGGGACTTGAGGGGCGCCGCCCAGAGCGGGGTGGCTGAGGGCGAGACGGGCAGGGCGGGGTGGGGGCGGCGGCAGCGGCGGCGGACTCGACGCGGGCGCGCGATGAGCTGCTGCTGCGGCTGCGCGAGCGGTCCATGCCGGGTGGGGGTGGGGCTGCCAAAACGCAAGGGGGGCGTGGGTGTGGCTGCATAGGGCCTGGCACGCAAGGGTATGCAAGGGATGTCAGATGCGGCAGGCGTGCATGCGGCCGCCCAGGCGTGTGTGCCGCTCTGCCAGCCACCGCCTCGCCAACCCCATCCGCATGCTAGAACGGCACACTGGGGCCGTGCGCCAGAAACGACAGCCGCCCCTTGCCTGCCCCCCCCCCCAGAACCAGTCGGGGGCACTGCAGCAGCCAAGCACACCAGGCACACCAGCGCATGCCGCATCGCCCTCCTGGTCCCTCGTCTCCAGCCAGCGCCAGCAGCTGTGGAAACAGAGTGTGTGCGCCATGCACCGCCCCCGTGCCTGCCCCCCGGTCTGCCTTGGCTTCAGTATCCTCACAAGAGCCGTTTTGTCCGTCTCTCCAGCATATATCCGCCCATAGCACCAAACACCACCCACACCGCCTCCAGCCATCTCCACTCCACCCCAGCAACACACACACCTACTGCTTCGGGCAGCTCATCTCCTGCTCAACAGCCATCACGCTCACCGTGGGTCCAAAAAACACGGCCCAAAAGCACCCATGTGCGTGGAGCTGCTATGAGGGGGGCATCGGAAAAGGACGTTAACCGTTAACGTCTCTGCGGCTTTGGCCCTTGAGCCGTGCAGAAACAGAACAAACATGTCATACCGGTAAAGAAGAGCAGTGAATATGGCCGCCTATATGTGGGGATCACAAAAGAATCGCGGAGGAAGCTGTAGCGATATTGTGAAAGCCGGAGCGTGTCTCGGCTGAAGAGATCATCGACGATGATCATCAGAGAGTCGGTTTTTGACGTCAACAGAGAGAAAAGCGAGGATGAGCGGAAAGGCCCACGGTCGGTTGTAGACAGAATGCACACAAGAGTAGTGGACGTGCAAGCGTAGGGGCATCCGGGAAGCAAAGTGGACGAGCGACATAACATGCCAAGCGACGGAAGACACACAGCGGTGTGTTGGTGCATAGTGAGGTGGGGTTTTTTGAAGATGATCCAAGGAAGAAAGACGCATTTGTGAACAAGAGGTTGGGAAAAAGGTGAGCCTGATGGAGGGCATAGTGGGGATGCAGGCTAGCCCAGGGATGATGGAGGAAACGGCCCGCAAGGGAAGGGATGACGATACACTCGGCGAGGACGAAGACAAAAAAGAAGCAGTACATAAAAAACCCAGGATACACAACAAATTGAAATCTCAACTCGGCGCTGGCTGCGCGGTGCTCATATTGCACCTACAACCTCCGCCGAGCCTCAACTCCCTCGCTGATCCCAACGAGACGCTTAACCGTTTACCCCCTCGACATACTCGGCTGCCGCAGACGCAGCATGGACCACCGCGACGCCAAGTCCCCGACCATCCCCATACTCCCGCCTACCCTCCGCCCCCATCCCAGCCCGCCGACCCCCCCGATTTCCCCGACGATCTGCTGGGGCCACCGGGGCCAGCCCCGTGTCGACCGGCCTGCCCCGGGCGCGGCGGGGGTGGGGGCGGTGTGGATCCTGGGGGCTCGGGCGTCTGCGGGCAGCGCTATCAGGTACCGGTGTTGACACACTGGCCGATCGGATTGCGCCCGGTTGGTGCCCGTGGCGTCGCACGCCGGCGCCCAGACGGCGGGTGGAGGCGCGGAGGACGTGGCGCAGTGGGCTGCGTCGGCGCGGTCAAGCGTGTTGGGCGAGTTTGCGTTGGTCACTGCGGCGGCACGGCAGGTATGCAGGCCGCACTCACTCACCCGGCCGCCACTGCACTCGGCGCATCCTCCGTCTTGCCTGCGCCCCTGGCCGAATGGGCCCACCTCCATCCCTCTGCCCGCACGGGTGTGGTCCCCCCCCGCCCCCCCACCGAGGAGGAGCGGGCTTCGCTGGCCTACGACCCTCAGCGCGTTCACCTGGCCCAATGGGCTTCCCGTCTCGCCGCAGCGCGGACCAAGCGCGGCAGGATAGCGATCTACGCCAGCCCTGCCGTTCCGATCCCAGCTCGTCTGCCTGGCTATTGCCCTGGACAAGACCGTCTCACCCTTCTCCCATCACGATCGACGAATGGACTGCATGGCTGGACGATCAAGGCCGGCTGGACCCATCCAACGTCCCTGTCCCCGTCCCCTCTACCGTAGCTGCCTCCTCGTCTGCTCAGACGGCCACCGCACCGACACCCACAGTTGCTTCCGCCATCGCCGATGGGGTACGCGGCCAAGTCTTCTCTCGTGGCGTGGCGGTCAATGCGCGCCATGCCATCTGGCCTTTCCTTCTGGGAGTGTACCCTTGGGATAGTACCTCTTCCCAGCGCCAGGATATCTTGGACTCGCTTCACACTGAGTATGAAGCGTTGCAAGCCGAAGCCAGCATGCTGCTGCCGTCCTCCCTCCTGTAGGGACCATCCACTCTCCTCCCCCGAGTCGTTCGAGCATGTCGACCATCTTCATCAGGCCCGAGCCAAGCAGGAAATCAGGTGCAGACCAACCCCACCTTGGCCGTTGACCTAGTGGACGAGCGACACAAGATCCGATTGGATTGCGAGCGGACCGATCGGGAACATGAACTGTTCCGAGTGCCCTTGGAGGCCGACCCAGCGCGCGTTGACCCGTCCAGGGAGGAGGAAGGCGGCGAACCGTCCAATGTGCACATCCAATCCCTCTGTTCAATCCTCCTTGCCCTCGTGTTATGGGACACACATGCCACTGCCGCTGAGAACGTGGGCCAGCATCCTTCCCCCCCTGCAGCCCAGTTGGGAGGGTACGCCCAGGGACTTTCTGACCTCTGTGCCGTTCTCTACGTTTCGCTCTTCCCGCCCTCGGCGATTCGGGCCGACCAAGCGGACCCGACTGCGAATGCACTGACGTGGGCGTGTCTGCGTGCGCTCTTGTCCCACTTTGGGTGGGGCGCCGCGTTCCGCCGCGACCAAGTGGCGATGACGTCGGCGTTGGCAAGTCTGCGAGGCATGCTACGCACCGGTGCGCTGGAAACTTATGCCCATCTCGTTCGCACCGAAGCGGACAACCTCTTTTTTGCCTATCGGTACGTTGGTCTTCATGGTAGTCCCACGTCCCACCAGATCAAAGGGTGTATGCTGACCGTGTCCGCTTTTCCAGTTGGTTGCTCGTCACATTCAAGCGGGAACTTGCGCTGGAAGATACATGCCGTGTATGGGAGGCGATCTGGGCGGCCGACAGCGCGTTGGTCGCTGCGTACCCGTCCGATCGGCAGACGGAGTAGAGGGCACCCAGCAAGGGCCCGGGGTGGCAAGCAGCTTCAGTTTGGTGGTGGCGTATGCATTGATTGTGCGTGAGACCTTGGCGTTGGCCCAGTTGCAAGTTTGATGAGACGTTGCGCTACTTTAACGCCATGGCCCCTGCCCCCACCACCGCCAGCGCCAGCTCCGTCGACCAAGCTGCCACTCCACCGCCGACGATCTCCTCTGCCGTGCCTCGGTCGCGGCCCGCACCATACCTGGCCTGTGGCCGCCGCCGCCACTGCCACCACTATGAGAGAACGAATTGGACTGTAGTATGGGGATGGGCCGAGGAAATGACATTATGGGATGTGCATACACTGGGATTCGTTCGCTGGGCAATCGAGGAGGATCAGCTGTCAATGTGGTCCTGGGCCTGTTTCTTGTTCCAGACGTGAATCTTGGACAGGGTCTCGGCAATGAGCGACTTGGACTGAGCCAGGTACTTGAACGCTTCGTCGTCATCCAACAATTCTTTGTTCTCGTCCCCATAGAGGACCATATTGAGACGTGCTTGGTGCACCTTGGCCGCGCGCGCCATGCGCTCTCGCGCCTCTGCAGTGCCTTGGCCAAGCGCGTATCGTACGCCCAATCGGGCCGAGTAGCAGCCGGGATAGAAGGCGCTTCGAGCTTGGCGGGCAAGAGCGGGTTGTACGGGTACTCGAGCAACTTGGGATCCTGGTCCTCGCCTACCGCACGACGATGGAACCGTGCCCCACCCAACTTCTCCTCGATCCACTCAGAGCACCTAGATCCACCACCACCTTGCGCGCTTTGAGAATGGTATACGCCGGCAACTCCGACGGCCGCTTGAACGTGCCGTGGCGGTGCATCCACTGCCGGCCGCGGGTGTGCAGCACGTGGCGCAGGTACGCTTCCTTCAGCTTGGGAAGATGCAGAATACTGTAATCTTTGCCCAACGAGCGCAGGCTCAGCTCAAACCCGCGCAGCGCCTTGATGTGTGCATCCACCCGTTCTGCGGGTAGGTGGGGTCACGCGTCGTAGCCCGCATCGCACGACGGCGGGCGGGAGAGGGGGTAGTCACCGGCGCCCAACGCGGGAACACGTTCCAACGTACCGGGCTCTGGCGACCGCGGCGCAGTGAGGAACAACGTCTTGGGTCCAAACCCACGCGAGGCGAGCGTTTGCTTCAACGTCCTGGCCGTGCCCGGTGGGTGGTCCCATACCAAGCTCCGCACCACCTCCAGTTCCCCTGCCATCCACTTGGCCGACAAGGCCGAGCGCAGCGCCAACTCGCGCACCTGCCGAGGCAACTTGGACGAGTAGTCTCTCGGTTTCGGGCCGTGCGACACACCACCGCCTCGGAGCGCGGGCGAGGCACGGTCGGCCAAACGCGCACGACCAGTACCCTTTTGCGGACGCAACTTTTTTCCTGAAAACGCCGTGTTGCCACGCCCCTTGCTCGAGGCGGTACCCCTGCGCAAACCGTCAAGGTGGTACTTGATCGATGCGTACAGCAGATCTCGACGCGGCACCAGCGCAAACGCCCAGGCCGACAGCGGCACGTACTGCCCCCTGACCGACTTGGCAGGCAACAGCGGTGGGTCCTCCCCGAGCCCCAGGCGCTGCGGATCCAACAGTTCCTGCTCCGCCGTGCCCTCGGGATCGTGGAGCGGGAGCGCACGCGTGGCCGGATGAAGGTACGTAAGGGGAGCATGGACAAACTCCCCCGGCCTGGCTTCGTACGCCTGAGTCACCTCCTTGATCCAAGCTGCGTACTCTGCCTCGGCATCGGCATCGGCCTCGGCCTCAGCTTCAGCTCAGCCTCAGCCTCGACACCTGCTGCGTCAGCTTCGTCGGCAGCCTCTTCCTGTCCCTCCTGCTCTTGCTGCGACGGCGCAGCCTGAGCGGCGGCGGTAGCGGCGGCGGTCGGGCGGGGGGCGGAGACGCTGAGGGCCCGGTGGGGCGCAGCGGCGCGTGCGGGTGCGGCCCAGACTGGCACGCGGGAGGCGGCGCGCAGCGCAGCAGGCGCCCGACGGACAAACGCAGCCAGCACCATCGCGGAGCACACCGTAGCACTCTGCCAAGCGACGCAGAAGCCGTCCCACCCCCTCCTTGGCCCCCGCCTTCTTCTCGGCAGAAGGCGGAAGGGTTACGCTCATTCCGCCCCTAGCCCCGCTTCTATTGCCTCACGTGACCACCCACCCAGCCAGTTGAGTTTCCCACTCCCCTCCGTCACCCATCGATCTGTGCATTCAGCCATGGCACGTGACCCACGGTTGTGTACTTCCCTCGGTTCCTATCTCGCCCACTTTGTCCAATCCATCCAATCCATCCATCCCAAGCTATCACGTACCAACATTCAACCGAGCAGTCATGGACACGAACATGAGATGGTGCGAAGGCCAAGGGCAAAAGACGAAGAGCATGCCAGCAGGGACAAAGAGGGGAGAGGAGGGGGGGGGGGTACAAGAGGCAAATGGTGAGGTGTTTGAATAGTGGTGTGTTTGGACAATTGAGCAGGCGAAAGAACAAAGAGTAGTATGCAAAAAAGCGTCGGTCCGAAGCATGAGGACGAAGAACGGCCAACAGAAACAGAGGAGGACAATGGACGATGGAAAGATGGGAAGATGGGAAGATGGGGAAAGAAGTAAGTACATGTACAGTGGATGGTCGTTGGGACGTTGTGATGGCAAAAAATGGTAACGGTGGACCCCTAGTGAAAACCGGGTGGAAGTGGAACGAAGGACAGACAAATGACACAGAACAGGCAGAGAAAAAGTTTAAAAAAATGGCAGGAAACGTGAAGGCTTGAAGCGCAGAAGGATGAAGTTGATGTGTGCATCAGGGAGGGACAACGCCGCAGCAAGACGTGGGGTTTAGACAAAGTATCGCTCGTTGAGGTGAGCCACCTCTTGGGCAAAGCTACCCCACGCAAGGCGCATGGCGCGTGGGTGCACACCGCGCGAGGATCCGTAGCCAACTGATGGTGACCATACCCGCACGAGCACACTGGGTTCCGGTTCGGATTCGGATTCGGATTGGGAGCCTTGCCTCCGGCGGGCGCACGCAGACCCGCGACGACCGTCGTGTCGCGCTCCATGG
This sequence comes from Moniliella sp. 'wahieum', assembly GCA_003971905.1. NCBI lineage: Eukaryota > Fungi > Basidiomycota > Moniliellomycetes > Moniliellales > Moniliellaceae > Moniliella > Moniliella sp. 'wahieum'. Next base: position 937,163 of record RSEE01000011.1, read on the forward strand.
CATTGGCGTTCGCGGCATACGTGCCACACGCAGGCAGAGGCAAGGGAGCCGGCAACGTGGCACGAATGCAAGCGGATCCGATGCCCAAGTCGCAGTCCAGCGGCTCTTCTTCTTCCAGCTCATACACTTCCTCCAGTACCGCCCCGCCCGTCGCCGAAGGCCGAGCAAGAAGCACGCCATTGTTATCCGTCGTGCGCGAAGCCGACTTGATCTGCCGGCGGTACTGCTGGCACTCGGGCAGGCCAACGAGGTGTGGTCCATGTGGGTCGCTTTGCTCAGGCGAGTGGGCAAGGCCGTGCGAATGCGCATGCGCAATCGTCAGGGCAGTCCAGGGGTCGGAGCTTGGCCTCGGCGCTTCATCCAATTCCATCACATCATCGTCGCCATCGCCGTCGTCGAGAGGGTGGCACGTCTGGCGCAGAACGAGCTGGGGACAGGTAACTCTCCCAGCCTCGCAGTTCCCAAAAGAAGAGCAGATGAGGTTGGATGAGAATGTTGAGGCGGCGGGAACGGACAAGAAGGTAGGCCTCAATGAGGGAAAGGTTGAGGTGAGCCATGACGTAGGCAAGCACAATCGTCGATGACCGAGATACACCCACACGACAATGAACCAGTACCTTCCCCCCGCGCGACGAGCCGAATCAATGTACTCGACCGCTTGTTTCATCGTGGACCGCAACGGGTCGATCCCGTCGTCCGCGACGCCCTGAACGTTGAGGACGGAAATGCGGCCCGCTTCACGTTCGGCCCACAGTGACGTCGTAGGCCAGCTTGCCCCACCTCCCAGGGACAAAGGAGCTGCCATGGCGGCATGCGAACCTGGCTCTTTGCTCGCCGCAAACGGTGTGGTGGATTCCATACCGGGAGGGGCAGAAAGCGCCGATTCACCCACAGAGACGACATGCGTGATACCCAGAGCACGGAGCATGCCCGCGTTCATCGCCTGGTTGAGGTTGCCGAGGTACAAAAAGTCCAGGATGCGCGAGGGGAACGATCCCTCAAACAGCCCATCATAAAACCACGAGTAACGAGCCAGGGCGTCAGGTGAGGATGCCGATGCGTCGGGCGCCTTGGAGATGGAGGGCAGCAAAGTAGACGGCTGGTGGGGCGCAGCGTGCGGCACGAGCGGGGTGGGCCACTTGGAGCTGCGCAGGCGAGCCTCGATGAGCTGCAGCATCGGGACCTCGCGCGGGTAGACAAAGAAGGATCGCTGGAGATCATTTTGGAGGAAAAGGTACGCTTCCGGAGACGCATGCCCGGATGCGTGTACATAATGTAGGTGAGAGCCAGGATGGAGGTCTCGGTGTAGCCATCGGCACAGTGAATGAGCACCTTGCGCGGCAGCATCCGTCCTGCCCGGTGGGGGAACGCACCCGGATCGGCCTGTTCCTTGATCCAAACCGCCAACTGGATCATCTGGTCTGCAAATTGGTGAGCCACACCGGGTTCGGCCAACGCCTTGTCCGACGCCGGCACAGCGCATTCCATCAGCACAATGCTGGCGAGCGGTACGGGCACGGGTGCCATTGTAGCCCCCGTAGCACGGGCGGTGGGGGGACTGTAGGCCTCGGTAGCCACCAGGGCGTGTGTCGATGACGGCGTCGTAGACCATCCACGTGGTCCAAGGGAGAGACCCAACGATCCCCCCGCCGTGGTTGCAGCGCCTTCTGCAGGGCGCGCCAAGGGTGCCGTGGCAGAGGAGAGAACGTCAGGCAAACTGCAGGCAGCGTGATACGACTGCTGGAGCGAATCCATGTACTGCGCCGCACCTTGCAGTTTGTCCTCCCGTGGCATCGCTCCGTTTTCGTGCGCTTCAATGCAGACGGCATAGTTGTTGGGATTGGTGCGAGGCGCAGCATCCACATTGGTCCAGTCGCTGCTGGGCATGTCGACCTCGGGCGCAGGAAGGTCCCCATTGGAGCCGATCCACACATTGGTGTCGAGGGGGCTGGCACGTGTCAAAATTTCCATCTCCTCTCGCTCACCATCAACAAAGTCGACGCGGTTCAGCGACTTGCCAGTTGAAGTGATGGCCACCAGCTCGGGGTAGCGCTGTTCAAACACATCGAAGGAGTCTGTGATCAAATACGGTGGTTAGTGGAACGAGCCATGGAAATAAGGGGTTGAGACGCACCTTCAACGACGAAGACATTGTACCGAAGCGAGCCGAGTCCACGGGCCAAACGCTCTTGGTACATCTCCTCTTGAGCATGACGGAAGCAGGCGGCAAGCTCCAGTACTCCGTCGTGCAAACCAGCGGGAGAGTAGAGCACAATGTCGGAAATTGTAGCATACTTGGCGCACTGGATGCGGAAGTTGCGCAAGCTCACACCCGACGATTGCCGAGGTCGGACAAAACTCGGCCCAGTCGAGGAAAAGTACGCAGACGGTCCTCCGGTGCCAGCACCGGGGGCTGGGGTAGCGTGAGCAGGTCGTTGGGGAAAACGGTCGAAGCGAGAATGGAGTGGCCCGGCTGGGGATCCAGCTGCACAGCCGAGGTGCTCATAGAATAAAGGTGGGAAGCCCTCCTGTCGTTCTCATCTGCCTTGGAGGGCACCTCTTCCCAGCATAATGGGGCAGGATGGCTATCTACGCTGGTCGCAATGGATGACTCGGTGTCCAACCCAGACCCAGTAAGGCCCAAGCTACTGTGCTGCGAGCTGAGCGAGCTCCGCGGCAGTTCGCTCACACTGCTGTCCACTGACTCGAGTCACAAGAGAGGCCGCGGTCACGGGTGGCCTCGTCCAGAGGCGGTGATGTGGTGCTCTCCGTGCACGGTCCAGGGGCCGACATGGAGGAGGATGACCCCAACGACGATGGCGAGTCCAGGGGTGGAGACGACGTAGACGGCGAAGAAGACGAGGACGCAGACTTGCTGTTGTCCCAGTGACCTGAGCCGGTGGAGCGATAAATGTGATGGCCGGGACGTGGCATGTCAGCCCGCACAATAGTTAGGCCACGGTAGTTTGGGGTGGGCATGCCCGACACGGGCGCGCCGAAAAAGAGGTTTTGAGGATATTGTCGCCGTCGACGCCATGCAAAAAGGGAAAGACGACGGCATGAGGCACATCCAACGCCACATAACGGGCATACAGATCGGCAAACTGATCTGCCGTCATACGGCGTACAGGCGATGAGCTGTTTTCCTCTGCTTCTAGTCGAGGAGAGAGCGGCCAGGCTGTTGCACCGCGCACAGGCAGGTGACGAGCATGAGGAACAGCCTTTGTGGTAGGCGACGAATAGCATGGCGATCCGTAGGTCGGAGTGGCCGCCTGAGAAGGCTCATTGACAGCACTGGGCACGCCAATGGGGGGTAGACACTGAGATCCCGGTGACGCAGACCCCAGCTGGGATGCTCATTTTCCGCCAGCAGTGGCGTCGGGCTCGATTCGAGCTGGGAAAGCGACAGCGAGTGGCGAGACGGCACCGAGCTGGCCACGGAGGGTACGGAAGAGGGCTGATCGTGAGGAGGAGCGGCAGAGCCAGAGGTGGAGGTGGAGGCGAAGGCGTGCACGTCCGGCTCGCTCGCACGTGTCAGAGCTCCGCGGACTGGTGGCGACGGAGCCGCGGGGGCGGCGGCGGCGGTGGGGAGGGTGTAAGCCACATCGGTGGACGAGGCGGCGCCGTGGCGCTGGGCGACTGGGGGAGGGGGACGTTGATGGCCGACATGACCACCGCAAGGCTGGGGCAGAGGGTGGGGAGAAAGGAAGGCGTGGGAGCTGGGCAAGGGGGTGGGGGTGGAAGGGGGGAGGTGGAGATGGAGACGGGGCGGAAGATGGAGACTGCAGGGGGTCTGCTGCCGCAGCACAGCCGTCGTTCCCACCCTTTATGAGATTAGAGCGAAGAGTACTTACTTAGCACTTAGTACGCCAACCTGCCCACCCAGCATACACCGCACCACCCGCACCAGCCCACAGCTGGCCTGGCGCTGCCCTCCGACGTGTGAGGTGGGATGCATGATGCAGGATGGGTGACCGGGGCGGAGGGCGGTGGGGGCGGAGGGCGGTGGGCTGCAGCCAGTGGACCCACCCGCACAGCGCGCCCATGCCCCAGCCCACTGCGGCCCTGGCCCTGCATTCGGCCGGGGGGGCAAGAGTGCCGCAGTGGCTGCCATGCGCCTCCCGACGCACAGGCCGCTGGCGGTGTTCGATCGGCAGGACTCGGGCTGCTTGTACAGCCTGTACAGCGGTTAGTGTCCTCCAGTGCTTGCGTGCTGGAAGGCAGCTTCAGCCAGCACTCCGCCGCCCTGCCTCAGCGCTGGCCTGCGCTGGCGCATCCGCTCAGCAGCACCACGCATCATGCATCCCAACGGCTACGTCACAAGCTTTAGGCGTCGCAGCATCACCCATCACGATCTTATCGCCTCGGAATGTAGAAACACATTACGCAGTGCCCATTCGAATCACCCACCGGCCCATCTGCCCATCGTACACCACCATCAGCATCGCCCTTGCTGCTCAACGCAGGTAACTAGTAACTAGTAACTAGTGAGCAAGTAGCTAGTAAGCTACAGTGCACTCTCTTACCTGGGAAAGCTAGTAATGCTAGTGATGACTAGCCCGCAGTGGTGCCCCGCATTGGGTCACCTGTCACTGAAGTCACTGATCACTGGTGGAGGAAGGCCACTGGCTGGTATCATGCATTCGGTGCATGCATGGAGGCGCTTGCCCAGAGGCTGATGGGGTTGGGCCTATATCCTCAACCGCTCCACCGCCCCCCATGAGTGGTCTGATGCCGCATGCGATGCTTGTTGGGAGCGGGCATGTCTGATTCGAAGAGCTGGCAATATATGGCAGCCCCATCCCATCCCTTGCCTCGTTCCTGGCACCGGTCCCCTTCTGAGATCTGAATGAGGCAGGGTGCGAGTGTGGCGTTGCATCAGCTGCGCCGAGGGCTCAGCGCGCTCATGGCGCTCATGCGCTCATGCATCATCTATTGCGGGATGGAGCGTCTTGCGCGCCTTAGGCCTTATTGGGCCCTGGGAAACTAATCTGCCTTTCAGCCATTCTCGAATCTGGGTTCAGCCAACGGCAAAAGCATAATTGCGTGTGGAGAGGTTCTATCTATACCACCGCCAAAGCGACAAGGCGCAGTACGTACATGCTTTGTCTGCGCCAACCGCGATGGCAGTACACCAGAGGGGAGATATAGGGCCACGTTTTGCTTTGGCTGTACGTTGGTTGCTGCAGGCGGCAGAAGATTGGTAGGGCCGGGTCTGTCGGGGTGTTCTGAGTTTCTGAGTCCTGAGTTCTGAGTTCGGACGGTTTTTCTGCTGCCTTCTGAATCGTTGTCGTGTCCCATTCCATTGTCAATAGAAACTCTTTAGCAAACATATTATCCCTCTGCGTTATCAAAACGTACATCATGCATCAACATCAACAGAGTCCCAGCCCTGTTGGGGACCCAGCCCAGCCTCCCTACTCGTCTTCGACGGCCACCACCATACCATCATGCATCAGGTATCAGGCCTCAGGCATCTGGCATCATGCATCAGGTGCATCAGGCTCGGGCCGGTTTTGGACGTTGGGGCTCCCGCGCTCCCGCGACCCAATAATGCTCTGAATTCGATCGGATCCAGATCTCATCGATCATCGTCATCGATCTCATCAATATTCAATCTCATCGATCATCAATTATCTCGCCGGCTGTCTGCCGCACCCTGGCGTTATCGCATCCACTTCTTTGCATCACGCTCACGTGCCCCCTTCGTTCACCGTTTGTTCAACTTTCAACAGGTCCACGGCTGCGCGGGCCTTCTCTGCCAAACGTCAAAACCCCTCTTCTAGCTACCCTCCCGGGTTCTCCGCGGCCGACGGCAAACTAAAGAAAGAAGCGGTGAGTGACCTCACCTGGGAGTACTGCGTACGGAGCGTGTGCTGGTGTGCCTCATCATGCATCAGCCCTTGTAGTGCCTCTGATTCTATCCCGGAGCAATCATTAATCACGCCAAGAATCACGCGATGACGCACCATTCCTCCAATCCTTTTCATCGTATCCCCCCGTTGGCCAACTCCAGCGCCCACACCATCACTTGCCTCCATGAGCTCAGGCGGGCTCAGGCGCAGATGCGCTCCTCCATCGAACGTCCACTCATCAACTGAGAATGCAATACAAATTGGCCGTTGTATTCCACTTCAGCTTCAAGCTTCAAGCTTCAAGCTTCAAGCCTCGTGAAAAGCTAATCGTTTCATGAGAACCGCTTCATCCAGAAGACCGATCGTGGTGACCGTACGATCATCGCTTTCCACCGTCAGCAATAATGGCATCCACACGCAGACTCCCCACGGTTCCCCTCTCCAGGCCCCATGTCCATCTGCCTCCCAACTACCCAGCGCGGTGCGTTGAAAATAAGATGATGTCAACGCCTAGACGCCCAATGCATCATGCGTTTTTCGGCCCTTTCATCAGCTGGATATATATAACTCTCGGTGCGGCCGTTGCCGCTTTTCCCCCGATGGTTGCGATGGCCGCATCCACACCGAAAAAACTTTTCGATACGGGTCAACGTTCAGCGTTAAACCGTCAAAACAACTCCGTTCGGCATAATATCAATCGTCTTCAGCCTAACCGGTAACCGTCGGAGCCCGGCCGCACTGCCAGTTCTCGGGCCTCACTGCCCTCTTCCGTCGGCTCAGCAGGGCTGAGTAGCTGACTGGGCTCCCGGACAAAAAATGGGTGCTTCTGATCGCCAGGGTCAGTCAAACCCGTTTTCAGCTCCTTATTGGCTGCGACGATCGACTTTAAAAAGCGGGCCTATTGAATATTGATAGTTACATTTCGACTTCTCTGATCTTCAGGTCAAACTGGAGGCCTACGATTCCTTTTTCACGGGAAGCCTTTTGACATGCACATCATCATTCCTTGTTGAATGTAAGCTTCGGACATTTAACCCATTGGCACAACCCTCCGCTTAAATAGCTGTGCATCAGCGCTGCTGCCTTCTCATTATATTGCAATCGTGTGTGGTGTTGTTTGGACCATTTGACCATATTGGTGCGCATCAGTGACGGTGTTTTTTACCCGTCAATGTCGTCAACCTGCTGATTGAGCTGTTTCATAGTAGGTGTATTTCCAATTGGATCCCCAGCGCCATCGGAGTGATCACAGGGCGCATCAGGTTACAGATGAACGAGATGAACTCAGTCGATGAACGATTATGAATTACTGTTCAGCGTTCATACCAATCAGGGGTCACAACCCATCAGTTTCCCTTCCTATCTAGCGTCGCATGCGCAATGTCCCCTCCCTCCCTCCCAGAAGTTATTCCGTCATGAGTTGGATGCTCGGCTATACAAGAGTAGGATAAAATGCACATGCAGTTGTTTTGTGGTTACCCCGGTCACCACAGCACTATTTTGCCTTCCCGGACACAGGCAGAACGACACCGCTTCTTCACATGTCCCAAGGAGGTGGAGCATATGTCGACAGTATACTGCAGAATCTGCCCTCTACTTCTGTCGGCATTATCATCACAGTAACTGGTTTGACTCACAGAAATCCTGACGGTAATAATTCTCTTCCTCTCAGATGTAACTAGCACGTTCAAAGCCCAAGTTGAGACTTCCCTCTCCTGCTCAGCCTGGCCCAGCCCTCTTTTTTCAGACCTCAGGCAAGGGCCATCCATCTTCACATGCTTGAAGGGAAATTTTTTCATTGCGTCTAATGTGATAGGCTAAATCGCCACCCAAGCGCTGATCCTTCACTCTTCTGTGGAATAATAATAACTGTGCATGATAAACCAGAAGGAGGCAAATGAAAACGTGAAAGCAAGAAGTATCGTCGACGGTCTCTTCCATGGATACATCTCATATCTCACAGAGATATCGCGGTGTCACATCAACGCACCATATCAATGACTTCCTGTCACCATGTATTCCACTTGTCTTCACCTTAGGTTGTTGTTGCTGTGTTACGCATTATCATGCCACTTTCCCCCTCCGTCTATTCATAACGTGTAGACGGCTTTATGTCAGTATGCGTGTATTCCATCGCATCTATTGTATCCTCCCAGTATCCATAAAGACCGCACTTCTTCTCCGTCGGTATGCCATCATTGACGGTATCGTCAGTCCCGTGGATTATGTTTGACGTTTTGAAGTCTATACTCAGGCTTAAACTGGGGACTATACGCAGAGTACGCTCAGTGCTGCCTCGATATGTTAACATGACGTGTGCGCTCACTGGCATCAGGGGAAATGATTAGCGACGCATCCCTTTTCCTGTGGCGCACCTGCATAGTTGTTCTTACAGCTTTTTTCATTCATGTATAAGCACCATGCGCCCTTTGTGGCTGGTAGTATTACTGATAGCTGATGGAAGAGCTGCCATGCGGTGCCTGCGAGGCTTTCCTTTATATTCGTGTCGATACGACGGAATTTGGAAGACATTCCAGCGGTTCACCATGTCCAACGTACTATACAGCCGCCACAATTGGGTCAGACCGAAATGGACACATGAATTGTGGGGGCGCATATTAGCTCTTTTGCTCATTAGCAACCGTCGTAAACGCAGTCCCCATTCAATGAAGAGTGCCGCCCTTCGGCGACAGCAACTACCATGTGGATGTGGGGGTTGGTTAATAAGGGGGGGCACTTGGAGGTCCTTGTACCCGACGACTGAGCGTACTGAGCGCGCAGGATGATGGCCGTGGTGAGCACCAAGTGCTCTCCACTCTCGACGTATGTACTGGGCATCCCAAGTTGGCGTCACTTGCAACATTGCATTTCGTCGACCAATGTTTCAACTATCCCGTCTCGTCCTCGCGACCATCACTTCAGCCTCTACTGGCACGCCCTTGGTGTCAAGTGCTTTGGGGGGGCGGCCATGTGCCAGGAGGAACACATCGCCTGCATTCCCTTGGAGGATCCCAAGTCCTACTTTTGTTGCCGCCGTCGTTCCTTGCGTCCTTGCGTCCGAAATCCCATCGCTCTACCCCCCTAACTTGAGTAAGTTTCGCTGGCTGCCCTGCGCGACGCCGGGCAAAGCGTGCTGGAGAGAGACCATGCCCATCAACAAGTGGCTCCCGGGGCGCCTGCATATGTGGTGCACGTCAACTACGCCAACTAGTGAGAGATTGGGAAAGCAGAAGATGCTGATGCCCTTGCCGTTCGCATTGTGTTGGACTCCAAATATGCTCTGCTGTCGTTCACTTGCTCGGCCACCATGGGGTTGGTGCCGCTCGTCCCGTTTCTAAAGCTGATGGCAGAGCCTGCATCGCCCGACTACCCGCCCACACGCAACGACCCAACTTCATCGCACGGCCTGTGAACCTGAACCAAGTCCAACGGCTGGCCACCTGACGGGAGCACCACCTAGGTCCACCTACACATGAGCGTCTACGGCATCTGTTGCTGGCTGTTGTTTGGGGGGCAGAGGTATCATGCGGAATGCAATGCGAGCCACTCCCGGGAGAGGGCAAAAGGCAGAAAAATTGCCCCTGCACTCCTAGGAGCGCAGGGAACGAGTATGGTAGTTTGTTTGCGTATCAGCAAAGCGCTCAACTCAGTCGGAACTTCACAGTTTGAGCGGTAAGGCCGTGCACAAGGATGGGGAAAAGAGTCAAGTTGCGACGGCGGCCAGCCGGGGTTTTATACCCTCCATCTTGGCGACACGTAGCCCCCTCACCTGGGCTCGACGCTCGACACAGAGCCTGTGCCCGGCCTCCACCCGCTCCACAATTCCGTGTGTGGGCTATTCCGCCGCCTCGGCCCATTTCGATTGCAGAGTGGTTACTAATTGGAAATTAATGGAGGTGGTTTACCCCACACTATGGGATCGTCTTCCGTTCTAGCCCCTGTGAGGAATGTCAGCCCCGCAGTCTGTTTTTTTCTGGTGTGCAATCAAGTGCCGAGGTGTTTTCTTCGCTTCATCCATTGCCCACACGCACACAAGTATGCAAGTGCTAGACTACGTGCAGCCAATGGGAGAGGGGGAAGGGGGGCAGCGCTACCAATGAAGAGGGTGAGGCTCGATGGGATGCAACAAAGACGCAGGAGACAGGGGTAGAGAGAGGGGCAGGGAGGGCCTGTGGAAAGACCGAAAGCAAAGGCCGAAAGAGATCTGACCGTACAATACCCAACATGCGAACGAAGTGACGGGTGGTCAAACACTGAGTTAATACAGAGGTAGAAGAGAGAGTCCAGTGGGTGTGGTTGGGGGGGTGGAGAGACGCGCGTGCTGCAGCAGCCGAGCAAGACGACAGTCCTAGGGAAGGCGGTAGGAGGGAGCATACGACTGCAATTGAACTCCTCCCCCTGTGTAGTGGGCCGGTCTTGGCATCGGGCCAGGAGGCGGATGATGAGGGTGCCCAGGTGCGCCAGGAGGGATAGAGGCCATCATCTGTACAGGTAGCTGTCGGGGTTGCAGCGAGGCCGATGGAGGTGCGGCGGGGGGGTAACCCGCCGGATGCAAAAGACGGATGAACCAGCAGAAAAGACAATGTGTGTGCGCGACGCATGGACCGACTCCCACATCGAGTTGATTGGCGGTGGGACAGGCATCGGTGGGCCAGGAGGTCGACCAGGGGCGGACCCGGGAAGGTGGGTCATGCTTCTTCGCGAGGGTGACATGTTAGCCTCCGGTGCATATCCAGCAGACGGCCCAGTCGGGGTCCAGTATGGCTGAGCCCCGCGATACGCCTGTATCTGCGCCTGGACGTGAGATTGCTGAGTCTGGAGGTGCTGGGGTGCCATCATCTGCTGGGGTATGTTACCCGGAGGCACACTGCCTTGGAGTTGGAGGGCATGGAACTGTGCTTGTGCCGCTCGTATCGCCGCCTGTTGCGCTGGAGGCATAGGCGGCGGAACATCCGAGAATAGACACTTGATCGTGCTCCCCGTGATGACCTGGTGGAGCGCACCGGTACCCACATGATGCACCTCAATAAACGCAGGGTCAAAGGCCAGCACGTAGGGGTAGTGCAATGCAAACGCAGTAGGGTGCCCTTCCCACTGAATGAGCCACTTCCCCTTGGAGCGCCAGCCGGTCTTGTTGACGTAGAAGGCAAACTCTGAAGAAAGGGGTCAGTATTATGCAACCAAACATAAGGCACAGTGCATACGTACCGTCATAACAGAGCAGAAACTCGCGGTGAATGCGATATATGGCAATCGGCTTGAGTCCCTCTTTGCGGAAGACAAAGTCGAGCGACGTGTCGGCCGGGTCCAGAAGGGCTTGCGTGTCAAGCGTCTCAAGGTCGACAATTTCGAACCCCTTCGTAGCTGCGATACAGAGCTTCGACTTGAGAAAGTGAACCGAAGTGGACTCCATTGGAACGTAAAATTCTTTGAACACACGAAGAGCCTCACTCTGCCCAGGCGGGCCCTGGAGCAGCTTCTGCAATCCAGGACGCTTGGCCCTGTTTCCGCCTGCTCCCTTGGGCACCGAGGCGACTGGATCGGCATATTGAGCACTGTATGGTCGTTGGTGGCGCGCCTCAACGGGTTCAAGTGTACGGATCGTCGAGCTTGGGACAGGGGACGACTTGACCAGGCATACCAATGTCCTACCCAGACAGGTCCCTGCACGGAAGAAAGTGACCAACCCCTGGATGCGCTTTCCCCGTTTGAGGTTGCCCAAGGGGTCTTGAGGGTCAAGCGCATCCAGCATGAACGTATGCAGGGTTCTGTCGGCCAACACAATCAACACTTGGAACTCTTCCAGTACGTCGATCTGAGTCACGTTGGCCAAGGGCAAAACCTTAATGGGGCTGCGTGCTCGTTCTCGTAACTCAGAGAGGTAGACGCCGTCGTGCGCACCATAGATAATTCTTCGCCCAAAGTCAAAGGGCACGGCACATGAAGCGCGACGGTGAGAAGCCTGGAAGAAATGTTCGCTCATCGGAACGGCTGAGAAAAGATTGCTCCGGGCACGCAGTGCATCTTGCCGCGCCTCGATATGTTCCATCCACTTCTGCCGCGCCACATAGGTCGATGCCCAGAGGGTAAGTGTGTACCCGTTGCGTCCCAGGCGGGTAAGAGTCAGAGCATAGCCCTGCTTGGCGTCCTGTTTCGGAGCACCCGTTACCATGACACTCTCCAACCGTTGCCCAGTCGACAATTTGCTGGCCGACGTTTTGACTCTTGTTTGGTTGCTTTTACCTGATGAGGGCAGCTCATCATACACCGTCACAACCAGTAACTCCAATGGAATGGGCTGTGGAAACGCAAAATTAGAATCATCCTCACATAAATATCGCAAAGAAGAGGTGGATAAACGACAAACCTTCCGTGTAACCTTGTAAAACTCTTGCTTGTTCACCGTCTTAGGCTTAGTGAGTAGCAACGCGTGATCAAACAAGAACACCTGCAGCTCTGACGACTCCGATTGAGGGCCCGCCCGTCGCTTAAGTCCACCTTGGAAGGCCAGCTCCCGCATCGGATCTCTCAAACGCAAGTCGACCGCCTCGCCCGGTTTGAACATCAGCTGTTGGTCCAGCTGGGCCAGATGGAATGTATTGGCCGATTTGCCCGTCTCGGCGTTGACTTTGGAGAGGAACCCCTTGATCATCTCAATCACCTTGGGCAAGTCTTCCTTGTCAGGACTCGAGGCAGGCGTGTGCTTCAAACACCTCTTGCAACAGGAGGGGGTACCGCGCCAGGCGGGTGACAGGTTTGGTCAAGTACCCGTTCAACTCAAGCTTGCGCCGCCGGGCGCCGCTCCGTCTCGTCCACAAAACGTGCAAACGCCAGGTTGGAAGCTTTCTCGCGTTCAAACTCATATTTCCCATACAGCTGGTGCGCGCCGTACCGGACGAAAGGCTCAAACTGGGAACGAAGGCAAGGAATATGTCTCCAATTTGGTCCATCACATAGGCGCGCTTTGGCGTGCCACCAGGGCTTCGCACAGACGTTCGTTGACGCTGAGGATTTCTTCCACATTCCAAAAGAGTTGCGTAACAAACTCCTCCCTCCGCCCACGTGGAACAACATCCGAACGAGAACGTAAGGGGACCATCCACTCGTCCCGCAGGTACTCGAGGTCATGCACAAAGTTGCGTTCCGTCAACCACTTCGTTCAGTCGCTTCTTGGCGCTTTCCTTTTCGGTACCAGCGCGAGCACCTCGGAGGGGACCGAGTCAGCCCAAAGAACACCCGGGACCTTGTCCATGTCATCCTCAAACACTTCAGCAGCCATGGGCAGCGCAGCGCGTAGCGGATGTTGCAGCTCCTGCGGGGGGCGGAATGGGCGAAGTGCCACCTTTAGCCACAAGTCCCAATGCCGGCGCAGTTGTGTTTGACTGCTCAAGGGGCGTCACGCCTCCTTCTTCGTGTTCCTTCATCCGCGCCTGCTGTTCCCATCGACGCGGGCAAGTGATGGAGTAGCACAGTCGTTCAGCAGTGCACGTGGGGGAATAGCATTCGGTCAAAAGGGTGAAAACACCCGACGGGAAATCGTCTTCCTCTCCAGAGGTGGGCGATACTGGAAGCGCGCCTGATCCATTCGACTTTTCTTACGCAGGGGATTGGACCGCGAGGTGCCCTCTGATTCGGTTTCCCCTGCAGGCGTAGGCACTGAGGATGACTCGGTACCAGTTGTCGCCGTCGAACGCAAAGTAGCAGTGCGTGGGGGGTTGTGCAAGGAACTAGATGGAACAGGAGTAGCGTGTGGGGGTTCCTCGGGCGCTGGATCTATGGCGACGGCGGCGAGAAGCGTAGGCGCTTCTGATCCCGTGAGAGTGTGTTCGGCATCAGGGGTGATGGTTTTACCCTCATCCGAGGGGTACGAGAGCTGAGGTGCTCCAGCGGGGGCAAGACGGACCCGGAACTGGTACATCTCGTTGGGTGAGTCCCGCAGACGGTGGTCGTACGTCACGTCGTGGAAGAATTTTTGAGCATCAAGCGAACGACCAGGAGAAGTGCCAAGTTACGATCTTTGGTGCGTAGAATCAGGCACAGTTTGTTGACTGCGTCTTGCCCGTCAAACGCATCCTTGTACCGCAGCCCATCCTTGCTACGCTCCGCCACGACAATTCGCTCCTTCAGCGCTCGTGCCACTTGCGACAGTAACGCAGGGTATACCATGGCCATAGCTGATCCTGATCCAGAAGACTTGGACTTAAGATGTCCTTTCCGGCTCTCCTCCTGGCTCGGATCGGTCAGGGCAGGTAAGCTGCTTTGTACGCTCGTTCCCGGCTCGACAGGGATCCCATAGGGCGTAAAGGGGGTTGTGCGTAGACTGGCATGGGTGCGAGTACGAAGGGTTTCCCTCGGCCGTATCCACATATGCCGCTGCCGCATCGTTGGGGCCCAACACTGGCTCATCTCTTGTCCCCGCGTCTATCCGGGGCGACGGGGAGGCAACCAGAGGAAGGGACGGAGGGGCCTCAGGGGATGACACGGGCGCGGCGGAAGGGACAGAAAGGGTGTGGAAGATGAAACGAGCGCCGAGGCGGGAGGTGCAGTTCCTGAAGCTTCGTGAGGTTGTGGCGCCACTTGCCCGTTAGGTGGTCCCATTGTGAGGAAAGGTGACCAGAGAAGAAAGAGCGAGACTGGGAGTGACTATGGGAATGATTTGGTGGCCCACCGCAGAGCCGGTTGAGTAAGAAGGGGTTGAATCTGGTAGCGGGACTGAGGAGATGGGGGTAGGGAGTCAGAGCTCGCAGACCATGCGCGTGACTTGGATCGGACCTGGCGATCCATTCAAGGATCCATTTGGCGCAGCCCCGCGCCAGGCGGTTGACTCGCTGATGACTTGGAGGGCGATGGGATGAGACTGATTTACCAGGGGTTCCTGGGCCAAAGGGATACCCGAGTAAGCCGAAACATCAGAAGTACCATCCGAACCGAGCGACTCGTGCCGGCTACGAGGGTCCACCCAAGAGAAGCATCCGATACACGCCGCGAATGAGGAGCCATCATGGAAGAGGGGTAAGATGGTGCCATATTGTGTTCCCAACCGACATGGACGCAGGTGTCTGCGCGGGCACGTGGTGGAGGAGAGAAAGCACTGGGCCAGGCCATGCCGATCGGCGGGACGAGTCGGGGAGAAGGGGAAGCGGAAAGGGGGCCGGGTGAGCGCTCTCGACCGACCAGGGAATCGACGGTGTTCGTGCGCCGGAGCGGGACGAGGGGCGGGGTTGGCTAGGAGCAAGAAAGCACTGTTGGATCATCGGTGAAGGGCAGGGGAGGAAGCATCGGCGCAGCGGGCGAGCCAGAAGTGGATTCTAAGGGAGGGGTTTGAGTACCTTGGTGGACGCGCCGGTGGCAGAACCTTTGGCGGAGCCTGAACCAGACTGTGAAGCCGACACCTGAGTGGTGGGAGCAGTCCAGGGGATGGAAGGGGTCTGGTACATGGCCGCCGCGCTGCCCATGGAGGAAGCGGCGAGGGAGGCGCTGCCGCTAACACTCGTGCCTGCCGAACTGGTGCGGCGGGTCTCGGTGGTGGGTGGAGGGGGGCGGCATACCAGGCGGCGGGGGTTGCGCTGAGGGGATGTGGCGGGGCCTGGGGCGGAGGAGAGGGCGGATGGGTGTAGGCGTAGGCGGCAGAGGCAGAGTACGGGGCTCGTGGCGAAGCAGGCCCGGGAGAGGCACGCCCCGCAGCCGCGTAGTGCGTGGTTGTGGGCGCAGGCCGTGGTCGGGCGGCCCCGGCGGACAGAGGGCCGGAGGCAGTGCGTCTCTGGGTGGATGCATTGCTGTGGCCTGATCCAGCGGAGGAGCGGCCAAAGATGTTCTCAAACGCAGCTGTGCGTTTGTCCATCACGGGTACCAGGCGGCGGGGTGGCGCGGGAGAAAGAGAGGGATTGTGGACACTCAGCACAGCATGTCGGTGGCAGTGGCGGTGGCGGTGGCGATGGCAATGGCGACGGCAGCGGCAGAGGAGGCGACGAGGAAGGGGCGGTGAAGGGGTTATCGTGGCGGCGGCGCTGCTAGTCCGGTGTTTTCGGCGTGGAGCATCAATTCGATCCCATTCCGCCTCCACCCGCTGGCCACCCACGACTCCTGAACAAAACCAACCCGTTCGGGCGACGTCATCGCACACGTGCTCAGCACCAGTCCAGTGTCCCCCACAAACCCCTACCCAGAGCATCAACCGCGCTGGGGCGCACAGAAATTATACCCCCACTCGTCGACGTTTCTCGGCCAGGGCTGTGCCGTCTTGGCTCGGAACGGTGTTTCTTCCGACGGCCTAAGACCTGCCGACCCTTCCCCGCCATCCAACACCCGACACACCGAACAGGCACCTCCCTCTGGCCTTCCTGTTGAGTACGTTGCGTTGAACAGTTGATCGCCACTATGTACTGCTGTGCTCCGCGACCACACCACCTGACCGGTGCAATGACATTCTCCCTTCACTGCTTCTCTGTCCACTGTATAGCCGCCTGCGATCACACACAGCTACTAGTGTCCTGATGGGAGACGCTACAAGCTGTTGCAAGGTGGCCGCGATGTCTGATGAGAGGATAGCAATTCAATCCTCAAGAGAACTCCCAGGAAAAAAATGAAGCGCGAAAAACGCCTGGGAGCGTAACGACCGATCCTCAGTAAGAGGACTGCAAGGAAAAAACGAAATGAACGCCTTACGATGAGGTCTCGTCGCCATCTCGCCGTCCCCTACTGTTTCCATAAGAGATCACGATAGGGGATACATCAGGCGAGTGCGGGTAATGCTCGCCAAATAGGACAGGGATTGTGGAGGGGACTGTGGATTGGGTCGAAATCGGCAGGGTAAGACATGAGGCATAGGATAAAGTACACGGGATGGAGACGCAAGGGAATGAGTTTTAACGCCGAGAACTGCGGGTGAGTTGCTCAAGGCAAGAAAGGAACTCCCTAAAGAAACTGCTTCTGAGAGCAAGGATGCCTCTTTGCAGAATCACTCTGAGCCGGCGACCCCACTCGCTGGAACAGTCTGCGCAGACGGGCTTCCCTCGATAGCTTTGGCTTTGGCTTGGGCTGCCCTTGCCTTGGCAGCCTCGAGGGACTCGACATACGTGGCTGGGAACCAGCCGACGCGGCCATCACGTGTACGACCTTTCCACCATTGGCTTTCTTGCCCGGTAGCTGGATCGTTCTTGGTTAAAACAGCGACAATGTCATTGGGTTGCAAGCTCAGTTCGAGAGGGTCTGTAGCCGGGAAAGCGTACAGCGCACGTGCAAATGTGAGCTTGCTCAGGTCAAGCTGAGCTACTTCGGCGCCATCCGCCTGGTTGGTGGAAGGCAGGCCGGCAGCCGCGCCAGCTGCATGGGCGTCTTGCCCAGCAATGGGCAAGCCCAAGTCAGAGGCAGCTTGGATGCGTTTACGCTCAGCTTCTTGCTTTGCGTTGATTGCGCGTACCAGGCGGGACATGAGCCAGGGAAGGCCAATGACGCACGCGAGGAAGAACAGCAAAGGCTTCTTGTTCGGCCGTGGCTTTTTCCCACCGCCGCCACCACTGGCATGTGGCACCTTGTCCCCCACACCTGCGAATTCGCGGAACGCAGACACATCCAGTTGGGGTGGCTGGTCGATATTGCCGAGGCCAGTGAGGCGGTAGAGGGCCTGCTTAGCATACCGCACGAGAGCCATGATGCTCAGTACCCCTCCTAGGTAGTTGCGAACATGACCGAGTTGTTCCGCAACACCAATCATAGCGAAGAAGCTGCTGTGGGTCGCCATCAAGGTGCTGTCCAGCATCTGGCAAAGCCCCACCCAGCACCCACGATGCTGCTGATCAGCTCAAACGTGGCCTGGGTCCCGGCCTCCATGCGCTGCGTCAGGCCGCCTTCCATACCAGGCTGGCCCATCATGCCGCCCATACCACCGTACATACCACCGTACCCGCCCATACCGTACGAACCATAGCCGCCCATTCCGCCGTAACCCATGCCGCCGTACGAGCCAAGGCCGCCATAGCCCATAGAGCCGTACCCTCCGTATGAGGATCCATACCCTCCGTACCCGCTGCCGAGGCGTGAATAGGAGACATGCTGCTCCCCATGCCGCCGTACCCGGTCGTGCCGCCGAGGGCCGAAGTGGAGGCAACCCCCGTCGTCATCGGGTCGGCAGTGGCGGAGAGAGGCAGGACGGGCGGGCAGGTCGGGCGCAGCGGTGCTAGATGTGGTGGGCAGGTCGGACGCTCCGGTGGCGCCGGCTTGTTCCCAGGGCTTTGGAGGAGAGGGCATACTGGGGGCAGGGGAGGAAAGCGAGGGGTGTGCTGGGGGCAACGGAGATGGTGGTGGCGAGCGGGTGACACTGCGGTCGATAGCTGCCACCCCGGCGCCACTCTTCCGGCCCCCGGCCCTCGGCTGCCACCGCCCCACGCGCCCCAGCTGCCCCGTGCAGCGTCACTGGCCACAGCCCCTCACCGCATCCAGGTGTGAAATGCAGGCGGGTTGAAATTTCAGTTGAAATCGGCGCTGTCCTGATTAATTCGCCCCCACCTGCTTCTTTCCGCCCAAAGCGGCGGAATGGCTGTTGCACCGGTCGAAAAACAGGAAATTGCACGGAGGAAAAGGTGGCCGGACGGTCGGACGAACGGTCGCTACGAAGCAAAAAGCAAAGGCTGCCGGCCGCTCTGGGATCCAACCACCGCCCGCCACGATGACCGACCACGTCCTCGCGCCTGATGCGAGCGGCCCCAAGCTCAATTCGAGCGAGTGGCCCCTCTTGCTCAAGAACTACGAGCGCTTGCTCGTCCGCAGCAGCCACTTCACCCCCATCCCGGCTGGAGCAGCCCGCTCAAGCGCGACCTCAAGACTTACATCTCGTCGGGTGTGATCAACCTGGACAAGCCTGCCAACCCTTCGTCGCACGAGGTCGTCGCCTGGATCCGCCGCATCTTGCGCGTGGAGAAGACGGGTCACTCGGGCACGCTTGACCCCAAGGTCCCGGCTGCTTGATTGTGTGCATTGACCGTGCCACGCGCCTGGTCAAGTCGCAGCAAGGCGCCGGTAAGGAGTACGTTTGCGTCCTCCGTCTCCACGACCGCCTCGAGGACCCGATCAAGCTTCCTCGTGCTCTGGAGACCCTGACAGGCGCCCTGTTCCAGCGCCCGCCGTTGATCAGTGCGGTGAAGCGCCAGCTGCGTATCCGTACCATCCACCAGTCCAAGCCATCATCGAGTTTGACAATGACCGCCAGCTCGCCGTGTTTTGGGTCGTGCGAAGCGGGGACGTACATCCGTACCCTCTGTGTGCACCTTGGTCTTCTCCTCGGTGTGGGTGGTCACATGCAGGAGCTGCGCCGTGTCCGGTCTGGGGCTTTGTCCGAAGACGACAACATGGTGACGATGCACGACGTGCTCGATGCCCAATGGTTGTACGACAACCAACGCGATGGTACGCCTAGCTTCTTCCCCTCATTTCTTGCTACGAAAGAACTTGTCAGCAACTGACTTTTCTCGCTATTTTCCAGAGAGCTATCTACGCCACGTAATCAGTCCGCTGGAGACGCTGCTGGTTGGGTACAAGCGTATTGTGGTGCGCGACAGTGCGGTGAACGCAGTGTGCTATGGCGCCAAGTTGATGCTGCCTGGTGTGCTGCGTACGAGGCTGGTATTGAGGTGAACGAGGAGGTGGTACTGATGACGACTAAGGGCGAGGCCATCGCGCTGGGTGTGGCGCAGATGACGACGACG
Source organism: Moniliella sp. 'wahieum' (assembly GCA_003971905.1). Classification (NCBI taxonomy): domain Eukaryota; kingdom Fungi; phylum Basidiomycota; class Moniliellomycetes; order Moniliellales; family Moniliellaceae; genus Moniliella; species Moniliella sp. 'wahieum'. The sequence continues at coordinate 956,718 of RSEE01000011.1, forward strand.
GACCTGAGCTCGTGTGATCACGGTGTGGCAGCCAAGGTGAAGCGTTGCATCATGGAGCGGGACGTGTACCCGCGCCGCTGGGGTCTGGGGCCCAAGGCCAGCGAGAAGAAGAAGCTGGTCAAGGAAGGCAAGCTGGACAAGCACGGCAAGGTCATTGACGGTGTCACGCCTGCGTCGTGGACCAACACCTACGTTGACTACAGTGGCAACCCGGAACCTACGGCGGCACCTGCTGCCACTGCCGCTGCTGCTGCCCTGTGACCGCGCCTGCATCTGAAGCCGGCGGTAGAGTCCAAGAAGCGCAAGGCGGAGGATGGCGACGAAACGAAGGAGGCAGTGGAGACCGAAGAGGAGCGCAAGCGTAGGAAGAAGGAAAAGAAGGACAAGAAGGAAAGAAAGAGAAGAAAGAGAAGAAGGAGAAGAAGGAGAAGAGCGAAGAGTGAAATGCAACCTTCTAGGCTCTTGACCAGTGGTATGTCTGTTCACTTTCTTGCTGCAAAACTAGGAGCCTTTCTTTTGTACTCTACACGCGCAACGGCATGATGAGGAACACAATAGTTGTCTGCTCTTTTAACTCCCATATACCTCTGCCTCTGGACGGACGCCAATGCGGGTGGCTGCATCTTGTGTTGGTAGACGCGGGATCGCAATATAAAAATGGAGCGCTAGATGGGGCATATGGTAAGGTTACAGTGTGCCAGCGATAAACGAGACCATCCACATCTGACGGGGCCAAAAATGTATGCAGAAGAGCATATGTGTACACGATCCCGTGGGGCCAAGTTCACTGTGGAGCGTGTGGTCTGCATAATTCAATCGATGTGGAAAGATCAAATCAACCAAACAGAGGGACAACAAAGCCGGCAGAGAGACTATATATATATCGTCCGTCTTGGGGCATCACACAGAGGCAAGTCCACCGTTTTATTGTGTGAGAGAGACCGAGGGATGAACCCCACGAGTTGCAGCGACTTTTTGACCCGCATGATTACATATACGAGCGCGAATGGCTCCAATGGCAGCTGAGTACGGATGGTCCATTTGTCTCCCAAGAGTCGCTACTCCTATAGCATCACCCGCCTCAACTGGCAGTTATATATATAGTAGCAAGACCAATATATTAATGTGTGCTACAAAATACGGGTCCTGCTATCATAGCTGTAGTCCATGTTGCTCCTGTGAGCGTGCCCAATTCGCGGGTGTACTACTGATGAAACTGATGAAGAGATCTCGCCTGTAAACGATCGTACTAGTATATATATATTTCCTTGGGAATGCTATAGATAGAATTTACCCTGTCTTAGTATTCGAAAAGCTTCAATGTCCTATGTCCTATCGATCACGTCGATCACATACAGTGCGCAGACAAGAGATGCGTATTCAAAATGTCGGTGTTTGTTTGGATCGAAGTGAGAAGAAGAAACAACCGAGTCGTCGTCGCACAATAAGCGACAAAAAAGCTCACGGGAACCGTCTCGTATTAAACAACTCAAGCGAGGCATCGTCTTCATCGGTCCTCGCCCCACACCTGTATATGGGTCTTGTTTTTCTTTCGCCACCTCCATCTCCACCCCCTCACTGGTTCGGCCCATGTGTACCCCTCTTCACTGGAAGGAGACTTGCTTGACGCGCGCCTTTGCCTTACGGTGGCCCTCCTCCTTGCTCTCCGCCGCGGTGGCGCTTGCCTCCACGCGGGGCTCGGTGGCCTCAATCTCCTGGGTCAACTCGGGCATGGCAAGAATCTCAGGCCCTGAGGGACGCTTTGCACGGTCGATACACAGCAGCCGGTGCAGAAGGCGGACGAGCCAAGGCGAATACTTGGCGGGCACGGCGGGATTGGTGATGCGCATGGTCCGCCGGAACAGGATCTTGTGGTACTCGTCCTTGCTCTCTTTCTTGGACGAGTGTGGGGCGATGTTGAGCAGGGGCTGGAAGGTGCACATCTCGTACAACGTGCAACCTACTGACCAGAGGTCCGACTTGGGGCTGGTATGCGTACCGTCGGGGAACAAGACCTCTGGGGCCATGTAGCCTGGAGTGCCACACTTCCCATACAGTTGTCGATTGTGACGCGTCACGCCAGCCAACCCAAAGTCAGACAGTTTCAGGCGCCCGTGCTGGTCCACGAGAATGTTTCCAGGCTTGACGTCACGATGGAGAATGGACTTGTGCGGCTCGGTGGCATTGTCTCCATAATGATCATGACAGGCTACTAAGGCACTGATCACTTGGCGAAGGTAAATGCGGATTGTGCGCTCTGGCAGGCCCACATCCCCATTCTTCCGGCTCTTGGAAGCGAGGCGCAAGACCTTGTTCAGGTCCCCCCCTGGTGCATACTCCATCACGATGCAGACCGATTTAAGCTTGCCTGGGGTCCTACTGTAATGCAAAACCCACACGATGAACACAAATGTCATGTCAGTATACAGGTCTCCGGAGCGTTGAAGCCTTCTTCGTTGCATATACTCTAGGGAGAGGTGGATACGTACACAGATGGGGTGCTGGCAAAGAAATGGACCAACGCCGTGATGTTGGGGTGAGAAAGGATGCGCATCAGGTGGATCTCATTCAAAATGTGCTTAGTGTGGTCCCTGTTGCTGCGGGGTGAGATAACGGGGATGCTCTTCACGGCAAAAAACATTCCATCGGTTGAACGCTTGGCAAGGTAAACAGTGCCATAACCTCCACGGCCTAGAATGCGAAGTGAAGCATAGCGAACGGCTTCTTTATTCCCCACCTTCTCCCTCTCCTTCTCCTTCTCTTTCGGACGTGTAGTAGTGAGAGCGTGAGCAACCGCGGTGCGCGCAGCGGTCAAAGCGCTCAAAGCGCCATGCTGTTGAGCCGGGAGTACAGCCATTGCTCAAGGGTGTGGTTGGTGGTGTGGGGGAGGGGGGCGATGGCAAGGAGCATGGACACGGTATTTATAAAGGCCATACGCTTATGCATTATACGCATACGCCAGAAAAAATAGGTTCTATAGGATAGTGGTGGTGTACTAGTGTCTCACGTTGTCGACGGCTGCCCTCTTGAGAGTCTGAGATCTCATCTCGTACTAAGTGTGGGCAAAATTAAAATCGCTGTGGTACATGGCCTGTGTGCCCCCGTCGGAGACTGGAACATAGCGTCGCTGCACGAGGGAAGCGACTTATTTAAAGCGCAGTCTCTGCGAGACCACAGAGAGACCACAGAGGCCTGTGGTCTACGGAGAGGCAAAATCCATTTATTTCCCAGCAGCGCCCACAGCACCCATTCGGAACACCCAGTTGCCCACTCCTTTATAGCTAGTCCCTTAGGGTCGCAATACACACGGGTGCAATGCTCACGATTGCTGCCCACCAGTCTCAATCAATGAACTTTTGGCAGTCATTACCGCCCCGTCTGTAGCGCGGTATATTTGAATGTGGGTCATGCAGGTGCAGTAGTGTTTTGCCCTTAGTTAGGAAATTTCCAGAAAAGTTGAATACGAAAAGCATTCCGATCAAAAATGGGCAGAGGAAGCGCGAGTCCATGGACAATGCAGCATAAGACAACCCGTCCAAGTCGTATTACCCTCTGATCGGTAAGATTCGAGAAAAAAGTTGAAGGGCAGAGGCACATTAAAGATGAGGATATTCAAATGTAACCGAGAGAGCGTCAGTAGTGTTCCCAGAAATTTGCTGTGGCAGACGAGGTACAGGTAGCGCAAGAATAGGAAAAGAACCAGTGGAACCCCTTGTCGTATCCTTTTGCGCCCAAAACGACAGAGGACATGGAGATCTCCAGAGGGCGATCCTCGTTGGGAAGCACATCGTCCTTACCTAAGGTTTGGCATACAATAAGGCCAACCCCCGACGTAGCTCACCACACCGTCGAGACCGCGCCAGAAGAGCCAATCTTGTTGTCAAGGATAAAGAAGGGCACCTTGGCAAGCTTCCCGATGGCAAGAAGCCATTCGAGCTTTGTATGGCGCTCTCCAAGGGGATAATGTCGGAGGAAACAACCATGCAGACGGTACCAACAGTAGCGCCGTCGACCTCGTGCAAGTAGTCCATCCACGCACCCGGGGCGCTTGCACGTGACGCGCCCAAGTCGTAGGCCGCGATGCATATACACTCAACCAACCCAAAAGGTACGAAAAAGTAATTGGATGGAGTGTGGCTCAGGGTGTGGCGAGGTAAGCATTCTTCATCATGTGCCGCAGCTTCGTCTTATTGCTGGCATCGCCCACGTCAAGGAAGAGGTCCTTGGCCGTCTTAGGTTTGGTGTACCAAACGCAAATTAAAGCGGAGGGAAAGCGTGTCTTACATATACAGCGAACGTGTGCCTCCTCGTCCACATCGCACTATCAGACAGAAGGGGATAGCAAACCACACCCATAGCACCCAGTCGAGGGAAACCATGGCCAACGGTAGACGGCAGACGTTGACAGTGGCGGATCGCAGATGCTGCTCTCTGTCGTGAGGTGGTGGGGGTGCCTATTAAGCTTCAGCCCCACTCCTGGCGGGGAAGGGCCGCATATATGGAAACGCGATTACACTTTCAATCTTTTCTGTTCTGCCATCGATGCCATCTGGACTTTGGGAGAGGCCAGTGCTCCTCCCCAGCAACACAGTGGGATCAACACGAGTAGGTCAGTGCAATAGACAGTTGATCTTGGTTGGACCTCAGGAGGCCGTATGGACAAAGCTGCGGTACAGGTACATTCAAGCATGAGACGAGACCTTGTGGATTCATTTTGGCATTTAATACGTTTTGCACCGCCAGCCAATTGGCCAGAGGCCAGCACAGGTGGCGGAGCGTGCCCGCACCAGCACTTGCTATTGCGGCGGGGGGGGTAAGGGCAAAGGAGAGAACAGGCGATAGAAAGGGAGTGTGGGCCCTCCTAGCTAAGGGGGACATAGCGACGGTTCAGAGGCTTTTTCTTGTTGCGCCCCGCACGCGGCGGCCCAGGCGTCGGCTCACCCGGCGCTGTGGACGGGGTAGGGGTCTGCGTGCCCGGAGTAGGCGTCGCTGAGGACGAAGGCGGCCCCGAGCCGGCGGTAGAGGCAGGTGCGGACTTGGCCGCCGGGCCAGCAGCGGAGCTGGTGTTTGTGGGGGCTGAAGAGCCGCATGGTCTTCCCTCCTGCCAAAGAGGAAGTAGCACGAGGAGGACCTGAAGGAGTGGCGCCGTCATGGCCGGCGGGCGCGCGCCGGCCGGCGTCCCAACCCTTGTCGCTGGCTCGGACTTGGGCACTGACTTGCCCGGTCCACGGGGCGGGGCGGGGTAGCCGAGGTAGCGACTTCGTCTTCCTGTCCGGGCTTGATCCAGCGCTTGAGTTCCTTGTCGTAGTACCTCGTCTTCTCCCTCCCAGATGAGCCTTGTACACTGGCTTGCCATCCTCCGTCATGTTTTGCTTTTTGGTAAACAGGCGACTCAGCCATCCTCCCCGTTCTTGGCCTTTTCCTCAGCTTCACGCGCCTTGGCGGCCTCCTCCGCCTTTTTCTGTTCGGCCTTCGCATCCTTATCCTGGCTGCTGTTGGCAGCGTTGCCTAGGCCCAGGTCGTCATCGTCCTCCTCCTCCCGCTCTTCATGCTGAGGCTCAGATGAAGATGCTACGCCAAAGTCCGGCACGGCTGCCATCTGCGCAGGAAACCGTCCGAGTTGGGCTCGGCATTCTCGCCGTCCATGGGCGCATCCTCGTACTCGTCGACCGAGCCTGACAATGGAGTCTCCTCTGCAGCTGTCAACGCGGTTTCGTGGCCCGTTGACGAAGGTTGAGGTTGAGGTGTCTCAGCTCGGTCATCCGGCACAACCGTCAAATCGTTCTCCATGGGGTGCGAATCGGGCCCGAGAGCATACGCATCCGGTTGATCTTCTGTCCAAACTCCCGTCTGAGGTGCCGGCGCATAAGGGTCGACTTCTGCCTGCCCAGCATCAGCTCCCGGCGCATACGGGTCACCTGCCGTCTCACCCGCATCAGCTCCTGGCGCGTAAGGGTCCATCGCCGATTGGCCCCACTGGGGAGCATACGGATCAACGGCCGACGCGCCTGGGGCGTACGGGCTAGGGCTCGTAGCACGGGAGGGCCCAGCCGTGTGGAAGGGTGTGACGGACGATTCAGTCGCCATAGTCGAACGACCCAACTCCGACGGGCGAGGAGGTGCACCTAGAGGCGTGAGGAGAAGGTTGGGATGGTGCACCGATTGAGCTGACGGTGCCGGCTGGTACGGTGAGGGCGCGCGCAGGCTAAGTGCGGAAGGAGCGCGCTCGGGTGCCCCCACAGCCTCGGGAGTGATGGCACTAAAGTGAGAGAAGGGGCCAATCTCCTCAGACTCCTCCTTGGGGCCAGCCTTGTCGGCTTCCGTGGGGGAAGTCTGCTCGTCGTCACCAGCGATGAACTTGGTCAAGAAGCCCTCCAGGGCGCCACCCATCCCATCCATAGTCGGGCGCTGGATCTTGGTTGTCCAAGACGACTTGCCTTGGGAGTGGGGGGCAAAGAGCATCGATGCCTCTTTAAGTTGCTCAAGCAGCGTCACATGGTAGTACCCTCCACCGGGTTGAGGCGCGCCAGGGGGAATGGACTTGGCGGGCGCAGCCGCTTTGATAGCAGTGGAGATGGCGTCGCAATACTTGCTGGCGGCGGCCGTCTCACCTGCTTCCGCAAGCTGATACGCATGTAAAAGCTTGTATGCTTGCAGGTGCGGGAGACCTGCAAACGGTTCTGCCCCTTTAGGTGCAGGCGCGAGTGACAACGCAAATTCGACGATTTCGGTGAGGTAAATGTGGTCGACGTTGCGACGGAAACAGAAGTCCTGTAGCGGGTTGTCCGAGCCAATGAGCGTGATGCGGGCCCCTTGCTCAGCATTACCGAACACAATCTGGGGAGGTGCGAGAAGGTACAAGAACTGGGCAGCAACAAAGCGCCCTGCGCACGCAGACCATCGCCCATGGCGAGTAAAGATGAGGTGTCTCCCTTGGCGCGAGTGCTGAGGATCAGAGCAGCGGCAGCGGGCCAAACGGCATGGGCATCCTCTCCCAAGCATTGGTGCGAGAAAAAGTCTTCACCCATCCGGGGTTTTGACCAGCAAGGTGCGAGTAGGCCACTTGGAGGTCTGCCTGGCTCAAACGCAGATTGGGACTCAAGTTCACCGTCACGCCGTCGCGCCCGTCGCGGCCGCGACAGCCGAATTGGCGGCACTACTGCGACGCGAGCCCATAAAGCGGGTTGAGGGGGCTCCAGCGCATCATCCTCGGGTGCCGACCGTCCATCAGGCCGTGTGAGATGAATTTTTCCACCGTCTCACGCCAAATATCCTTGTCGAGTGACGAAGCAATTACCAGCGCGTGGTCAAACAGGCCGGCATTGACGGCCAGAGTAAGAGCATCGCGCCGCTGGCCATGCATCAAAAGACCTTCCAACTCGGCCAAGACAGTAGCATGGGAACCCTGCTCGTCGGATACCAGCTTATTGACATTGTGTCCGTTCAAAGCCAAGGTGGGAGCACCGGGGCTGTAGAACCAATCGCTGGGGCGGCTGAGGCGGGCACTGCTTGTCGCCGACTGACTGCTGCTTCTCGGAGCAAGCCAGCGACTGCATCATCAAACGCAGTTCTGTTCACCAAAAAGGTTAGATCAACTCGGTGTTGCTCAATCAGAGGGGAATACGTACGGATTGGCCACACCGCCATCGTGTTGGAGGAGAATGACGATGATCTGAAGAAGCAAGATGCGATCCTCCATCAAATCAGCCTCGCTAACCCCCTCCGGCGAAGGCTCATGTTGGACTACCGTGGGGGGCGGGGGTAGCAGCGCGACTCCGAGGCATGCTACGTGCGGACGATGAGTGGGAGCGAGATACTGCACCGCCTTCTTTGCCTCGTCAACCTTGCCTTCAGGCAATTGCATCAGGCAGCCTTCTTGGCCTTGATGTGGCGCCACCAGCGCCCGTGGCACGAGACAGGGCTCCTGAAGGCGCAGGACGCTCAAAGGGAGGAGTCGTTATGTCGTCCAGGTCGAACAGTCGACCGTACGAACGAAGAGCCAGGAAGGAATTCACGCATCTGATGGATGTGCGCCAGCGTACCCTTGCCCATACCCGACGGCAAGGCAGCACCAGGGAAGACGGTAACCACCTGGCCGGCGGGACCAAATGATACGATGGGCCGTGGGCGGCGATGCTCCTCCAACACATCCGGAAGACCTTGAGCAGCATACCCGTGAGGGGCATAGTCACCGCCGCCATACATATCATATCCTGCCGCGCCAGCTTCACCGGCAGGAGGGTAGCCATCGTATCCACCAGCTCCAAGCTCGCGCGATTGGTCCTCGTACCCGCCATAGCCTTGGCCTTGATACGCATCGACTGGCGCGTACGGATCCGCCGGGGCATAAGGATCAACAGGTGCATATGGGTCTTGTGCACCACCGTAAGGATCCGCAGATGCATACCCATCCTGCGCGCCAACTGCGGCCGCTTGGGTGTCGGGTGCGTAATCGTCCATCGCCACCGATTCGTCCAGCACTGGGCTGGCTTGTTGCTGACCCTCGGGGGCATAAGCGCCTGCTTCGGCGCCATATCCATCTTGGACGTCGTACAACCCCTCCTGGGCCGCATACTCTTGTTGGGGTGCATACTGGTCCTCTTGCGTCGCGTACTGGCCATCTTGATCAGTGTATGCGGGGTCGGGGTACCCTTCCTCGGCACCATACTCCCCCTCTTGACCCATGGGCTGGCCATCATGAGGATAGCTTTGCGCGTCCTGAGGATACTCTTCCTGCTGGGTGTATTGCTCCGGTTGGTAGTGCTCGCCATACCCTGCGACTGGAGCCGACGCGCGTGCGTTCTGCTCCTCGGATGCAGCCGGGGCATAGGCCTGCTCCGTATCCTGTGGGGCATACGGATCATACGCTTCCTGTGACGCTTGAGCTGCCAAGTCGTAGACTCCCTCAGTCTTGGGCTCACCCTCCGTAGGAGCAGCAAGATCAGTCCCTTCCCTGGTTTCATACTCGCCTTCTTGTGCGTACTCGCCTTCTTGCGCATATTGGCCGTCTTGGTACTCACCCTGCTGTACAGCGTACTCGCCATATTGAGGCGCATACTCGCCCTCTTGCGCATATTGACCCTCTTGAGGTGCGTACTGGCCATCTTGAGCAGCATACTCACCCTCTTGAGCAGCATACTCACCCTCTTGAGCAGCATACTCACCCTCTTGAGCAGCATACTCGCCCTCTTGGAGAGCATACTCCCCATTTTGAGGAGCATATTCGCCCTCTTGGGCGTACTGCCCCTCTTGAGAATACTCGCCCTGCTGAGGAACATACTCGTCCCCTTGAGCATACTGATCGTCTTGAGGATACTCATCCTGTTGAGGGGCGTACTCGCCATCTTGAGGAGCATACTCGCCATCTTGAGTAGCGTGTTGGCCATCTTGAGGAGCGTACTCGCCATCTTGAGGAGCATACTCGCCATCTTGAGGAGCATACTCGCCATCTTGAGCAGGATACTCGCCTTGTTGTCCAGCATACCCTTCCTCAGCACCGTACGCATCTTCCGCATACTCCTGCCCGGGGACAGGCGCAGCCTCCGCTTCGTACTCATACGGCTGGGTATAAGGAGAAGCGACGGGGAAGGGAGCAGGAGGTGCCGTGGCGTAGTCTTCGTCGGGTCCCAGATGCTCCTGCTCGGGTTGAGCCGCTGGATCATACCCTTCGGTAGGTGCATATTCTGCCCCATACTCTGTCGCATACTGTGCGTCTTCGGTAGTGTAAGGCTGCTGTTGGTCGGCGGCGTGCTCGCCTTCGGCCGGGTACTGGCCTTGAGCAAGATACTCCTCCTCGGTGGCATACTGCTCACCCTCAGGTGCATATCTGTCCTTCAGGTGCGTACTGTTCACCCTCAGGCGCATACTGCTCACCTTCGGGTGCGTACTGCTCGCTCTCAGTAGCGTGCTGTTGGTATTCAGGAGCGTACACGTCTTGGCCCTCACCAGTGTATGCGGTGGGCGTACGGGTCCTGTGATGCTTGGGCAGCGTACTTTGACCATCAGTGGCGTAGTCGTAGGACTGCACACCATCAGTAGCGTACGTTGGCTCCCCGGGAGTAGGGTAGGCTTGTTCCTCACCAGTAGGGTAAGTACCTTGCTGAGCATACGCGTCCGGTTGGTATTCACCCTGCTCGTACGGAGCCGAATCCACGGGGTGCGCATGCTCCGCGAGATACTCGGTCGTTTCTTCACTTTCGCCTACGGGCGAAGGGATGACGGTAGCAAGCGAATGCGAGGCTGTCAGCGACGGCGCAGGCTCCTGCGGCGGGGGCAAGTTGAACCCAGTAATCGACGTGCCAATAGTCGTGTTGCTTGTGGTCGATGTGACGGACCCTTGGCGCGGGCGACTGGTTGGCGGGGGCATGGGGCCACGCTGCCCAGCGACGGAGGAGCTGCAGGCTGCCCAGGCGGCGACGGAACGGAACCTGTCGCTTGGCCGGCATGGGAGGCGACAATGCTGCCAAAGATAACGGGGATCGAACAGACACGAGGCCGCCGTTTGGGACGAGGAAGGTGCTTCGGAGGGAGCGGTGGGCACACTAGTCATCAGTGCCGCGGACTCTGCGGCCGGTGGCGCCTGGGGTGGGGCTGAGGGAGCCGAACCAGCCTCGGGCACGGGACGTGCTTGAGGGGTACGTTCCTGCGGTGCGATCGGAGCCGAAGGAGGTTGCGTTCCAGGAGGAGGTAAGACCCTCTTTCCCCCTCTGAGCGGGGCGCGAGCGCCACCCCTCGCACCGCGACCGGGAGGCGGGCCTCCGCGAGAGGGAGGACCACGCGGAGGGCCCGCAGGAGGGACAGCCGGGGCGGTAGTGGGGGTGGCGGGGGGGGAGGTGCAATCGCCGCGTCGGGCTCTGGCCCCGCAGGCGGTGCTGCGGGGTGGGTTGGTCCCAGACCCAGACCCGGAGCAGAAGCAGAAGCTGGAGCTGCAGTGGGACCCGCGGACGCGGCCGGAGGTTGAACTGCTGGGTGGCCGGTGCCTGAGTAGAAGGGTCAGTTTTGCACACATTGTAGTACAGGACGACGTACTTTAGGGCCGAGGCGAGGCGTAGGGGCGCCTTGGCCTTGAGTCGGTCGCAAGGGCTTAGATGGTGGAGAAAGAACTGAGCCCAATGACGCCGCAGGTCGTGTAGGAGGGGACAGAACTCCTACAGGGGTGCGATTGGGCGGGCCGCGCATTGGTGGGCGAGTCGACGGTCCACGAGTAGAGAGGGTGGGGGATGCTACGCCGGGGCCATGCATCGAAGGAGCAGAAGATGTGACGTTAGATCCGCGATTCGTGAGCGGAGGAGAGACCACACCTGGCTTGGCCGATACCGTTGAAGGGGCCGAGGGAGGCTTGGCCAAGTTTGCTGGCTTCGGAGGTGCGCGCGCTGAGAGCGCAGGCGAGGCAACCGTCCGAGTAGAAGGCGGGCGAGAGACCTGCGGCGGAAGCCCCCGAGGAGGGCAGACGCCTGAATGGGTGTCGCCGCAGATACCGATGCGGGGGTCTGACGGGGCTGTACTGGCTTTTGCACCGGAGTGGGGGCTGAGGGCTGAGCCCGGGGAGGAGGATGAGCTTTGGGCGGGGCACGAGGTGGGCCTTTGGGCGGAGGAGCAGGGCGGCTTGCGCAGGTGAGGCAGAAGCGTACGGATCAGGCTGAGCGTGAGCCGCAGGCACAACAGGAGCTTGAGTTGGGGCTGCGACTTGAGCCTGATTCTGATTGGGAAGAGCATACTCGTTTCCGTAGCCATAGTACGCCGCGTAGTTTTGCTCGTCTGCTACCGCATCAGCGGCCGATTGGGCGTACTCCGGTGCATACGGGTCAGGCTGGGCTGGATTTGTAGTGTTGAGCAGGCACGGAGGAGGAATGGGCATAAGCTTGGTTGTCCTGCGCATACGTCTGGTTGTCCTGCGCATACGTCTGGTTGTCCTGCGCATACGCCTGGGTGTCCTGTGCATACGGTTGGGTGCCTGTGCGTAGGCTTGCGTATCCTGCGCATAGTTCTGGTCCCCATAGCCATATCCATTGTTCTGGTCATACCCGTAGCCATAGCCTTGGCCATACTGGCCTTGAGCTTGGCCTTGAGTCTGCTGCTGCACAGGCTGGGAAGGAGCGTATTGGCTCTGGAGTTGAGCCTGTGCTTGAGCTTGACCCTGGGGCGCATAGGCACTCTGGCCGTAATAATTGTACGCCTGGGCGTCATAGCCCCCATGCCCTGTCTGGGCCGGTGTTGCTGCAGCAGCGCCTCCGCCTGCCCCCGCAGGCACAGCGTATGCATTGTCCTGGGCATAGAACTGAGAATAGTCACCATACGACTGTTCTGGGGCTGGTTCAGAGGGCTGTTGATAAGCGCTTGAACCAAGGGCAGCCGCCAACTGGTTGTGGTTGTGGTTGTTATGGTGGTGGTGGGCGGAACGGGTGGGAGCGAGTGCGGGCGAGTCGTATGCATACTGCCCAGCAGCGCTCGAACGGCCCAGGCGGGATCCGGCGCGGCTGCTCGGCGCATCGTAGCTGTACGCGCTCGGCGGGGGTTGGGGTTGGAGCTGCGGTTGAGGCTGGGTTGAGGCTGGGGTTGGGGCTGGGCTGGGGCTGGGCTGCATAGGGGTTATGGGCGGGGTCGTAGGAGTAGGCGTTGTCCTGCTGGTAGTACTGGTAGTAGTCCGCGTACTCCTGCTCCACCGCCGAGGCAGCGCCCCCAGGCGCCGTCGGAGCCGCCGCCGCCTGCGGCTCAGCCGGCTCGTCCTCGTCGATGGCGCCAAAGGACGACACGCCCTGCGAGGCTGGGCCGCCAAACAGCGCCGAGCTGTCGGCGACGCTCAGCGGGCGCGCATGGCCCCGCGTCGACATGGTGGTTGTGGTGGATGAGCCGTCCGCGGAGGAAGGCGAGCCATGCGTTTTCCATTCCTTGTGCCACGTCGCCGGGCGACCCACGTGGACACTGCCCCGTGCGCTGCCAGCCTCTTCTGGGCCCATGCAACCATCTTGCTCGCATGCCCTCTCATCGCCTCCCATTTCAACTTTCAACCGCGTGGAGCAGAACCCCCCACCCGCCGTCCCCCGTTCCGCCCTTGGCATTCCGCCAGCGGTTTTTTTTTCCAGCGGCGGCCCTAGAGCCCATTTCCTCAAGTCCCGCTCCACAGCCACCACAGAGCCACCATGCCACCGCGAGCGCCTAAAACCGAGGTGCCCGAGCCCCCCCTGGTCCCGGGCCCTCCTACCGCCTCGTTGTAGGCGACCTCAAGGGTGGCCTGTCCGTCGTCGATGTGCCCCTCGACGCCGGCCCTGGCCCTCTGGACCCGGCCACGGCCGCCGCCCTCACCCCGAGCCGCCTCGTCCTGCGCCCTCGGACCTGACTGCAAAGCATGGAGCACCAGCCGTCAAATCAGGTGCAATCCAGATTCTTGTCCGCGGCACTCTGCTTGGAAACGTGTGGGTGTTGCATGCCGCCGTGATGGACGGTGGACGTCTTCCTTCTCCCCTCGAACGACGAAAGCAGTGCAGGCTCCCCCCCTAACCCGCTCGGTCCTGCTTGCGTTCCACTCGCCCAGATTCAAGGTCAACCAGACCCGCTGGCTCGCTGCTGCTGTGGCCGATGATGTAGTATGGATGATGGCGTCCGATGGCGAGCTGTGGAGGGTGCGGTTTGACGCAACTGAGCCGGGCGCCACTCAGACCGTCGACGCGCAATCCATAATGCTTGCCACCCCCAGCCATCCCCTGATGACTAGTGCCTTCCTCGAACAGGAGGGGCGCGTGACACATGTTGCCTTTGGGGGTCAAGACGTACCTCTCACAATTGTTTCTCTTTCGGACGCTTCTCTTCCTTGTCGGAGGACGATACGTCCATGGCATCCTCATCCCCTGTTGTTCGTCCGCCCTCGCCACCCGACATGCGGAACGGCGGGCGAAAACGTGGTCGTGCCTATGGCCGTGCCAGCCCAGTCAAATGGCCAGGACAAGTATACCAAGCCAAACGACTGCCACCCGATGTGTTGCGCATGGATCGCAAGCCCAATTTGACCACCCTCGCCTTTGTTCCACCCGCCGAGATGCTACCCGCTGAAGGACCCACCCACATTGCCCCTGGAACCCTAGTCCTGGCTGGAACGAGGACAGGGTTATGAGGGTGTACGACCCCAATCCTTTCCCCCTGCCAGTTGAAGAGGAGACAAAGGACGACGAGCCACAACCCAAAAAGGCCAAGACGGCCACCGCATCGGCCCGGTCCGAGCCCAGTACCTCTGGTTACCACATTGCTGAATTTGCCTTGCTCGGCGGGCGGGAGCCAAGCTGGATGCGCCCGAGTTTCATCGTGACTTCCCGCCTCACCATGCTGGCGCGACGCCTGGTTCGCTGCCGCAAGAGCAGCAGGCGATCCACGTGTCCAAGGCTGCGTCGGAATCGATCCTGACCCATGGCTCGCGCACCCACACGACCCTGGGGGCAGGCAAGCCTCGGCCCGCTATCCGCTCCATCTTGGTCCCAGCTTCCCAACCGGGCTGGTATATGTTTCGGATACCGACACGGGGGTATATCTCGTCGATTGGTCGGCGGGGAAGGTCGTGTCCCGCATCAAAGCCCCGCCGGGACCGTGACGAGCATGCTCACTCTCCCACCTCCTACCAGCGAGAGCGAGAGCGAGCGCGAGGAAGAAAGCGGGCGTAGCACGAAGCGCAGCATGGCTCGGTTCGTTTCGGTAGCCCAGGACAAATTGGTTCGTCTGCACCACGTACCCCTTCCGCATGAAATCAAGCGGGGCAACGGGGGCAAGTGCAGCAATGCCCCCTCCCTTCCAGCGCGCGAGTCGTGGCCCATGCCTTCATTTCGAATGCCACACCCTGGTGTGCCTTCTGGGATGGCGTCGTCCCTTCCTACCCGGTAGAAGACGACGGGGACGATGGTCTGGACGCGATGGACACAATTGGTCAGGCCACCTAACTGTTTCTTAAGTTCAATTATTGCATACCTACCACCTAGCTTCTGTTAATGGCATCGTCAAATAGCTCATTGAATTAACACTGGAAGGAAGGGGTGGAACGGGACATGTATATGTGCGATCAACGGATCACTGAGTTTCATATCAAGTCGGAGAAGCTAGTCGATAGCACAACCCTCCTCCCTTCTCGACGTTTGTCCGGTTTGCTGGTGGCAAGTGCAGCACCTCCTGACTTCCCTTCACTGTCCTGCATTCAATCGCCCCCGAGTGTCATCACAGATTCTGTCCACTGTCCCCTCTCATTCACATCCACCGGAGGAATACTGGGGAAGTGTTGATGTATTGTAGCCAGTCTGAACAGTATACTCTGGTGTACATATGATGTGGCAATGACATGCTGAAAATCTCATATACGCACGGATGGGGGGGAAAAGACGTAGTGTACTATATAGGGTGGCCGACAACAATTCTCAGAGAACAAGCAGCGTGGCCTACAGAACCGTGATCTATATTACTAGAAGACACAAAGCACATCAATACAGTTAAAAGGGAAATGCGATATGACTATGGTGAGACGAGTCTCGAGCCCAATCATTGAAGAAGGATACGAAGGAATATGAGAACCATCGATAAGAACCACAGCTCTTTTGTGCGCCATTTTTTTCTTTCTTTCTCAGCTTCAAGAAGCCGAATCAATCAAACGAACTTGGGTCTTGGTCGCACATCCCAAACCGACTGTAAAAAGGGAGTAAAACCAATGCTGGCACCCACTGAACCTGCAATCAATTAAAGGGGCATGCCCGAGTCGTCTTACACAGAGCTTCGGGAGGCCGAAACTTCCCAGACAAGCTCCATCTCTGGGATATGATCCGAGAAAGGAGGCGGGCTCAGTACATCCGTGGTGGCGTGCGGGGGGACAACGCTGAAATGGCGCCCAGCTGGAATAAAGGTCAAAGGAAAGTCGGGGGGACTGGAGGCTGCTCCCGGACCGGGGACCGTAGCGGGTGAGGTCGCGATGTCGAGCAAAGGAAGAAGATGCTCAGTTGCGGAACCAGTCAAAGGGAAGTCGGAGGAGCTGGAGGTTGCTTCCGGACCTGAGACAGGAGGGGGCGAGGCAGACATGGAAGAGCTCGACTGGAGCTTGGGGGGACGGCGGCGGGGTCGGTTAGGCGCAGGCATTACAGGGGAGGTGGAAACAGCACTCGGACCTGATAAGGTAGGGGGCGAGGAAGACAAAGAAGAGCTCGGCTGGAGCTTGGGGGGACAGCCACGGGGCCGCTTGATACGTGCAGGCTTGTCTGCTTTCTGCGTAGCGGCTTTGGGAGGCCGACCCCGTTTCTTAGGTGGGGACGGGTGGTGTCCTTTTTCTGGGGAGGCTGGCGCGAGCGCAGGGTAGGGCTTGGTGTGGGGAAAAAGAGGATGGCCTGGAAGAGATGTACCCCGATTGTTCTTCGAAACCAGCATTGGGAGAGGTGTTGATCCCTCTCGGTGGTGAGAATAAAACCATGGGCACTCCCCCAGTCCTCAACGCAGTCGAGGACTCCGGAGCAAAAGAAGTACTGCCGACTGGTGAAAGGGAGTCCAAACGCGGTTAGAAAAGAGATGATAAGAGATGAGGGAAAACGTACCATTTGCCCCTGTAATAGGTGTGTCAAACCAGTGCGGAGGAATGGGGGGAGGTTGGTTGGGGGGATGAATCCGATCTCGGTTGTAAGCGCGGGCAGGCTGGGCGCCAAATCCTCGTCCAGACCCCGAGTCGGAAGCGAGGAGACTTCTCGCACGAGCGATGTGACATAGCCGTGCAGCTCCATATGTTCGTTCGATGTAGCCATGGACAAACACAGACTGTCCAAAACGAAGCAGAGTTTCCCGATTGCCCTGGACCTCCCCCGAAGGGAGAGAAACGGGTCTAAAAGGACAGAGTTGGCCACCATGGAAGCCATTCGCCAATTGCGAACGACGAATGCGTCGGTGCTTCCCTGGGGGGTGGCATCTGAACGAGGCGCGAGAGGGGGAAAGAGGACTCAACGGACGGGGGCCGCTCGTAGGGATGAGCCAAGTGAAGATGGGCGGGAAAGCTGCTTGTGGTCGGCCGCGCCCCTTGGGCGATGGGACCAGTAGCAGCGTGGGAGAATACCAAGGGCCTGGTGTTGAGCTCATCGGGTGGGTACGACATAGTGGCGAGCGATGAGAGCTGGGGATGGTGGTGCGAGGAAGGGAGTGCAGGAGGCACGGTCGACAGAGAAGAGGGGATGGGTATTTATGGGATCAACGGGCTCCTGAATGGGACACAGAGGGGATGCGACGGTGCTCGACATGGCTGGCCTGTTGCAGTTGCTGCCGTTTCTGCTGTCCTCATCGCGAATGAGACACAGAGGTGGTGTGGCGATCCTCGGCATG
The DNA here is from genome assembly GCA_003971905.1 of Moniliella sp. 'wahieum'. Taxonomy (NCBI): domain Eukaryota; kingdom Fungi; phylum Basidiomycota; class Moniliellomycetes; order Moniliellales; family Moniliellaceae; genus Moniliella; species Moniliella sp. 'wahieum'. Next base: position 974,037 of record RSEE01000011.1, read on the forward strand.
GCTGGACTGTTGCTGTTTTGCTACTGTTGTTGTGGTGCCCCTCTCGCTAATGGGACACAGTCGTGGTGCGGCGATGCATCGCATTGCTGGCCTGTTGCTGTGCTGCTGGTGGTTTTGCGCGGCTCTGCTGGAGCAGAGTGGGGGGAGTGGTGCCTCATGGTGGGATGCGTGCCGCTCGAGGTGAGAAGGCGATCGTTTCAAACGTCATTAACGCCATTATTAGCGTGGTACTCCGAGATTGAGCGCCTGCGGTAAATGGTAAATCCGTAGTATCCTCTGGTGTTCAGAGGTTCACAACTGTAATACATGGTGGTTGTACCCGATATACTTGCCTTTTCTTACAGAGCACCGCCCCTAATCCTTCCAACCAGTGTGCATCTACAGACGATGGGGTAGAATGCCATGATGTGTACTTCGAAGAACATTATGATCGATGTCCATCCTCCCCTTTGGCGAGCTGTGCAGCAACCTCGTCCCATGGCTTGCCATTGCGAAGTTCCTCGATTTGTGCTGGGGAAAGACCAACAAGCCTCTGCTCAAGGTAATCCACCTCGACCACTTTGGTCAAGGGAATGACCCACTCCTTGTAGATTTCAACCACTTCGTTGACTTCAATCTTACGGTGCTCCTCGACTGCCGCTTGCTTGCGGGTTGGATCTTGTTCCCGCCGAAGGCGTACTTGGAACGCCGTGTCAAAGTCCCGTCCGTACACATCCGCCTTCTCTGCCAAGCGGCGGAGCAAGGCCGCTTCAACCTCAGGTTTGGTGATGAGCGAATCCAGCGCATCGCGGTCCTTAGACTGGATGAACGAAACGAACGCGCTTGGGTCTTGGCGGAACTTGGCTTCCGAGACAAACATGCCAAAGTGAATGCGCCGACTGAGCGCACTCAGCAGCTCCACATCCCGCACCGCCGCTGAGCCGTACTGGCCATCGTCCGATCCCGGCACGCAGATACCAGGAATGACGTGGTTCACGTAAAAGTCATAAATCTTGGGGTTGACATTAATTTGGTGACCCTTGTTGCTGGGGTAGAGCAGGTCGGGGTAACTGAGCGGCGGAGGATGGGCTGAGGGAGATCTTTGACATCACTGAAAGGGTACTCGTCCGGCGCTTCCCACCTCCGCACCTTGGCATGGGCCTTTTCCGATTCGCGCAAGAACCACTCGGTCCAGGATTTGTGCCATCCCTCGCGCTCGGCGAGCTGGGGGAACGCAGCAGGCTGGTACATTGGTGCATTGGCAGCAAACTGGGCGCGCTCAATGAGTTGGAATACAATTGTATCTTCCAGGCGCTGCAGCGTGGAGCGGATATGGTCCAGGGAAAGCAGCTCCTCGGCCGATGCGCCGCTGAGATTGTTGGTATGGGGCATGGTGGTGTGGGGAGGAAGGGGTTTTTGGAAGGAGTCGTCTAAGCTCCACCAGCACTCGGAGCGCGCACGAGTCGGAAGTCGATACTCCGCACTGCTAGCAATAGGTTTTTCCGGAGCGACATCTCCGCTTTCGATTTCACATTTCATATTGTGCTGCTCCTCCATAATGACGGCAGCTTCGTCCCTCCAGCAGGATTGCAGATGTACTCGCCAGGGGGATTTGATGTGCCGACATGTTCAAGCGCCAACGGGGTTGGCGACAGTATGCTTAAGCCAATCACTGGTGCGGAAGGAGGACCACAAATGCCGACATCTACGTTCGAGAGAAGAACTGGTGGAAGAGATGATAATCAGAGGCTCTACATGGCGTAGCGGTGACGTCACTACTTGGGGGCGACGATGCTTCCAAGGGTCGAGCGTCTCCTCCACAAAATTGCATACATCATCCATCAGTCATGCATCAGCGTTCAGCCTGAGCCTGAGCGTCCGTGGGTATGTTGCGTGCAGGCCTGCGGGCCTGAGGAGGCCTACGGGTGTTGCAGCCTGTTGCCGCCGGGGATTTCTTTGGCCCAGGCAGCTCCGCGTGCGTAATTTCAACTTGCCCAAGCCGTTGCAAGCAAAAGTAGGCCAGTAACCCTATCCCGACAAGAGTGCCTGTCTGCCGGCGCCTGCCGCCTAACCCTATGTATATACGCCGCAGCTCGTTCTAACCCTACTGGACGTTGTCGGCAGCCGCCATGATGGCCACCAACCCCCCGCGACCACGAAGCTCCCGGACTCCGCACCCGCCAACGCCGCCCCGCCAAGATGGTTTCGTCCAGCCGCCGTACCAGCCGCAAGATCCAACTTAGTGCCCCGGCGCACCTGCGCCGCAAGCTCATGAGCTCGCCCCTGAGCAAGGAGCTGCGCGCTGAGCACGGCGTACGTGTTCTGCCCGCTGCTGTGGAGCGAGGGTGAAACTAACTTTTCCGACCTGGACAGATCCGCTCCATGCCTATCGTCAAGGGCGACGAGGTCCAAATCGTCCGCGGCTCCAAGAAGGGTGCTGAGGGCCGTGTGACCCAGGTGTACCGTAAGAAGTGGGTCATCCACGTTGACCGCGTGGAGCGTGAGAAGGCCAAGGAGCAGACTGTGCCCATCCCTGTGGCGGCTTCGAACGTGGTGATCACCAAGCTCAAGCTGGACAAGAGCCGTAAGCTGATCATTTCCCGCAAGTCGGGCAAGCCCGTGGCGGACGCTGAGGGCGACGTTGAGATGAAGGCCTAAATCTCTGCTTGCGGGACAGTGCTTGCAGTTTGGGTCATTCCAAAATGACGTCCGGCGCAGGAATCGCTTGCCGAGTCATAGGGATTGCATTCCCTCCCTGGTTCTGTGGTTCTAGTTAGCCACGTCCTGCTGTGTGCTCCTTGTTCGGCTCATTTCTTTTTGTGCCGTATGGGACTCGCTGCTTCTCTATGCCCATCACATGCATACCTCTCCAAACGGCATTCCGGGTGCTATAGATGCATTTCATAACACCTTGTTCTCTTGTATAAAGCGTTGGAGAGGGGATCGATGGATCTGGGGACCAAGATGCCACCTGGATGGCATAACGGCACTGCAAGTATTGGCCGGGAATGGGTACGCCAGCTGAGGTTGGGAGATATACTTGAGCTGCTCAATCCCCATGGGTATAGCGAAGGTGGGGCCAAAAAATTCAAATTAGATCCCGATCCAGTAAGTTGTACAGCAGGGACAGTGAAGAGAAGGACAAGGCGAGCAATTGCGTCAGCGTTTGGGGTCCTATTCTTGCTCTTCTTCCTCATCTTGGTCCTCTTCCTCCTCCTCCTCTTCCCCGGCATCGTCGCCATCTGGATAGGAAGCCTGAGGGCGAGGGTTCTTTTTCAGATCAGCCTTGCGCTGGTTCTGTTGTTTGGCCTCCACTGGGCCCAGGATGTCCTTCCACTGGGTCGTGTACGCGTTGACTTGGCTCCGGGCCCGGTCCAGGGCGTCGGCAATGGCATCGAGTGTCAAGGAGGCAACCGGAATTCTCATGTTTGTTTGAGCAGGTGGGGCGTCCTGCGTGTCGGTCCCTGCGGGCACCGTGAGGTGCGTGTCAATGCGGATCGTCGCCATGATGGTGAGAGTGAGGCCTGTGGAATGGCCGATGTGTGCGCTGCCGCCCAAAGCATGATACTGCAAGAAGTCGAGTAGCCAAGAAATTGATACTTTCACAGAGCAGTCGCTCGCCCGCAATTTGTCCAGCTGCCGCCCTCTTGCGATGCTATTAATCCCCGCCGCTCCCTATCACCACTGGCTCTCCCAACGCCATCGACATCTCCAGCGTCTGACTTCCAATGTGAAATCGGAAGGACTGTACATCCTCTTCCTCTTTCCGCGCGTGAAGATGGGAATGAAAGAGGACCATATGCCCATTGAATTTGAATGAGCGGCGCACAAGTGCTGGCGCGGGAACAAACGGCTTAACGGCACCAACTAGTGCTCATCTTGACAGCCAACACCAGCTGCGCGCTCCAACATCATAGCAGAAGCGAAGCATCGAACTCTCCCCGCTGCGTTTTGGACAACAGGCGGCAGCTTATTCACTTGCCCGATGCGGGGGAATGCTCCACCGGCGGTGGTGGGCGACGCGGGGATTCCGACCGCCGGCGCTTGGCACCCAGTTGGCCCATCAACTCATCCAGCTCCAGTTGCAGAGAGGCCGCTTTGGCTTTCCACTCTTCACTGGCGTCATTGATGGCTTCATCACAGGCACGCTCTTGGTCCTCCAGGAGGTCATCCTGCTCGGGGAGCATGACCTTCGGCAGAAAGTAAATGGGGAACGTGGCAGCTTCGCAGTCAGTTACGGTCTGGTTTCCAATCAAGAAATCGATCTGGCCATGGACCACGTCGGGAGAGATACTGGCGGGGACGCTGGGGTTCAAACGGTCTCCAGCCGAAGGTGGCCAAAGCGGGCGGGCAAGGGTGGTGTCTTTGTCCTCTTTGCGGATTGGAGCAGGCTCCGCATTGACAGGGGTTACGAAGAAACTACTCAGACGTCGCTTTTGCTCGATCAACGTCTCGAGGGCTGCTTCGCCCTCGGCGAGTTGCTGGGCCAACTCAAGGACTCGCCTCCTTGTGGTCTGTTCCTCAGGAGGAGGTCGCATCTGGTACGATACATCAAACCGAGGGCAGAGCGCACAAAGTTGAGAAGTGTCAATATCCAGCTTGGGTTATACTGGTCTTTAAAGTAGGTAGGCGTGCTCCGATCGTCGACTCAGCCAGAGACTGGCATGGAAACATGGGAATGATGGGTAGATCTGGGGCCCTACGAAACGTACTTTGGAAGGGTCTTGGTACGAAGGCGAGCCACGGGCTCTGCCCTCCAACTCGCCGCCTGATTTGCGCCCTTCACGAGACCTGCCATAATAAGTTTGGTTACGGCCGTCCTCGGGCATGCGGGAGCGCCTGTAAGGATCCCGCCTCGGGGCGTCGTTCCGATCATGACCGTTCCAATCACGAGACTCATTCCGGCTGCGCCGCTCGGTGCGGGGGGGCGGGGAGGCACGTGCACCCGAGGCACGCCGCTTGTTGAGCTGCGGGGACTGGGAGTAGCGGGACGGGGCACCGGGTGAAAGGGCGTTAGGGGTGGTGTCCCGGGATGATTGCTGGGGTGAACGGGCTGGACCAGCGTTTGGCGAAGGCGGCGTCATGGCTCCGAGGGGCGTTTCTCCTGGACAAACGGGATGGAAAGGGATGGGAGGCTGATGCGCCTACTGACGCTGCCCAGCCTATGCCAGGCTGCGGGGCTGACGTGAGCTTCGGCGTGTCACGTGTCAATGCGTATCAGAGCGAGAGGGGGCAACGTGTACGAACGCGTTGAAGTAGTACACCAAAATTTCAATCCACGTCGGTACTCCGTCGCAAGGAGCACAAGCAGCGGCAGATATGGGGGCCAAGCACAAGATTCAAGTCGCGCCCGCCGCAGAAATAGCTTTGTTTGCCTTAACGCGAATCGAGTGTCAGTACTCAGTACGTCAGTGCTCTTCATCGAGTTCATCGGCCAATCAGACTTGTTTACCGCGCACACGTCCTCTGCCCATCGCCCCGCCTCTCTCTATTCTCATCGCCTGCTCTCGCCGTGGCCTTCCTCTTGAGGTGTGTTTTGCACCATGACAAAACATTCTGCAGCCGCCTGCCTTTTGCTGTGCCGAGTGTAACGTCCGGTGACCGGGGTCGCCCCCGGGAGAACGTGCGAACGTATAGACGACTGGGGAAATATGGGTGTCTATAGAATCGATCAGGGGAGCTCTCAACATTCAATTTCAGCCCACCTGGTGACTACGTGTAACGAGAGGGATGAGAGGCCTGTGAGATCTGTGAGAGCCTGATGGCAACGGTCGAGCGTACACTACCCTTTCGTATACCTGTAGACATTAACTATCTGACAGAGCAATAAACGAGAAAGGAAACGGTGCGGATCCACGTCATACATACAGCTGCGTGCGCGAGATGTAAGGTTCAACAAACGGAAAAGAGACATATAAGAAAAGATGCGATCGACGGATAAGGTTCAACATAGCCGAAACGAAAAGAGAAATAAGAAAGGGAGCGATCAACAGCGGCGGCCGATCAGCCAAAGACGAGCCGATTGGGACCAGCAATCGACACAGACGCAGGTGTCATCTCCACGTCCAACCCAATAGGCGCCATCGACTCCGATGCCGGTGCCATCTCAACGTCCTCGTCGCCTTCAAGGGACAAGGCTGGGAGCATCTCGACAATTGGTCTATTGTCATGGGCTGGGGCGGCACTGCCTTGGTCCCAAGGAACAAGGCGAGGCTATACGTTTTCATCAGCGAAAAGAGGTCTATTAAAAAGCGATGTCAACACTGTGCGGCACACGCCCTGTGTTGCTCGCGCACAGTGTGTTCCCCGTCTCTCGTATTGCTGGCGCTGAGGCTTCGCTGTCTGCTCACAATCAAACTTTTTGCCGCACACACGCCCTGCTCACCGCGGTCATCTCCCCGCGGCCTCGTATCATCATGCATCATCGATCATCGACCTCTGGATGAGGTGCGCTGCATCATGACAAAATCCCGTAATGCAGTTCTGCTTCTCTGCCTCCCTGTTGCTGCCCCCCGTGCGAAACGTGAATGTGTTGGAGGGTGGTGGTCATCGTTCTCCGGTTCAATACACCAACGAGAACGCGTAAAGTACCGTGTGACATGAGTAAGTAGCGTACGATCTGTGATAGAAAGTGGGGTGCGGTCGGTGTGAGATAGTAGGGAGGGCACGCCCTCCTTCGGGCTTCACCTGCATCGGTGAATTGATTCTGTGCTCCGTGTGGGGCCCCAATGCAGCCGCGTCGACCAACAAAATGCATGTGACGGCCTGTGCACAGGACGACAGAGAGGCGCCATGCCGTACTCCTGGGTGTGCGGCAGTATATCATATATCATCGGTCACCGGGGTCACCGGTCACATGTCACAGTATTAAGCGAGTGCAGAGGACCCTTATGCCCGCTTCACAGATCGGGTCTCAGGTTGTCCGAACGCAGTGCGTGTTGGAGATAGTTGAGATGCCCTTGGCCCTCGTTTGTCCCTGCTATCTTTTTGCCCCCAGACTGCAGAGACTAGCGCTCTTGCCTCTCATCTAGCACCGCCCCCGTCGCTCGTGGCAGCACACGACATCTGCGACTTCGTCAGGACTTGACTAATACAGCACTGCTCCTCTCTGTCTGTGCAAGGTATATGCCACGCTCGTCTCTATAGATGCGACTAATAGAAGAAGGCAGGCGCGACAGTGGCTGGAGCCAAGGAGGTAGATAATTATGGCACAGTGGCGGGTGCACGGGCTGCTATATATGTCGTTAGTGGCCACCTCTGTGCCCACAGACGACACATCAGCCAATGCCCAGCCCACAGTGTTGCAGGAGCGCAGACAGGACCCCATCACACACCGGTCCCACCCTACTTTCTTAATCATATCACACGATACTTGAAGCTTGAAGCTTTCCCGTTTTTTGGGACCGGAGAACGATGACCACCACCCAGCACCTTCAC